>CM036658.1:85972956-86332292 GCA_020746105.1 Trogon surrucura
AAGCCGTGGAGATGTGATGCTCAGGGACTTGGGTCAGTGGTGGATCTGGCAGTGCTGGGTCAATGGTTGGACTCAACCATCTCGAAGTTTTTTTTCCAACCTGAACTATTCTATGATTCTATGACTCTTCAGTACTGTTCACGGCAGAGGTGATGATGCAGTTGAAGCCCACATAGCACACGCTGAGGAGCTTCTGTCTTCCTGGCACTGCTCAGCTGTATTTTGTCTGGTGTTTCCATCAAGTTAGCCTAGCACTAGTCCACCACTAAAATTCACACATGCTTTCTACAGCTAAAAGTCACACCGCTTTTTGGTTAGCCTGGGCTCACATTTAAGAGCATATGAGGGATTCCTGGCATAAATACAATTTCAGTTAAAAAAAAAAATAATAAAAATTAAGAACTGGTTTTGATTAAAAATTAATGGGTTGCTTTATTTTTAAAAATGCAGAGGGAGTGTAAAATGTTGGGAAATAAAAACAAGTGTTTGTACCAGGTGTTTTTAGAATAAATCCCAGCAATACCACAGATTTTATCCTGCACTTTATTGTTGACTGAGGTAAAAGAAGCCCTTCTGGTGACCCAGGCTTTTCCCAGCTATGTCCTGGGCACTGAACCCTCCCTCTCCACAGGCAAACAAGGTTAGTCAGTTCGTCACACCACAGCCTATTAATATGTAGATACCTTAAACACTCTCCAGATCCTTTGGCAAATTGCTCTGCCTGTTTGGGTTTTTTTTTTTTTAAAAAGTACACAGCTAATTTCCTCTTTTTTTAGTGGCACTACTCCTGCAAAAGTTTCTCATCTCTTCAGAAAATCTTCTGCTTCCAGGAGATCCAGCATATGCTGGGATCTGCCCCCAGCACCGCAGCCAAAACAAGAAAACTTAGAGTCACAGAAGACCCGTCTCTTCAGAAATTAAATTTTCCTTCTCTAAACCCAGTAGCTAATTCAGCTGAACTGACCATTCCTGGATGCTGCTCCTCGCCATTCACAAGAATGACTTGCTCGACATTTAAAATAAGTTGCTGTGAATCCCACCAAAAACTCTCCCTGGAAACAAATCCCTTAATGACAGAGCCTGGATCACACTAGACCCACTGCAGTCGTGGGGCAGAGGGTGAGAAAAAGGGAGAAAAATAAATCCAAAGGCTTCTCCATTCTCAAATTTTCACTCAAAAGGTTCTGACATGAGCAAAAGCAGATTAAAACTACGCGCCTGGAGAAATTACTGCTCCCAGCTGTCTGTCCTGCCTCTTTCTCCTCCAGCGTCCCCGTATATGTGACACAGACAGCCTGGCTCAAGCAACAGCTGTTAAACCACTGGAAATTTCACACAGATTTGGGGTTTCTTTCATATGTGGAAGTGTAACCTGCAGCTGTTGAGCAGCTGCTCTGCGGAAGCTTAACCACCCGTGCAGCAGAGATGGGGACCCTGGCTGAGGGGGAGGACAAGTACTTGGGGGCAACCAAAGCACCCACGTTTGATCAGCATCCATAAATTGAGCTTGGCCCTTGGTCCACGTCAGAGCTTTGTTTTGACACAGGAGCATATTTTTGGGGCCAAACTCTGAGAAGTCCCCGCTCCCTTTGTTTGGTTCCCAGAAAGGATCAGGTTCTGACTGCACAAACCTCATGCCATCCAGTGCAAACCCAACTGGAAGGTGCATTGAAGAGGTGCTCTGACCTTGCAAACATGGACGCATCCTGGGACCCTTCGAAGTATTCAACCATGCAACGTTTGTGTTGAAAGATCTGCATGGCAAGGAAATAACAGGATGTGGCAGCTGCCTTTTTCACTTGGCGAGAACCGGCGTATTTCTCATCCCTTGGCTTTGGTTGGAAGGGACCATAAAGATCATCTAGATCCAACCCTGCTGCCATGGCAGGGCCACCTTCCACGACACCAGGTTGCTCAAAGTCCTGTCCAACCTGGCCTTGAACATTGATTTATAGCACTAGCCTCTTGATCAATAACTGCCAATTTGCCACCATGCCCAGAAAATTCTCTTACTTTTACCGTAGTTCCCTCACCCAATCCAGATGAGCAAAGAAAACCAAGCAGAACATGAGCAAAACCTCTCATTGAAAAAAAGTAATCAAATAATTTCCCTATCTTACCCTTCACATAGAGTTCTGGTTCATCACGCATCCCATGCTGCATGCATTGCATTGCAAATACTTTCCTAGTTTCTTTGCCTGAAATGCATCAAGAGTGAAATTCAGGTTGTACATTTTAAGCATTCACACGCCCGATAACAGAAACTAAGCAGAGCAAATGTTTTATTACTTTCAAATAGTAATAAAACACTTGCTCTGCTTAGTTTCTTCATATCGGCCTGGGCCAAAAGATATCCCACTGTCAACACTGGACTCCTGGTGTGGGAAATATTGCTAGTGACAGCAGAACCCCAGTGACAGCACCCAAGCCTTGCACCCACTCTTTGGGATGACGGACCAGAAGGGTTTCCAAAGAGAAGCGGTGGCAGAGCTGTTGGATGGACTGTTTCAGTTTAGGAATGGGCCCAGGGCAGAATCTCAGATCTATCCACCCTAGGATTTCCCAGAGTTTCTGTATTTGTGTTACGGCATGAGTTTGTCTGTTCTTGCCCTTTGACACGTTCTCAGAACCAACAAGGCTGTTGAACTCCCTACTGAGGAGCACTTACAGAGCCTGGTGTGTTTTTTTTTTCCAGTAGAAAAATAAATAAATTCCTACATAAGAGAAACACCACAACCAAAACATCCTCATCCTCAGCTTTGTCTACCCCACAGGTATTGTGGTGGGAGAGAATAGACCTGTAGACATCAGGGTGGGCAGAAACAATAAAATTTTCCAGCTCAAGAAGCAATTTCCTTCATGCACCATCATCTCTCCCCTCCTTTTAAAGAAAGACTCGCACAGCTTTGGAATCTCAAGAATTTGGGATCAACTCTCGATTTTTTATTCCTCTTTTTTTAAGGCGGGAAATATTGCAATGCTAATTGACCTTTTTAATCAATGACCCTGAAGTACGCCTACATGACACTGCTGATAAAATCTCCGGGTAATATTAGCATTGGCAGGACGGCAGCTATCACTGAGGGCAGGGCAGTCACACAGGCTGACAGGGATCCTTCAGCCAGCCAAACATACTCAGACAAATCCCATTTTCACTGAGCTGTATGGAAAGCCGCAGCTGTAGTTGTTATCTGCGTGGTGGGAAAATGCATCTTGGAAGGTTTCAGCTGGAAAAGATGCCGGTGCGATGATACCGTGTTGACGATGCATTGCGGGTGCATCTGCAACGATACCGAAAAAGCTGGTAGTGACTGGGAAAAAAAAAGAAGAAAAAAATTTTAAACAAATTATTTTAGAACACATTCAGGTCTCCACACCAAAAAGAAGGTAAAAGAGTACTGCTCAGAGTTGAAGTGGGATAGTTTGTACACGGAACCACAGAATGGTTTTTGGTTGAAAATGATCTTAAAGACCATCTCATTCCAACCCCCTGCCATGGGCGAGGACACCTCCCACCAGCCCAGGTTCTTGTTAAATTGACACGCAAGCTGGAAAGTTTTTTGGGTATTGCACTGAGCTGTGGGCATTTGCAGGCTGAGATCCTCGCCCACTGGAAGGTCTCACAGAAGACTCCATCTCTCTTGGGATCCAAGGGTATCCTCCTCTCCAGTTTAGCAAAAGGAGGGTTGAAAGGTGTCACAGTCACTGCTTGTGAGGGGCTGGATTGGGAAAACAGTAAACTGGTACTAATGGACCCTCAGCAGCTGAAGCCAGACAACTGCAAATTAAGAATAAATTTCCTTTTTGTAGAGGGTTTGATTAAACGCATGGGACAACTGTCATGGGAGACGATAGATCTGCATTTCTTCCAGTCAGTGCATTTCTCAATAGTGCGCTTTAGCCAAATACAAGTTATTCAAAATAATGAAGTGGAAAACAAGGAGGAATTTGATAATTTTCCTTTCCTGAAGAATTAGTCTTTGGCAACGTGTGTCAGCCAGTCAGTGGGAAGCACCACCTTGTAAGCAATACAAGAAGGATTTTCTGAAGCATGGTCTGTCCTTTCAGAGAGAGAAAAACCTCCAAAATCACATCTTGTCCTTCCCGCTGTGCTAGCCAACCCTGATCTTCCTCGCGGGATGGCTTTGTGTTTCTCCAGTTGCATCAGGATATTTGTCATCGCTGCACAGGAGGGTTTTCAGTAATTGCCTGATGTTTTAATCCTTCCCCTGCAGAAGTCAGTGTCCTTCCAAGCTGGTTTCCCCTCCTTTTGCTAAGGGCTGGGCAAGTGTGAGAGCAGCTTTGGGAGGAGCAGAAAAGCCACTGAACCAAATGTTTAGCCCTCCATATCAGTAGAAACGTACTTATAACTGGAATAATCAGCCCAGGGGGCTTGGCAGGGCTCAGGCTGATCAATTTCTGTGCCAAGGACAACCTGCGAGCAGCCTCCAGCCACTCCTCCCAACAAAGGGTACAGCCCAGGGAGATGGCTCCCAGCTTACAACCCTCTCTCTGTAAAGGCTCCAGATGCTGCAAAGAAAACAAAGAGAAGCAGCCGTTTGAGAAAATAAATCCATACGGGTAGGGTGCTGAAATCAGAGTCGTATCACTCAGGGTCACCAGCTGCTAACAGCCACCACATCGTAGAGGGATGCTCCATGCTGGAAGGTGTTGTCCTGCTAGTAAATCCTCGTAGAAATCCAAGAGAATCTATTTGCTCTACATACAACGTGAGGATTTCTGCCCAGCTCCTGGTAGTGACAAACCGAGCAAAGTGAAGGCAAGTGCCAACTTCGGGCTTTTTTTAATTACTATTTGTTCATTCCATTATTAAGAGTCGTACAGCGCAAAGCTCCTTTACTTAACAGCCTGAATCGTGGGGTTTCCCTTCTGTCTGAAGGCTCCTCATAGACACCTTGCAATAATTTTATGCTTATGAAATTGTTCCAACCTCTGCAGCTCGGCTCTCCTGCGAACAATGCGTTCTCTGTGAGCCCCTGAATAGAAAACATCAGCCCATAGTGATAGAGCTCCAGTTAGCGCCCAGCCCTAGGCATGGGATAAAAGTGCTTTTCAATGTGTACTTGGGAAAAAAAATGTCTTTTAATGCTTGCACAGTACTCCTTTTAAAATGCTAACGCCACTTTACAGCTATTGATAGGAAGAAGTTGGACTAATCTTAGCAAGAGGTTCCCATGACCTTTCAGTATCTGCAATGCTGCAACTTTTCTTAAAATTATCTTTGCAGGGAAAACAATGTGAAATATACCAGAGGATTTAGAGCAGACAAACGACTACTTGTTAGGAAGACAAGATATTATAAGAAGAGACTTTTCTGGGTGTCTTTATGAAGCTGGTACTGGGGCCAGCAAAACTCCCAGTGGTGAAGTGGGAATATCGAAGAGCAGAATAAAAGCGAGTCGAAAGGTTTGGTGGTGATTTCGTACATGAAGTACACCTGGGGAACTCCCTGCCCTGTGATACCGCCTCAAATCAGCCGTTAAAAATGAAGCAAAAGGGCTGAAGGGTCCCATCACTTTCTTAGCAACAATAAAAAAAAAAAAAACACAGGAAAAAAAAAAATGCTTCAAACCTCCTTTTGTTAGACAGCAAGGCCATGAAAGGTTGGAAGAACTGACAGATTAGAGATGGTAAAATGAGTCTTTAAGCAAATTCGCATCAAGCAGCAGCACTGGGATATTGGATCTAAAGGAAGAAGAGGCTGAATTAGGATAAAAAAGAGAAAGGCAGGAGGAAACTTCTCCTCCCTGATGTCTGTGTGTACAGTAAACTGTGCTCGCTGAGAAGCTATTCAACATCTCTGCCAAACAAAGCTTTTATTCTGGCCTCTACATGTTGTATCCAGCCAGGCTGACCGAAATCCCGAAGAAAAAGGATAGCTGGAATAAAACAGAAATCCTGGCAGAGCGAATATAGCAAAATAATACAAAATGGTAACAGAAAACAAAGCTTTGAGGGAACAGGAAATGAACAGAGGCCAGAACTGAAAAAAAAAAGAGATGCAATTAGGCCTTGTGATGCAGGGAAAAAAAATAATAAAAAAATCACACTCTTGAAATGTGTCATCTCGTGACACGTTTTGGGGGAGTAATACTGAAAACGAGGGAGCTGTAAAACAGTCATCTCTTTCCAAGTGTGAAGTGCACTATTTCAGAACCAGACCTTTTCCACACATAAATGACGGGAGAAGCACTTCATTCTTTTTATGGTATGGAACAGAAGAAAATAAAAGGGCACCACAAAAATGAGACTATCTACGGCTGCAATTAAAATCTGATGGTAGATGCTCGTCTCAGGCTGGTTCTGCTGGGGCCCCTGACAGTGAGCCTACCCATGCCAGCGTGCCCGTCCCGACGGGATCTCGGGGTTTTGCGTTTCAAAAGCGAAATTCCTGTGCTAAAACTCAAAAACCTAAAAATCCAGATTAGCTCCGTGACTTGGAGGTTTTCAGCACGGAGGTTTTCCACAGCAGAATGTGGTTGCTCCTGAGAGGATCCTGGTGGTACTCTTCGGGAAACTGTCCATAAGTCTAATGTTTTTTTGTATTTTTTAAAAAAAGTGAAAGTAGATTGCTTTTTTTTTTTATGCAAGTAAGTGTGCAAATATATGCAAAAATGAGAACAGATTCCTTTATTTTCATCATGCCTTGGAGACACCACTAGCTCTTTACAAGCTGTCCTTTAAGGATTTTTTTTCTTTTATATAAGGCTATGAGGAGACAGGCCCTGCAGTTTCTACTCAAGTAAAACTCATTTTCTGCTGTCAGTGAGTAGTTTTTCCCTAGTAAAAACAATCATTAGTTTTACTAGCAACAGCTGCTGTCCTGGACTCAGCTCAGCAGCACCTGTTCTCCTCATTAGGTGCGGCTGGTAAACCCTTCAATCTGGAAAAAATAAACCGGACTCTGATCTTTTTTTCTTTTAAATCAGGTGCAGCTTTGATTCCCCAGCCCTCAACCAGGGATGGGCAGGGCCCGAGTCTGGACCCTCACTCTCAGAAACAGCCCGGTGATGTTTGGCAAGAGAACAACCCAGCAGGATGCAGACAGGTGGAGATGCTCGTGGCACGGCCAACAGGTCTACAAAGCCGAGCCAGACCAAAACCCACAGCTTGGGCACCTTAAACATTTGAATATTAAGCATCCCCGCCATGTCCACACCAGCGTCCTGCTGAGTGTTGATGCGATTTGGGTTCCTAAACCCCTTGGCATTTTTGGAGAATGCCAAAAGAGAGAAAAAGGACCCTTTCCCTGCTGTTCAGTGGGTTGAAGGTTGGCAATGCCAGATGCTTCGGCTTCCTACATTCAGCCTAAAGGCCTCTTTGTCTAACAGAACTTATTCATAATTACTCAAGCTGCTAATTTTACTCTTATGTAAATGATGTTGGGAGGCAAAGCATGAAGGCAGCTAGGCACGTACAGGATAATGGATGGCAGGAGGGGAGAATGAAGCTAGCACGACATGAGAACGGCGCCGGGTGCTGAGCAGGTTCCAGCAAGCTGAAATGCTGTTTGGAATTCCCTAGAAATCCAGGCGGCACGATAAAGTTCCTCTCCAGATCAACACCTGGAGAGCTGGAAGGGCGAGATGTTCCTTCTCATCTGGAAAAAAAACCAAACTAAACATTTCTAGTGCCACAGTCCTCCCCAAATTAGCCCCGTCGCTGCCTCTTTTAGTGCTGGGGTGCTCAGTTCCGCCATCCCAAAGGCAGGGCCCTTGGAGATGGTTGGGTCAAGACTTCTGAGGACATCCTGTCTTCCTTTGCTCCATGGGCAAACTTTCAAATGAGGCCTTATAAGCAAGCTCATATATTTTCACAGCATCTCCACCTGTCAGCTGAGCATCCACCTCCTGGGAACGCACGGCATTTAGCACGCAGCCACCCAGTGCTCACTTGCTTTTGGGTGCAACGTAAACACAAACAGATGCACTCAGTAATTATCAGCAGGCTCTCCTAGGCACTTCTGTTTCGGTGCTGGTATTTACCCGCATAACCAGCACTTGTTTTCCATCTTAAACCTCATTACTCTTTAATAAAAGGAGTTTACACTCACAGTGCATGCTTTAGCTATCTGGCTGGCTGCACCGTATATTTTGCAAGCCGTGAAGATGTCAAGAGAGGACAAGGCTGGATTTCCACAGAACGCTGATGTTGTTACTCGTCTCAGGTAATGCGGAGAAGTGCTGAAAAGCAAAAGGCAGCCTCTAAAAGACCGACCAGAAGTCCAGTGAATCCAACCAGTCAATAGACCTCAGCAGTAATTTGTCCAACTGTAAACCTTCACTTACGAACCACAAATGTATGCTGAGGTTTTTCACATGTCTCCGTTAATTTTTAACATAATGGGTCTGAAGCCTACGGCCAGCATTTTCAACTCTTATTATTTCCTGGGCCTTTGACTTTTTCCCACGGAAGGTTTGGCCTTGTGTACAGGAACACCTATTTGCAGCACATCTCCTTTCCTTGGCTAGCCTGCAGAGACCCCCACGGACTTCATATCATGCTTTTAGTCAAAAAAAAAGCCATAAACTCAGCTAGAGAAGTCAAGATATTCTCAAGGTATAAAGAGTTTTCACTGATACATACAGGCAGCTGAAGAGGGAGAAAGCAGCCAGAGACCAGTGAAGTGTTGAGATGGAAACATTCACAAAAAGCTTTAGGACAGGACTCTTGCAGAAGAGTGGAAACGAAGATGTGGAATCTGTCTAGTTACAGGAGGAAAGAGAGAGTGATTCCATCTTCTTCCCAGGAGATAGAACAACATGTGCCAGTCAAAGTGCTGAGACAGCTAAGCACCATCTCTGTAATTAAGCATAACCTTAAGAGGTTATTTTCTTGTTTTATCTTCTTTTATCTTTGTTCCTTTACTCCAAATCTATGTTTTGAGCCTCGTGTACTCTTTCGTCTGTCTCGTCTAGTGGCACAGCCGAGTGAGCATGAGCTGAGACACAACAAGGAATTCTCCTCTCCTGGGGTTGGCACCTCCTCACACTGATGCAGAGACATGATCCCCCAGTGCTATCTCCCCAAAGCACTGCTTGGGTCACGAGCTCCTGATGGTCAGATGCGGGAGAAAAATGTGTCTCCAGCGACCAGAAAAAACTCAGGGAAGATCTCTGACCTGCAGCAAGACAGTTGAACGTGCACATGAGCTCATGGTCCCTAAGGAACATGCAGTGCTTTCCGCCTAATGTCCACATATTACTCAGCAGGAACATCATCACCACTCACCTATGCCTTGACATGTTCCTTGGCCCAGGTACCTCAATGAAATGGTTGTGTCTAAGTCAAATTATGGCTTATATGGTGTGGCGCCAGCTGATGCCGTTCAGAAGCACGCTTCAGCTTTTCAATGCTATTTTTGTTCTAGCTCCTCCACTGCCATCTGTCTCGACGTGAGCCATCTACCACACATAAAGCCTTTCAGCCCCATCAAGCCACAATGGGCAACTCCGTGCCTAATCCCCTAATTTATCTTATGGTAAAAGCCCCTCGTGCTTTGCTTTTTCAAACGCAACTTTGTGAAGGAGCATACCTTTAGCAAGTCACCCGATGGGTCTACTCCTTAATTCCTGCCCAGAAATATCCCTTAGACTTCAGTGACTACAGCTCAGGGCAGCAACCTTCCCCTCATAATTTCTGTTTACTGACTAGGCTCAAGAGAACAAAATGGGGCTGAGAAAACCAAGATGTCAATAGTCCATTTCCAAATTGCTCCATATTCTGCAGAACTTCATAAGCAATAAGACACGTCCTATCAGATATTTTCGTCCCTTGCTATCTTCTTTTTCAACAGTTGGGTTGAGGCTGCTTGAATCCGTGAGTTTTAAGAGAAAAAAAAAAATTCCTTGAGTTTTAACCATGCTGACTTTTCCAATATTCTCTGGAAGTCAAATTATAGCTAAACAACAGTCTGGGGTGTTGTACTGTAAACCAGAGCACTTCCACATTTGCTCGACAAAGGTGGTACAAGACCACTGAATAGCTGCTCTGCGTGGGGCTCAAGTTTCCCCTTCCCAGGGAGGATGTCAGCACAAGCTTTCAATTCCACATGGAAACCACACGTTATCGCTTCACATCCCCTCCTCCCCCCCCAAAAAAAGTAAAAAAAAAATCATCAACACGGTTGTAACCCTTCGCGGAGCTGGAAGCATGCCCAAAGAACCTTCACAATCATTTAGCAGGCACTGGACGGCAGAAAAGACACCTCGGTTTCCATTGTACGTCGTCTTTATAAACGAAAAAGCACAGTCAAGTGGTGGAATTACACAGAAGCTGAGCCTTGCACGCCCGAAGCAGGCTGGGACCTTTCACAGTGGGGCACTGTAGGAAATCGGAGCTGCCTCCCTCTTCTCCACTCTTACCACCCGCTGAGGTTCACGGTGTTTAGTGGTTTCTTTAAATCTTGGCTCCTGGGCTTCTGTGCTTACAGGAAAAATTGAGCTGTCGCCAACATAAAACCTAAGACTCTTTCTTGTGGATGCTGGAAAAACAGTGATCAAGAAGCCCAAAAATTAGAAGGTACACAAGCCTCGCGGAATACATGATTTCAAAGAAGGCGCTGTGATTCAAAAGCAATTTTCTGTGTTGGGAAGAAGAGATAGGGAAGTGATTAACTTTTAATTTACGTAAATGAGAGAGACAGACCTAACACTGACATTGAATTAAAATACCTCTGTAAGGCAGAGCTGAGGAGGCACTATTTCAGAAGACACCATAATTTCTGGAAATGGGTTCCTGGTCATGTTCAAAATCCCTAGGGACTACTCCTACTGTAACATAGTCATATAAAACCAGAAGGAACTATTGGGAAGCAAAATTTTCAGTTTCTCTTTTGAGAAACTATGCAGCCGTTAGTTCCCCAGGAAATAACTGGCCACAAATTAGTGTCAACAGGGTTATATATGTATATATATATCTCTTTTTTAAGTCTAAATCCTGATATCTACAAAAATGAAAAACTGATAGCATCCAGGAGCGTTTCTGCCTCTAGAAAGTATTAAAATAGATCCATTTTACAAATTTTTTTTTTTTTGGGGGGGAAGCTTTAGAGTATCTATTTCAGCAAAAATATTAACTCCTGATGCTGTGTGATTTGAAGATTAGGCTAGAGAGATGCTAATCAGATAATGGGATAATTTCAAGGTAGATTGTTAAACAGGACAATTTTATTATTATCAGATTATAGCATTTACCTCAAGAGCATTCAGCTACAGGTGGAGAGCGAAAAGAATCTACCTAGGAACATGGTTCATCTATAGAGATTGTTTTGAGGGGAAAGGAAAGAGGAGAAATCGTGACTGAGGACACGGAATTCTTCAGAACGGCAAAACTCAAGCTGGGTATTAATAAGCTTCAATCAGCAAAATTAACTGACATTAATAGCCTTTTAAAAAGTGTTTTCTGAACGTTCACATGCAAGATAGATATGTACTTGCTTCTCCCCAAAGCCATGTCTCCCAGCCTTACAGAAAGTCATCCAGGCATGGGACTAGGGCTCAGAAAATTGTTGTTTTCCTGATATGAGGTTGCGCTGGGGGTTTTCTCTGAAAAGCAGTGGCTGATGGCAGCAAACCAAATTCCCCAGCAAACGTTTCAAGGAAGTGAGAAGCGTCTCAGCCCGTGTTGAAAGCCTCTTCTGTCACTGTGTAGCACGAGCATATCCGCTGAATTAATTCCGCGAAAAATCCCCTCTCTCGAGTAAGTGCTCCGAAACTTTCTCAGAAGATGAAACCCCGCAAACTTCTCTGCAGTGAGAAATTTCTTGTCTGTCTGTGAGAAGCGTAAATTTGCTGGTGAAGAAAAAAAAAAAAGAAAGAAAAAAAAGATATCTTTGCAGAATTTACTTGGGGAAAGGCTTCGTAGCTGGGTTTTCTTGTAAATACTTCTGCAATGATAGGTTTTCCCTTCCTCCAGTTCAAGATCTGGAGGAGCAGGGACACCACCAGCCCTTCCCAGCTTGCAGGATGGGATGCTTTAATGGCACCTGATGTTTTTATGGGCTGGTGCGTTCCCATAACACCCGTCTTACACAAACAGCAACAACCTGTTGGGTAAAACGTGGCTCAGAGGCCAAGTAAATGATGCAGCCAGATCCGTTGGGTATCGCACGGGTGGAGAAAGCCCTCTCCAATTACGGTTTGTGAATAATAATAAGAAGAACAAGATTTGGGCCAAGCGTGTTCTGCTCCGAAGGTATCGCTCTGGCGACACCGAGCAGGGTGAGAAGGTGAAGGTAGTTTTGTTAACACTTGCCCTGGTGTCCTGCAGCATCCCGCTGTGCTACCCAGCCTGTGGTGGGATGGGTGGTAGAGTCACGAGGGGTTGGGGGGAAAAACACCTGCTGTAGGCAAAGGCAAGAGTTGTCAGAGATAAAAGGTTACGGAAGAGAAAAACACAGCTCTTTAACAGGAGCATACAAGGACCACAGACATCTCCTGTCTTCTGGGTATCTGCACTAGAGAGGTCCCTCTCTGCTCTTCTCTCCCATTAGGACACTTCTGATCTGAAGTCAGGAGGTCGCTGCCTCTTTTCCCATCCTGCCCATCATTACTCTGGTGCTTTCCCTGGCAGCTGCTGCTGCAGCAGCAGAGGTGTGTCAGCGTTGCACCCATTTTTCTCGTGCAATGCTGTATGTAGGTCAGGAGGGTGGCCAAGCACGGGATGCAGGGACAGGCATCCTCAGGCATCTCCATTCTTGCTGTCCAAGGCGGGGACGAAGGTCTGGATGGCAGACTATGGCGTTTTGGTGGGGGTGACACAGATGAGGCTTCAGCCCCATGTACCCTGTGACATCGTTTCCCTACAGATAGAACAGGGATCTCATCGTCTTTGGTTCTGGGACGTATGATGAGCGCTGGGGGAAACATAGAGAGTGATATAAACCAGAAATACTACCCAGACTTGGCAACCTCATGGTCGATAATGAGAAACATTTTCTCTACGGGAAGGTTTCCAGAGATAGAAACATTAAGAAATCATCTTAATGTTAAAAAAATCAAGACAAATTATTCCCGCTCAAGGACTGAATAAATCTGTGAACTGGTCCTGGCAGCGGAAAGAGAGAGACCACAAGCATCTTGTCAGGAGGCCACGCAGAAGCAGGGTACCGCTCCAGGAAACCCCTGGCTAAGCTGCTGGGGGCTGCCCTGCCCATCTCTTTTACCCAGTGCCAAATAGTGATGGGGTCCCAGGTGTCCCCATCCAGGCCAGGCAGCACTGCTGGGGACAACGGGCAGGACACCAGGGAACAGCCCGGAGCAGGAAACCTGCTTCAAAGCAACCTCAGGTAAATTGCACAGCTCCAAAAAAAAAATAAATAAAAAAATAATCCTCTGGGCCAACTGCTCTGCAACTCCCAAAGTTTCTGCCTTTGTCCTGGATAGGAATTCCGTGATAAGAGCGCCAGCAGGTATGTGGAGCCCACAGAGCATTTATAGGGTTGTATTTGATCCAGGATAACAGTGACTCATGCTTGGTTAAGCACTTTCTTTTCTCTCCCCCCTCTCTATACGTCTTCTCCTGCCCCATCTGCATGAGCTAACGCAGGCGCAGAACTATAGAAACTGTATTAATAAAGGTCTTTTATGTGGCTTTAATCATCTCTCGGGATCTGTCAGACCACAAACTTGAAACTCTTTATGAATGTGACTCACTCCCACAAGCAAACGTTCATTGGTCGACAAACTCTCCTGATTTCGTCCCGTAAAAGTCGTTTTCCCATTGGAAGAGAGGGCCTGAGGTGTTACCTATGCTGCAATTGAAGTTCACTGACTCAAAGTAACCCCTGATACTGGTATCACACATTTTAATACTCGTTCATTCATCCTCGAGAAGCCTGACAATAACCTCTTCAGCAGAAATTCCCCTCTGCACAGACACACTTCCTACTTTTGCAGCCAACACGTTTCACAGAGTAATACTATCCGCAAGACTGAATTAAAAAAAAAAAAAGAAAAGAAAGAAAAATTATTTTTCCTCCTCAAATGTATTGAACAACCAGATTTGCCACGGTGCGCTTAAAGAAAAGGGTTTTGATGAAAAGCCTCAACCTGTTTTGAATCAGTATGAGATCCCACTTAGGAGCTGGTGTCTGACCTGGAGATAAATGCTGTGCAGCTAGAGATGAGTGAATTTTAGAAAGTTCTGGGGTCTAATATGGGCGTTGCAAGCGGTTCCTAAAGAAGAAAGCTGATACGTATGGATGCTGTATGGTTCAATTTAAGGTGAGATGGGGTTCACGTAATATTAAAACTTATTGAATTGCTGCATTGTACAAAGATCTCCCAAGTTCCTGCTCCTCTGCGGATGGGCGGAGGATCTCAGATCAGGGTCATGGGCAGTGTCCTGCATGCATACGACACGGAGCGGATGGGAGGCTCACGAATACCATCCCATACCCTAGTCCTGACAAGCAGAAAAGAGAAGTTTTCTGGTCACAAAGAGGCAGAAAACTTCAAATTCAAACCCTGAGCACAGGTGAGGGGCTCAGCTGCTGGAGAGGAAACTATTCACAGGGCAGGAGGGGGAAATATTGAGATGTATAGATTTGAACTCCTTAACTGGAAACTGTTTTTCAAGTTCACTGTGTACATGAGCCTACCAGGGTATATCCTTTGTACGTATTTATTTATACATCTGCATTCATAGCACTACATGGAGTATCTCCCAGCTGCTCTTCACGCGCCCTCCCAGGTTACCCTTCCAGCGGAACAGATGTCAGCCTCAAAATCTGGACCAGCTCGTTTCAGTAACGCATTTACACCAGTTCAAGTTCCTTATTAGAAAATTCAGAGCAGAGCAGACAAGCAAGAAGTAAGTGCATTCATAAATTGCTTCTCCACGGCAATGGTTTCTCCGCAGAACAGGACATAATAAAAAGCTAACATCACCACGGCTTGTCCTCCCCAAACTGAGCCTTGGCTCCAACATTAAAGAAAACATCTTGTATGTCTGCATGGAACAGAGCCACTTGCTGACAGCCTACCACAACATTATATACATGGTTATTCTACCCTCCAATTACACATCCCCAAGGTGTTCCCTACATTAGATTATATTAGGCAACCCTCCTTTTTTTGATAGGCACGTATTTCCTCCTCCCCCCCAATTTATTCCCGGCGTATGGGGGGGCTGAATAAAAAGCACTGTTGAACTACAAAGCCCACTAAAATCTTAATTTCGAAAAGTAACTTTTGTTTTACGTGCTTCTCAAAAGCTTCCAGTATCCTGGTGCATCATGCTGATGACTCGCATTACCAATGCGTTTTTTTTTTTTTTCCCAGGGCAGACCTCTTCACTGAGTATTTTTCCTCCCTTTTCTGCAAGGAGGTTGGTACTAGGGGGTCAAAGAGGAGTGGGAAGTCTCGAGGATGGATGGATGGAGAATGAAAGGATGTGTCCTCTTTTGCTTTGGATGCAATAGCCTGCTGCAGACTTATCATGTAGTAAAGGTCACTCACATCACCAACTTTTTCACCCTGTATTTGCACAATATATTGGACTTCCCAGTGAGCTGTGACCACGTCAATGTTGGCAAACTCCAATCCAGTGTTGACATCTTTTGCAAACACCCCCTCCATTCAGCAAAGACCATTAAAAAACACATTAAATTATTTAGCTCTGCTGACGTCTCTAATAATACGCACACAGATATTTTTCCAATGTACTCATGAACTTAAGAAAATCCTTCATTGCCACAAATTAGCAGACCTCATTTGTTAAAAGACTAAAAAAAAACCCCTCAGCCTTAAATAGAAACAAACAGACTTATTTGGCCATCGTGACACTAAGGTCAGTCCCGTCCTGCTGTCAAACTCTTTGTCATCCAACCTTACAGAAGTCAAACGTGCCTACAAATCCTTGTGATTGCAGTCATCTGCGTGGGGCCAGGGGTTGGGCAATGCTGGGAGGCATCACTCTGCCGTATCCATCACACACTTCAGAGCCTTGAACCCCAGGCAGCATCCCCCAGTTGCCGTCATCCCGCGCTGAGCAGGAGATGAAGCGGGGAAGCTCCTGAAACTCGCCGTCAACTGCCTTCTTAGGGGCCGATACAAGGAGAAAAGGAGGTGCAAAGCCAAGTGCCCAGCCTCCAGCTGCCAAGCAAGCCTCAAGTAACCCCAAATCTAATCAGTGACTGCCAGTGCTAACATCTGGGTTGACTGAATCTGCTTTGATTTGCTGCAATTCACCTCTCAGATAAGTTATAAGCTGCATCAGGTGGAAAAATACATGACTATGTGTTATATGAAGCACATGGATATCTCGGTGGAGGTCAGGCTTTCCAGAGCTTGAGGATGCAGGAAAGCTGAGGAGGGGCCATTCACAATTCAGATTAGATGTTAGGAAGAAGTTCTTTACTACGAGGGTGGTGAGACCCTGGCACAGGTTGCCCAGAGAGGTGGTGGAAGCCCCATCCCTGGAGACATTCCAGGTCAGGTTGGACGGGGCTCTGAGCAACCTGATCTAAAGATGTCCCTGCTCACTGCAGGGGGTTGGACCAGATGACCTTTAAAGATCCCTTCTGACCCAAACTGTTCTATAATTCTGTGATTCTGTGGTTCTCTGATGCCTGTCCCATAAGGCCATGGAGCTCCTCAAGGCAACACACAGAGCAGACTTTTCCTAGAAGCCTACTCCAATAGTTCTGTTGCCAGATCGTCGCTGTTTAAGGGTGTTCGTAGTAGACAGAGAGGGATAATCATTTCTGAGACAGAATGTGCAGGCTGGACGAAATCCAGCGTGAGTGTGCTGTGTTAGACAGGAGGTACAGCTGTTTGCCTGCACTGCAGGAGGTGGTTGTGGAACAATGTGCTGCAGTTGAGGCACTGAGTTTGTGTCTTTCTTTCTTTCCCTTTTTTTTTTTTTTAAAATTTTTTTTCTTAATGAAGAGCTAATATCTTGAGAAATCTTCCAAGGCGGCTAGAAACAGAGATGGACATGCCAAAACATAATGCATGCTGGACACCACCACTCCCCTCTGCAGCCTGCCAACTAGCTTCTCCAGCTGGCCTCTTTATTAAGACAATGAGTTTTTCCATACACCAGGATCCAATTTAGGAGCCGTGATGAAGCTCGCGGCGGGACACACAGATGGTTTCTTTGTCAGGACAATGTCAGGTCTAGATCTTCCAGCTCAGAGGCGTAGGAACCAGGCCCTCTGGCCTCAGGTCTCCATGTTCAGTTGGAGCAGTCATCCAAAAACCTTAGTGAACTTTTAACAGAATCATGGAATGGTTTGGGTTGGAATTTTGACGGGATTCAGGCTGGAAAAGTGAAACCCACCCTAGGTTGGCCCTTTTATCTGCCCCATCACCTGCACCCTTGTTTGGTGACCCGTATGTTTCTTTGCTCTGCAGGTGTGGCTGACTCATGGCCTCTTTGAAGAGCCACCATCTGCTCCAAAGGACCTTGGCGACTGCCATCTTCCAGTCATTATGCTCACAATAAAATTCCAGCAAGCCCATAAAACCGAGGGAAAAATCCACTCAAGTGTGAGTTCAGCCCAGGAAGAAGCGAGAGTTACACCGGGTTTAGCTCGGAGGCACTCAGATCTCAGCCTGGGCTTGCTGCCAGGCACAAAAAGCTTCCTGCAAAGCCAGTTTGGAGACAGCGCTTCGTCACGGACTGGATTTGAAATACCTCTGAAGGAGCTCCAGGAATCCTCTTGCACTTGAGCAGGGACCCTGCCTGGAGCGAGGTGGGATGGACAGAAAGGACCCAGAAGACAGACCTAGGCAGTAGCTTGGGCAGGCTTTAAAATTTTAAAGTTTGGGTCTGAGCTCCACCTAAATCTGATAGGAGGCTTCATGGAGGGGGGGGGTCACACTCTGAAGTGGGACAACTTTCAGCGCCTGGGCTGCTCTCTAGAGCTGACCAGCACAAAAGCAGCAAAAATCTGCCTCCATCTCTGGCACCAAGCCACCACCTCACCTCGAGTGAGGTCCGACGCTGCGTGCCTCAGTTTCCCTGCCCGCTCCAGGAGCCCAGCAGCACCTCTCCAGCAGCGCTTTGAAGTCTCTCAGTGAAAGTAATGCCACATGTGAGACCCGGGTATCATTGCACTGCCATTATAACTCTTTCCCTTATTAAATGTGGCTTTTTCTTCGCCGCCGAGAGCTTTCTCTGCTGGCTCGCAGGAGGTGGAGCACGACCGCAGCTCACAGCACTGCTCTCTCAGGCCATGTCGTTCGACTCACACCACCCTCCTGCACCCTACTTTCTTTCGGGAACGCAACACAAAGAGCGTGGGAAGCATGGAGGGACCAACCCATTGATCTGCAGCACGCAGAAAAATCCCGTCGCGCTTGCTCCTTCTCCCTTGCCTCTGCTTCTTTGTAGTCGTGACCTCTCCCTGGCGAGGCCAAGCTTCTCCTTGATGGCATTTCAGAGCTGACCAGGGCACTGAATAGAGAATTAGCCAGAACACAGCGTTCTTTGTTAAAATAATTAATTTAATATATGTAAATGGGGCAGGTTACTGTTCAAACTCTTATACCCATCAGCAGGTATGGACCTTCCTTGAGTGGCAGAAGCCAGAGCGCAGCCAAGCCCGTGTTTCTGTGTGAAACACAAGCTGCATTCCTCCATCCCAGCAGAGAAACCTGACTGCCTAAAATAAAGTAATCAAACACGCGATACTTTTCAGGGCAAAAGAACGCCCTTTATCCTCTTTGAGGAGGCACAGGGTTTTCATGCCATCTCTTCTTGCTGCCAGATTACTGTCACTCGGATGGCTTCGGGACCTCAAACGTGGCATGACACCCCACAGTGCAACCTGGCAGTACCTCCAGACCCTAGGGAATCTTGCTCCTTGCCCTCGTTTTCTTGATATCCTTTAGTCCTTTACATTTAATGTGGTGACACTAGTTGTCCTGGATGGCAACCTTCACAGGAAGGCGGCAGTGACTTGCAGATCATAGCACTACTCACGGGACTCCACTATCTCGTCATGCTTTGGGGCACTAAGCTGATGTTTAGATACCTCCTGGTGCCTGAGGTGGGAGAAAAGGGTCAGAGAGCCTCCCCCTTATCTTTCCTGCCGATTGTAAAACACTTTTCAGACACTGACTGCTCCTGTCAGGTTCATACCAGGGCTTCACGGATGCAGGAGCTGGGAATTCCGATCCTCCATTCACAGAAATGCCACTCGAAGGTGATTTGTCCCAAGTTTTAGTCAACCCAGCCAATAAACACAAAACTCGAGGTTTGACTGAGGGACACAGCAATCTTTCATACCCAGGACAGACCACAGGCTCTCAGGCTGTGGTTTTTAGTGACCGAGAGTCTGTTGCAACACTGTCCCATGGCAGAAAGCAGTGGAGTGGAGCCACCAAAAGGAAAAGCAAGGTGGGATTTTGTTCTCTGCGACCCCTGTTGCAGGGCACAAAGCTTGTTTGGGTTTTTTTTTTCCTTGCTTTCAGTAGCAAATACTAGGGCTATAAGACAACAAAGGAAAGCAAAGGAAAGAAAAAAAGAAAAGGAGGAGGAGGATCAAAGGCTAAAGGGTACCCAGCGCCTTGTACAAAGCACTTTGCTTTCTTTTTGACCCTGTCCTTAAATCAAGAAGGTCCATCCCACTTCCGTACAGTCACAGGCCATATTATGACTTGTTTTCTTGACCAAAAAAACACACCACCAGCTCTTTGCAGATACCAGCTCTCACATACAAATCTGAATAAGGGTCACATTTTCAAAGGGGTCAGTGTCTGTTATATCCGAGGACATAAGAGGGCCCAAAAGATCTGGGGCTTGTCTGCAGCTCTGATTTCTGTGTGAACGTAGACGGGCAGTTTAGGATCCCTCTCCCTCCGCCACGCCTCATGCCGGCAAGTTTTTAAAGCAAATCGGACACAGCAGGAGTGATCTCAAAAAAATGTGTTTTTTCCACAAGATTTCTGAAAGTTTGTGTTGGGGACAACAGAGAAAGACCCTACTGTAAGCGTATCCACTGAGAGTAAGAATCAATCTATGGGTCAGTATCCTGCTAAATAGTGGAAAAACACACACCCACCAGCAACCCCTTAAAATGCCTTCACCATCAGAAAGCTTTTATTCAGAGTTCACACTTTCTTAAACACCAAAGTTAATCAACCTCAATACAAAAAATGATAAGAAGTCAGGCTTCCTAGTTGCAATCCTCACAGGAATGTGTTTTTTCCCTCTCTTTTGGACAACATGCCAGACATAGAAGCTAGTTTCCAAGACATACAGATTTGAACTTAGCAGCTGTTCACCATGGAATGACCCAGAGCAAATTATCAAGCTCATCTAGTGACCTCAGCAGTAGGCTCATAGGCTGATTCAGGTTGGAATGAACCTGAGGAGGTCTCCAGCCCAAGACCCTTGCTCAAAGCAAGGTCAGCTATGAAGTCACACCAGGTTGCTCAGGGCTTTATCCAGTTGAGTCACAAAAGTCTCCGAGGATGGAGACTGTATGACCTCTCTGGGCAGAACCTCTCCCTCAGATCCGTAAGTCGCAATGCTCACGAACAGGAAGGTATTGATCAATGTCAAGTGAAGCACAGGAATCTAACAGAGAGCGATCTCTCTCTTGGGGTCCCTCATCTTATCAGCAATCAGTTCTGGTGGAATCCAGAATAAAACTCACGCTACTTTAAAACCATTCTGCAAAGCAGCGTACTCTAGTGCAAGTGGAGAGCACAGCTCTTCTCCTTGCAGCTGCATTAAAAATAAATAATAATTATAATTAAAAAAATCCACCTATTCCCCACAGTGATCGCAATCCCTAGATTTAAACGAGGAAATCAGCTGTCATTGAGAAAGTAACCTCGTTGTTTTCTGCCACTGAAGAGGAGGATTCCTGACGTAGCCTGGAGCTCCCCCATCGCAATAACAACGCGCCGACAGTCCGCATTGCCTTATGTGGGAATATGCCTCTGCTGGTCCCCGACCGGCGCCGGGGAGGAGTGGTGCACGAGCAGGTTCAACTGGTGTAAAGAATGATGGGTGCAAGTCAAAGCCCACGCCGAGGCTTACTTCATGTACCCTGCCATCCCACGATGCGATCAAGCCCTAAAAAGGCTTTGGCAAGACCAAACGTATCTTAAAGAGTGGTTATCCTCACCGAAAAGAGTTAGCCCCAACTAGGGAAACAGCTGGATGTGTCCATAAATGCATGTGTGTGAGATCACAGCCTATCACGGCTGGGGGCTGGTCGTAGTTAGTCATGAGATTCTCCCAGCTCAGGTATTTTTACATACTATTTCCTACATTATATACGCATTTACATACCTATTTCCTGCTTTCCTCCATGAACAGAGCTCATTTCCAAGAACCTGGTGCACACTTTTTGCAATGGGTTAGAGACAGCAGGAATTAAAGTTTAGATCCTTATCAAAAAAAAAAAAAAAAAAAGAAAAAAAAGAGATGTAACTATGCCATTATTGCAGCCCTAGTTTTGGCTGTCCCAAAGTACTTTCTGAAACTCATGACAAGGTTCAGCTCTGCCCTGACACTGGGGCAAGCCCCTGTGCTAAAATTTGAATGGGATTAGAAAAAAGAAGGTGTCTCAGTACAAGCAGTAGCTTCTTACTTCGAAGATACAACAGTGTAACTGCACTGTCGGGGAGGAATCAGTGCTAATTTTCATTCCTTTATTATTCACAGGTCCATTTCCCTCTGCAGCTCACACCTCACCAGAGGCAGTGATGAAGACCCATCCACGGGATTTTTCCTGTTGATGAGCGAATGCGAAAGAGCCCAGAATGAGCTTCGGTTTGCAAACCGAGTTTCAGGCATTGGCCCTCAGAATAACTACCTGTTTATCTGTCCGTTGACTTTGTTTCAGTGTGGAAATCTTGTTTAGGTTCAGCTTTTATCTCAGTTCCTTAGTTGTCACTGTAAGAGCATACAGACACCCCAGTGAGACCAGTCAGGCCATGAGCAAGGTACTGCTATGGGTCTTGCTATCATTTCCCTTTGGCTCCCGAACCCTTTCCTCCACGCAAAGATACGTCCCTGGCGACACAGACCGAAGCACAAGGCACCTGAGATCAGCTCAGCTATTCCTGTGCTTACTCCAGACCCTACTGCAAGAAGAAATGCTGGGAACTACCTGTGACAAAGCTGCTGACTCAAGCTTTTTTCTCACGTACTCTGCAATAGATAAACGAAAGGTTTCCCGTTCCGTTTTTGCGCGCAGCATCTCCCAGCTCCTTGCAAGGAGACTCCGTACTGAAATGCAGACACCGCTTCTCCACTTTGCTTCTAAGTATTCGAGACATTTTCTTTCCCTCCTTTTTATTCATCGCTGCCTCTTTCTTCTCCAAGAACTCGTACTCAAAAACGCCACAAGCCCAGTTACTTGGCTTCTTGCTTAGGTGCAACTCAGCCTAAGTCTTCCTTGGGTGTCCGTAGCCAGAGCTCACTTTTCCTCTGTCCTCCCTCCCAATTTAAAATCTGATTTCTTTGTGCTGTCGCAGACTTCATGCTCTTCCCCCACCAGCACCCCTCAAAGCCACACGAGTTTCTGCCTCTCCCACCGGCGTTGCTCTCCACAACCTCCTGCGAGCGGAGACATCCGAGGGAGCCAAACCACAGGGAGAAGCGCTGGATGGCAGCGACGCCAAGAAACCTGCAGATTTCCTGTGGGAGCACCTACGGAAAAGAAACGACTTATTTTTCCCTTCGCGTGTTCCCGTTTATTCAGGCCAAACGCTCCCCGGTGTTTCCTGTCTCGGCAGAAGCTACATTTGCTGTGTGAAAAACCCTCATTCAAAAGACACAAGACAGTCACATGCTGCCAGGGGAGTCGCCTCTGGATGCTTCCTGGGATCACAGCATCACATAGGCTGCATTTGTGTTATTTTAATGAAAAATAAATTCTCCTCGTCCTCCAAGATAGTTTAAGAACAGCATTTTTAAAATAATAAACAAAAATTCTTTAAATTATGTCTGAATTTCTTGAAGAACACTTATTTTGCTATCGACGGAAATAAGGAGATTTCAGAAACTATTTGAAAGACCTTGTCTTGAACAAATGAATCCCAGTACACTCAAGAATTCACATCCACCAGATATCGCTTTTGTATGTGCTTGTATATATATTATTTCAAAAAATACCTAGCAGTATTGAAGGTAATATTTACTACAGCTACTAAGTGCTTTAAAAAAATATCTTATTACTTATTTCAGAACTTAAAAGCTTTTGGGGGGAATGTGTAATCCATTTTGGAAAGCTTGGTCCACGTTTCCGAACCTGCTGATAAGGTCACTGCGTCTGTGCCACCAGATCTGCCATTTCCATAAAGATGTGCAGAAAGTATTTCTACACTATAAAGCCTGTGAATGAAACTTCATACATATAGTTGACACACATAAAAAGCCTCATTTTTAAAGATGAGAGAGATGGGCAATTTTTGCAGCCTCTTTCTGTCACATCTCAACCGGAAATATTTTTATTTCCTCCTTTCCCGATTTCTTTTTCAGCTTTTATTTCCCGATTTCTTGAAACAAGGAGACTTCATGCACCATTTGGCAGCTCTGCGCAAGCAGTTTGTACTTGAATTTCCAGAAACACAGCGTGTTATTTACATTGCCAGTTGCAACATTTTTTCTGTGTAAAAGCTCCCTTAGATTTCACCAATCGTTGCCTTTTTTTTTTTTTTTTCCCCTGAATAAACAGTCACTGAAGGCAAGAAGAACGCTGCAGGGAAGAAAAATATCCCAGCTACTCTTAGAGTAAATTATCAACCTATGCTTAGGCTAAATACAGGTACTGTGCTCGCTGCTGCCTTAAGCTGATAAACTTGGTGGGATTTTGTGATGCAGCCCCAAAATTTCAGCCTCCCGGTGACAGAATTGAGGCACAAAATACCTGTGTCTTTTAATGTCATATTTTCCAGGGGGATGGGTTGATTTGCCCTCAATTCGTCGAAAACGCGTTGCTCGCTGATGTTCTGTCCTGTGGGAGTCTTTGAGCATTCTCCAAGGAGGTGGTTGGGTAGGAGAAGTGGCCAAACGTTATGTAATAGTACGGACGGTGAGTTGTAATAGTCACATTTACAAGGTTTTAGCAAAAAAAGCCCCCAAGACCTTGCAGTGAACTAACCCCAGTTGGAATGATATGTAGAAAAAGGAAAAAAAAAAAATTAAAATTCTGGAATGTACAACTGTGCAAAAGTAAGACATGGTACCGGAAAAATCTACATGGAGCTGATTTTTAAATCTAGAATTCCATGTTTCCAAAGCACATGGCTTGCCCTGTGTTCCCACCTCCGAAAAGAAGAGAGGAGGAGCTGCAGGTATCTAGCAGACATTAGCATCTATATTCTGCAAGTGGCACATGCAAAGGGAAGGGTTAATTTCCCCTAACATAAGCCACCTAAAAACTATACAGCTGATAGTCATCTTCTTTTTTTAACACGGATTAAAACAGATTCTGTGTGCAGGTCTCCCTTTCTCTCTCCCCGGAGGTTAGAGAAATCACTCAAGTGCCAAATTTGAGTAGGGGACTGAAATCAAACCAGAGGTGTCCCACCCTCAGCACAACTCCTGAATCCAAAGCTGGACTGCCTGGGAGCTGACGGATGCCACTCTGGGGGATGTTTTCGTCCTCGGCTGCTGCTGCCCCGAGGTTTGGGGAGGTCAGGATGACCAGAGCGACCCGCGGTGCCGGCTGGCATCCAGCATCCTCCAGAAGAGCACGGCAGTGACTATTTTCTCGGGTTCAAAAGGAAAGGCAAAACATGGAAGCAAGCAAGGTGCTTGCACTTTCAACCCCTCTGATGAGATTAATTGCTTGGGGTGTTTTCACTGTTCGACAGCGCTGGTGCCTAATGAGAACAGCACTGTCCACACAGGCACGCTCCGAAAGCATTCCCAAGCCCAAATGCAGGAGCTGTTGTCAGACCCAGAAGAAAAGGACAGACACATGGAGGGGAAAAAAAGTTAAAAAAAAAAGAAAAAAGGCAAGAAAAAGAAGAGTTTAAATTTGTCTGAGACCTCCAGCCACGCAGGCAAGCAAGCAAACGCGTGCGTGCATGGCCAGACCCAGCAGAGAGCAGAGCCTGACCAAAACAGCTTCTCCTCCCTCCTGCACGACCCCCACACTTCTGGCTGGGTGTCTGAGGCGAAGGGTGTCCCATCAGCATCACCCCAAAGGTACGTTGCGGGAGCGTAGGGTGCGTGTGAGCAGGAACATAAACCCTCAGCTGCCACAGAAACTTTCCTGGATGAGTGAGCAGGACCAGGAGATGTTTAGAGATCTGGCGGGGAGGGGGGGCTGCAGGGATAATGCCAAGGAAGGAAATGTCCTGGAACAGAGCACCCCATTTCTAATGTCACAGGCTTGCACTGCAAAACCCAACGCAGTGCTTGCCAAGTGAGGGGTTCACCCTTTATCGGTCACGTATTTAACATCCAGCTGTGAGGGGAAGGTGTGCAGGGCGCAGAGTGGGAGCAGGGAGGGGAAGAAGCTCATCCACATTTTATTTTTTTACACAGTAGGTGCCGGTTTTCCATGCATGTTGCCAGCTCCACAGAAACTTTTTTTTTTTTTTTCCTTCCCCACACACATGTTACATTAAGAAACAAAGCTTACATGCAAAACGCTGCCCCTGATGAAATGTGGAAAGAGCCCGAGCTGGCTGCTGGTGACTGCTGCTATTCATCTGACTAAGCAGCATTTGACATTTGGGCTTGGTGGGTCTCAAGTTTCCCTCTAGTAAGATATGGGCTGACTCTGCCGCAGCCAATCTCGGTCGGAGGCTGCGGATGATGCCGGAGAGGAGGTATGCACACATCCCAGATGACAGCACGCCGACGGACTGCGTAAGCGCCGCTCCAGCAAGCCTGACCTCGGCTGCACCACATGCGCGGCACCACTGCCCGGTCCTCCTGCATCTTCTGGGGATGCTGTTCAGCTGCAAATTCCCTTCTGTTTTTTTTTATTATTATTTTTTTTACATTCCTTGGTGGCTTGTATTTGTTTTTGCTTTTCTTCACCCAGCTACGAGAGTTTTGTGTCTCCTGTCGCCACGCAGTTTACCTTCTGTTGTAATCGGAGGCAAGTGGAAGCTGTTTTGCCAGACCAGCACTGAATTTCCCAACCCACGTTGAGCTTGGTGCAATGTAACCAGCAGCGTAAAGGAAAACCCTTTTCCATGAGCCACTGTTCCAGAAGAAACCCAGTAAATTTGAAATCATACCAGAAGTGAGAGGCTTGCCAAGAGCTGCGTGTTCCCAGGAGGCTGAGCTGAATCCAAACTCAGACACGTCTTCCCTGGATGCAGAAAACCCGAGCCAGACACCAACACCGCAGTCAACTCTTCTGCGAGGTGTAACCCACAAAAAAAAAAAGCCGCTCTGGGTGGATGTGTCGCTGCCCAAGCACCGTGAGCCAGCTGGGGAGAGCTGGCTGCAGCAGGGCTTCCTTCGATGCCAAAAGCATGAAGTATGATTTGGTAGAGAAAGTTTGTGGGACTGGGAAGGTCTATAAAATCCTTTCAGCTTTACATTTCTCCCTCTTTGCCACATAGAATCATCAGGGCTGGAAGGGACCTTAAAGAGCATCTAGCTCCACGTTTCCTCCTCCTCCCTGCCCCACGACTGTGAGTTAACCACAAGCAGGGACTGACATAAATAAATAACAGGAAAACTAAAATAAATGCCATCATAAGGGTTGTTACCAGTATCACTTGTTCCCAGTTTGAGTACCGAAATCCTTGGCTACAAAATTTAAAACAGTTCTGTACAATGCAGTTTTTCAACGAGCAAAAATCCCTTATCAACCTTATTTTGCACCAGACCTCCCACGATTGTTGCCTGCGACACTGCCACGGAGTCTCCCAGCTCCGACCAGCGCTGTGCTTGTCACCCTCACTTCCACTTCCTGAGACCCCTGATGAGTGGAAATGAAATTTGCAGAATTGGTTGCATAACTCATGAAAAGCAAGCTAAGCACGAACGTGAATACATCTCTTGAATAACAACAAGCCTCTGTGAGCCCTGAAGTCCCAACAGGCATCCGCTCATCCAAAACGCTGTATAAAGGACCCTGATACGAGTCCCACTGAAATGAATGGGAAGGAAAAAAAACCCGAAAACATTAACTCCAGACCACAAGTTGCAAAGCCAGGGTTCATGAACTGTACTTTCCAGGTATCCCCGTTTGTTTCTTTCACCTGGGGGATGGCCTCATCCAAGGCTGGTTTTCTGTATGGCACTTGGCTGTCCCAAAGCGGAGCCCGGCTGCTCTCCACCAGCCCAGAGGCAGCACCTGCGAGACCCCAGGCAGATGAGGTGGGCTGACACCGAGCCATCGCTTTGTAGGAGGAGATGCTGGAGCCCTCCTCAGCGGGCTCTCAGGCCTGCAATCGGCCACGCGAAGTGAATTCGGGGACACACAGGTTTCATGGGTGCTGCACGTGGTCACAATCCAGTCGTGCAAAGCACGGGACATTCATGAGCCCAAAGCACACCTGAGACACTCAACCCCTCTGCAAATACCAGCTGGGCCTTTCCACAGGCAGGCTGGAAAGTGCTCATGTGGACAAATGATGGCTACGAACACTCTAGCCTCACTGGCCTGCAAGGACAGCCCTGTAAAAGCAGCTACAGCAGCAATTCAGGGCATCTTGGGGGATAGCACCTAGGTTTTGTCATTTCTGGACCATCCTAAAGAACCTCTGCCAGAGCTGTGAGAACACAACTGAACGTCCTGGCACCCCCTGCTGATGCTCTGCTTGGCTCAAGGCAGCAGGACCAGAGCATTCAGAGCCTGATGAACATCCACCAGCCTATCCAGCCCTGCAGAAGAAGAAGACCTCATGCCAGCTGACAAGTACAGGAGCTGTAGGTGGTGACGGAACAGGTAGAACCAGTGCGCACCACCTGCCAGAGAGCTTGAAGGTGAGTAAGCCCAAAGACTAAGCCCAAACACGGTCCAAAACAAACATCGGGAGATCTCATTTCTCTGAAGAACAGTTTGTCCACACCGTGCTGTTGAAATCTCGAGTGCATGACGGCATAGACAGGCACCTCCACCATTCTGAAGGGTACAAACCCCTGGGTTTGAAGCCCACCTACAAGATGGAATAAAGAGGACAAACTCAGGGGAATGGCAACGCCTTACACCCCAGGCTGATCCCAAGCCCTGCACGTTTGCTCTAATTGTCTTTAGTACTCACACGTGGGTCTGAGGGGACTACCATAAACCCAGCTGTGGGTACCGACCGCAGCGTGGTTCCGTCTCACAAGAAAGAGAGAAGTAAACCTTTCTTTCCCTGTTCCTCAGGAAGGTACAAGCTTTAGTACTTGTGGGGTTTTTTTTGGCTGTCACACAGGAAGATGAGTGGGCTTAACCCTAGCCCAGAGGGAGGCAGCGGGCTGGAAGGGCTTGCACCCTAAGGCAAGCTGCAGGCTGTACAACCAGCACCTCTGACATCTCCCTGGAGGGCAAGGAAGAAGACGGGTTGCTCCGTTGTTTTAAATGTCCTTTAAAATCACGCAGTTTTGCTTTTTCTAGCACTAAACTGCACTCCTTCCACGTAACTTGAGAGTGGAGGCCAGGTGAGCCCCACCATAGGCAATTGTTTTAAAGAAAGGCAGGGTGGATTTTGGTTAGATGTTAGGAAGAAGTTCTTTACAGTGAGGGTGGTGAGACCCTGGCACAGGTTGCCCAGAGAGGTGGTAGAAGCTCCATCCCTGGAGACATTCCAGGTCAGGCTGGATGGGGCTCTGAGCAACCTGATCTAATGAAAGATGTCCCTGCTCACTGCAGGGGGGGTTGGACTAGACGACCTTTAAAGGCTCCTCCCACCTCAACCCTTCTGTGATTTTGATTCTGTTAGCAACTACATTCATGTGTGTGCATAATCGTGCTTCTAGAGTCCGGGCGTCAAGACCTAAAAAGGGAGGAGCGGGATCTCCTTTTCTCTTTTCTCTTCAACACAAGGAGAGCACTACCAAGAAGCAAAAGCCTGTGATGCCCTCATGCTGTGTGGCCACCAAACAATAAGCACCAACAAACAGCTCCGTAAATCACATAAAACATTTTCAGAGACATAGTAGCCATCTCTAGAACATCGCCTTCCCTAGGAAGAGCACTCCCTTTGTTTTGCAGTCACAAGCTCTCCTGGCTAGAAAGGGGCAGGGGGAGCCCCAGTTGCAAGTTTTCCAGCAGTTTAACAAATACCTTGACAAACTTCAGCATATCTGTGGTGGTTTTTGACCTAAAGGATTTTATTTATAACAAATACATGCTTTAAACTAGCTGATAGTCACTTCAAAACATGCCAGACTGACCCCTGTACCGGCCTCAGCAGGGCTCACAAATCATAAACTTACGTAAGAAATAAAACTTCCCCTAGGACAAACAACAGGCTGTACAAATGCATTTGTTCAGCAACTGCTGAGAACACTCATTTCTTAATCAGACTTTGTGAATGCAGCACACACCAACATAACCTTATCTTTCCTCATCTGGGATTCAGGCTGCGCGCTCGCACCGCGGTTGCGCTACGTGAAGAAGCACGGCCTGGCTCAAGGGCCAGGTCAGGATGAATCAAGCAGTTGCACAAACTGCTGAGGACCTACATGTTCTCTTGAACCTGCATTGCGATAGCCACATCCCTATTTTTGGGAGCTGAGGAGCCCAGGCATTAAAAAAACCTCCTTTGGTGGCCTGGAACCCTTTATCGGCAGCGGATCAGGAGCTGGCGATGCTTCAGGTGAGTGATTTGAATGCCAGGTGTTGAATCACGCCACGGAGCTCCCCACCTGCAACCTGTTGCCAGCCAACGTCAACAGTGGACCGCGATTGCTCAGGTCCATGTTGGGAAACAGCCATGTGGCACGGCTGGTGCCAAGGTGAGCTCCAGGGCTGGAATGGAAAATGCGAGCGATGCCGTGAATTTGAACCGCTGTTCAACTTTCATCCAAGAGTCGACCTCATAGCTCTGCTCCTGAATTCTACTCAGGAGTTGACCCAAACACTGAAACCTACTGACTTCAGCTCAGCCTTCACACAAGGCAAAAACATCAAGGAAAGAAGTGGGTAGGAAAGGGCAGCCTGGAAATCCAGCCCTTGAGTACCTGTGCCAGGCTCTGCAGTTTTGCATCTTGCTTTCAAACGTCCCTTGTACTTATTTTTCTTATGCAGTACGTCTGCAGATCCATGGATGGGGGACAGGAAAGAACGACAGAGGCTCACCTGCAACGTCAAACCAAATCAGAGAATCTTGCATAAAAATCTTGCTTCTGCTGGCAGTCCCTGAGAAGTAGGCTGAGGTGTAAGAGTAAGCCCACCACACCTGTGGCAATCTCATGGAGAGGCCCAGTCCAGCAGCAGCACACGGAGCTTTGCTCTAGCTAGCGAGCTATCTCCAGAAGCTGCACCACCTAACTGGCACAAATGTCTAAGCAACAGCTACTGTGAAGAAGGGGACAACACTGAAGTAAAGGAAGAAAGGTAGAAGAGAACACTCCTGGTATGGGAAGAGCCCCACGCTGCTCCTCCATCACATGTGCATGGATGGAGTCACTGACACTCCCCCTTCCTTCCCAGGAGAGTCACAGTGAAATCCTTCCCAGCTCAGAAGCCAGTGATTTAGACTGGAACTACACAGGTGGTAGCGACATACCGCAAATTCTTTGGCTTTGACTGGCTCCACCATGCTTCTCAGGGCATCTATTTTTAGGCCAGCAATTGCATTTTTCCATAGCACTCAGTCACCCTGCCTCCCACCCCAGTGCTGGGCAAGGCAAGGCAGCCACTGCCGGCTGAAGGCACAGACCAACCCTCCGGCGTGGGAAACAGACAGACTTGAGCAAGGAGCAGACCTCCTTTGAAGTACAAGAGTCATACATCCACCACTGAGATGTCTGGATAAGAGCACATCAGCGCTGAGCAACACGAAGCTGTTGAGAACCTGACTCCTGACGGCTCTAGTGCGTGGTCACCGGGTTACTGCAACCACAGGAAGACGTTCCTAGAGGAACTCACACCTAATGCACACACTTCCACACTTCTCAGGGTTCCTGATCCTTGAGATAAAATGCTATAGGCACAGAGGCCAGAGACAGAACATCCCTGGTCCTCACCTTTTATTTAGAAATAGGAGTAATGAACAAATACTGGTGTTTGTGTAGCGTAGTTTTGTTCCGTGTCCAACACCCACCACAGAGAGTTCCTGGTTCATACCCATGCTTGCCCTATTCCTAACTCCAATCTACTTCATACTCAATTTACTACTCTGCATGTACTCCATACTCGATTTACTACTCTACACTTTATAAGCAGTCTACTCCACACTCTACTCCGTTACTACTTTCCCCTGAACCTTAAGCATTTGAAGACAGATACCAGCCACTGCTGGAGCAGTAGTCATAAATGCTGAGTTCTGCTTTTTCTTCACCACAACCTTACCTGCTTTTCTCCAGATTAGTCAATTCTTTACCAGTTTACCAACTGTAGATTTGCTGAATCTCATGGTTTTATTATTACTCTTCAGAGATGATTTAGAAGTGTCTGGAGGCCAGTGAGTACACTTTTTTTCCTTAAAAAGGGCATAACCTTAGTTTTGTTTAGTTGAGAAACTTAAGGGCTTGTTAGTGTGAGAAAAAACTCCTGAAAATGAGTTAATGGTGAATTCAGTGATTAGAGGTTCAGTAAATACAACTTCCCAATGCTCTGCCATCTCTTAAGTTCTTCCTTCTGTGTTTAAATTACGTTATCTTCTGCTCTAGATTTTCCAAATCCCTTTTCAAGACCTGAAAAACCTCTGTTTACAAATAACCGCAGCAAAAGAGAAAAACACTGTTAGTGTAAAATTATTCTTACAAGCAGACCAAAAAGCCCAATGAGTTTGTCCTGTGTATCTTATACCAGAGCTAAATATTTGTGAAGAGGGATTAAGATTATTTTTTTTTTAAATCCCTGGTAACAGCTGTAATAAATAAGCTGCTAGCGAAAATACGTGAAATAGAAGGCATTCACTCAACATGGAAGAAACATTTTTGGGTATAGTACTGCGGAGAACTTGCAGAAGAAGCCAACACCATAAAAATCCTGCTTGCTTGCTGCCTGTGTTAAGGGTAAAACTCCTCGTGTGAGTTTTCCATTGGGATGTACTCAGATGGCGTTCCTAAGCTCCACTAACGGATTCGTTAGTAGCAGGAAGGATATAAACGTTTCACATGGGTTATCAGGCAGCAGCACGGAAATAAAAGCACACAACCTACCTCTTCCTGCTTCTTCCAGCCTCATAGTTCATGTTTTTCGGCTCACAGAAGCCAAAAAAACAAATAAATTGGAAGAATCTAAATGGCCTGAGGGTAGTGCAGAGGACCTGCTGTGACACCTGTGTTGGGGCAGCAACTGATGGCAGCACAGCACAGCCAGGCTATGCCCAGCTCTATCACAACGGGCTGATTTTTAAAGAGGTTGAAGATGTAGTTTCATCCGGGTAATTCGTTTCATCTGGGCAATTCCCAGTCTTTCAGACTCAGCCCAGGTAGGGTGTGAGCACACAGCCCTAGTTCTGCTGAATCAGAGTGAGAAGTATGACCATCCAAGGGAAAACAATAGCTGCTCCGGATTAGCACCTGCCAGGATGAATTTATCATGCTGACAATTTCAAATAGCTGTGGATTAGCAGCCTGAGTTTACACCTGATCTGCCCTGCGATTTCCATGGCTACACCATTCTGATCTAGCATTACTAGCTCTGCAGCTGGATTTGTCAGAAAACAGCAGCCTTAAATAAGTTAACTTTTTTAATCTTACCTTCCATGAGAAATACTTCTCCCATTAGACAACTAAACCCAACAATCCTGTATGTAATTCAGACTTAACTCGTGCTCAAATCTACCTGTTCATTTCAACTTAATTCTTCATGCAAACGTACCTAAGTCAGCAAATACATCGCTAGTTCCTTGTAGATGTTTTCAGAAGAGGACAACTGCACCCCTGTCAATAAACTCTTCGCTTGTCAACTCTCAGAAGGATTAATTTGCCCTCTGACCCCCCTCAGCAGCATCCAGCTGACCCAGTCTGACAGCAGAGGCTTTGCAAGGTAGAGAGGTGAGAAGGAGTCTTGCCCAGCCTAAAAGCATCACACCAGATGGAAAATATCTGGATTTACAGATTGAGGAAGGGCTTATCAGAAATACGCTCACGAGACTTGCCTGAAATTGTGCACTTTAGGAGCTTCAAGATTTATTTATTTTAAAATAAAATGCTACGCAACATCCCTTTCTAGTCACTGCCACCAGAACCGCTTAAAGATAGCCCAGAAAGGAGTAGCACAGACGTGCTGGTATCATGGCACCTGCCTGCTGAAAACCCACAAAAGGAGAAACGGGACCTGAAAATTTAGGTGGTTGTTTCAATGTCAGGAGGAGGCCAAATGCCTCTGCGATAGACTGAGATCTGCAGGGTGTTTAACACACACCCCCCTGTGGTAGAAAGCTGCAGCTGCATTTATGAGTGAATATTCACACGTGCAATGTTTACACAAATGCTTTCTTTTCTCACACATTTTAAGGAAGACAAAATCAACATTTTCATTACACTGTACAATAGACTACTCACATAAAAATAAAGAATACACCTGAGCCTAAAAGGAAAACAAAAAAAGTATGCCCTTGGTAAATGTACATAACACACTTCTTCAATACCTCCTGCTCCTTGCAGGTCGCTATCAAATTGCCCCAACCCCGGCAGCTCTCAGTAGAGATACCTTCCTCTCCCAAAGGCAGAAACAAAGTTCCACCATTGTCATATCCTGGAAACTGGAGAACATACACAGGAAAGAAATGCTACTGCTATGTTAGGATCAAATGTTACTGCTATTATTTTGTAATAAACGATTCAACTTGCTAGTAAAGACAAGCTCAGAGCAAATTCTCATTGCCAGGCACCTCTATGCATTGTGGAAGATTTGGTCAGGAATCAAATGTCAATGCTTGTGCTCATCCTTAATTTGGTTTCAAGCCTAAAGAAGGATTGCATTCTCCCTAAAAATACTGACCTCGGCATCCTTTAGAGGGAATGTTTATACCACCAGGCACAGTGAAGCCACAGGCAGGCAAAAAGAAAGAAATCAAATTTACCCCCAAGAGCATTTTCCCTTACCATCGCCAAAAATGCTGAACTTCAAAACCTGGAAGTTCTGGAAGAAGTCGCATGTGTTAGAAGTGCCATATAACAACTTCCCTGGAAAGGATTTCACTGTTTCACTTTAGTGTGATAAAGGCCCTCATCAGAGGCTCTTACAGGAAATGAACAGGATAAAAATGGAATGATAAGGGAATAACAGTTGGCTCACACAGCAAAGAAAAATTACTAGCAGGATGTTCAGCCATCTGCGCTGACACCGTGTTCATAAGTTATCTGGAAAACAAAGTGGACACCGTGAAGCATTTTGCAGGAAACGCGCAATTACTCAAGATGAGCCAACTGAACTCTCACAGCTAGAATTACCTGTGCATCTCAAAAAAATGAGTGATAAAAGGGGGAAATGAAATGTTACGCGCTAAACACAGTGCATGACAGGGCTTATTTCTTTACAGTATCTACACAGTGATAAAGCTCTGAAAGAACTGTTACTATGCAGGGATGAGATCTTGGAAAAACTGTGGCCAGTTCTCTGAAAATAAGAGTTCAGTGACTATCCACACAGTCAAGAGGGAAGAGGGAATTAGTTACTGGTTGTTATGGAAGGAACTAAGAATAGAAAACATCCTGCTTTATAAAATCCATGAGGCAACTGTATCTTGAACAGTGACACCCCAGTAACTTATCAAGATACAGCAGAGAGAGGGAAAGAGATACTGTGTTAAATGAACATCTGGTTTGCTGCCTCAGGGCAGCTGTTTTTTTTAAAACTGCACTTAATTTTTCTACAGCCATTAAGGACCCCGCATCCATAAAAACTCCAGAAATGGAGATCAGCATACTTCAGCTCTCATCCACCAGTTTTAACAATACTTGCCTTGACCTGAATTTCTTGCTAGTCTAGACAGCCAGGTTTCCAATAATCTCCTGTCTTTCACAATCGTCACAGCTCATGCCAGCGGAGTGGCAAGAAGAAATCACAGATAAGCAATATTTTGACAGTGGGCAGAGGAAGAGAAACAGCCTTTGCTACTATTTTAGTCTACGTAGGACAATACAGGCTACACAGGAGTGTGTGCTGTCTCTGACACGGGAACTGTCCAATGTCAAATGATTCATCACTTGAACTCCACGGCCTGTGAGAGGCAAGACGAGCGCTTCTCAGATTAGCTGAGAACAGCCCCACATTAAGAATCCCAAGAGATACAGATGATACTATAAGGGAAAATTAAGAAATGAGTTGCTATATGCATGCAGCTACCATGCAACAGCACAGTTAGATGCCACTACCCTCCTTCTTGGAAGGCTGGAAGTTTTGCTAAAGCTTTCTAGAAACTACCTAGTAAATACCACTTACTCCCCAGCCTGGGAAAACACTTTCCAAAAAAATCACCAGAAGTGACAATTCTCATAGTGATTTACTTTTAAAATAAACAAACGAATGCCAAGCCTTCTTTTTTTCTGTCATATTTATTGTTCTTTTGGGAGGCACAACGGAAATTTCAGCTTTCGCTCATTTTCTATCCCCTTAAAAAACAGCAAGGTGCAGGTTATAGCCATCAATCCCCAATCAGTATATACCTCAAAAGGTCTCAAATTAAATTTTCACATTTCCCGATGATAAAAGAGGCACATGTGCCAGACAGCAGAGTAACTGAAATAAGAATAGTTTAAGCAATACTTGCTTAAAAAGCTGCACTGGCTGCTATTTTAAGGCAGGTTTGGTGAAACTTTGACAAGCAATCTCCTCAGGAAATTAAAAGAATTTCGCCTACAGAAATACATTAACTTTGATTGAAAAGAGGCTTTTAGAAAATACTTCATCAGTGTGAAATTATATTGACGTTACACTTCCTATAGTTAGAAAAGACATTAGTGAATCTTTTTGTTCATCATTCAGACCTCTCAGCTATTCCTTTACCTTGCAGGAATGGCACAAAATGAAGGCAGGTACTGACATGTCCTTGTCACAAAACGCACAAGTATCCAAGGGAACTGGTAATTTGGACAACACCGAGGTCTCCAGCATCTCTCAGGCCGTGTTCTCAATGATAAGGGCAATACCTTGTCCACCGCCGATGCAAGCTGACCCAACCGCGTATTTCCCACCACGACGCCTGCAAAGAAAAAGTAACGGTGAAAATTACTTACATTTATGAAACCGCAGTAGCTGTTGCCCTCATTTTGTGAAAGCAAAGTAGCTACCGGCGAGGTAGTTGTAAAGGTGATGTTTTAGGATGTTTATGTTGGTATTTTTCTAGAGGAATATCATGAAGCCTCAACCCATGTCGAAATATTCCTGTGGAAAAAACAAGGAGTTGCAGGTCTGTCTTCTGACATCTAGAACACAGTACGTTCAAGACAAAATGGCAAGGAACGGCATTACGGGACACTTGTGGTTTCAACACGTGATAAAAACGGCCTAAGTAAAATGTAATTTTATTGCCAAGGTAGTTTTTTAAACCTAAGTTTTCTACAGCCACACCACAAGAAACAGAGGTTTTATGGTTGAACATTAATACAGTATTGCAAGTACAAGCAAAAAGATAGAGATCTCTAACTAACCTGAATGGGGAAAAAAAAAGGAAAATTGAGACTAGAACAGTGCTAAGCATGTTAAGCAAGTCAAAAGACTGAAAAATTCTGAAAACTGACTAAAGAAGGTGATGACAAAGCCTTTTAAATGCATCCTGTTAAGAAAACAGGCTTAAAGGCAATTTCAAGACAGGAAAAACCTTCCCTCTGACTGCTGTGGGCTTGGATCACATCTAGAGGAAGCAAAAAATCCTGTAACACAACAGAATGGATCAGGAGGCAAGCTGCAGCAGGGGACCACAGCACAAAGGTAACAAATTCCTGCAGAAAGCGATATGCTGCAGGGAGAAGAGTTTTAAGCTGCCTGACTGGAAGATTTCAATTACACAGTATCCACGCTAAAAGATCTTTTGCAGGCATAAATACATCAGCGTTGCAGTCACTACCAGCAGGTATCGGGTGCGACATACCGTAATTCATGAACCAGGTGAGCCGTGATCCGTGATCCTGACGCACCCAAAGGATGACCTACAGCAATGGCACCTCCGTTGACGTTGGTTTTCTCAGGATCAAGGCCCAGAACTTTCTCGACAGCTAGATACTGCGGTGCAAACGCCTCGTTCACCTGAAACATCAGGGACACAACACATCCGCTCACACTGGACTGTCAGCAGTGTGCTTGCACACAAGATCAAACAAGGTGTGCTTCCTCTCCAACTCATTTTGACTAAGAAAATTACTGAACATGGTGTTTATAAAAGCATACGCAGAAAAACTGTCTGGAAAACCCAATGTATTTACAAATTTTCAAACCCTTCTGGCACGTGTGACACAAAGCAAGTATGTAGTTTATTCTATAAAAAAAAAGTGTGGTATATTCTGATGCAGTGTGTTCATGAAGAGCCTATTGCTCTGACAAAAAAAATGACCTTGTTCACAAACGGAGAAGTGTGACTAACTTTAAACGTAAACAGTCTGGCCAGCAGAGTAAAGCCTCATGTCACATGGTGATTTTTTTTTTTTCCCCCCCACGGAATGCTATCACGCCATTTTCAATTTCCACATGCTTGAGATTTTTGCAATGACTGACTCTGCAACTGTGTGGTATAAACTAGATGGACAGAGGTCAGGCAGGCGAGCTAAGACAGGTGGGCTCCAGACATGCAGAAACACGTACCTTGTGATGACTGCAAGTATGAGCAGAACATTTCGGCTAAAAAGGTCAGGAGTAACCTCACCGTTCATGTTAAAACCCCTTACCTCTACCAAATCCATGTCCTTCAGGGTCAAGCCTGCTTTCTTCAGAACTTCGGTAATTGCAGGTACAGGGCCTGTTTGGTAATTGCATATACAGTTAGTTGAATAAATAAAGGCTTATAAACATGTTATTCATAGGATAGTTTCATAAAGCATCAGCAGATCCCCTCACGTGAGCCTCTGTGCTGCCAGTGAATTCTGGATATGCCACTCACCTGCTTTATTTTAGGTGGCAAGAGAGCTCCTAAACCTCAAATCTATTTGGCAGTCTTCTCAACACACTGCCAGGCAAAGTCAGGAGTGTCATTACTGCTCTGCACAACTGTGTTGGTAAACACACACACAGCTTTCAAGTCAAGAGAACTGACAGTCCCCAGCCAAATAAAACAACAACTTCAAGACAGTTTTGAGGCATTCTCCTTCCTAGTATTCTTGAGTCAGCTTATTCTTTTCTTGTAACTTGCAACCTCCTGGTATACACACAGAAAAAAAAGAAGCAAAAAAAAAAAAAAAAGCAACAAAACCCACCCAAACAGGCTGTTCTGGAGTTTGCTGGTCATGTGTTTAGTTACGGGTACTGTTGTTTTGGTGTTCTTAATGTAATTTACCTGAAAATCTTCTAGTCAGAAACACTAACAATACAATGTTCCCTTGGACCAAGGTCCCAGCCAGCTGAAACGAGTAAGATTGGTTTGTTTTGTTGTGGGGTTTCTTTTAATTATTTTTTGAGAATATTACAGAGTTTGTCAATAAAACTGTTCTCTTGAAGAATGCTGACATCTATGACCTAGTATAATACACTAAGGGATATTAATCTCAAAGCTCACCTAGCCCAGGAGGGAGACAATGAAAAGTAAATTTGAAAAGTTAACCAGAGACATGCTTGCAGGATAAAGATATTGTGGTGTTAGATGGTAGTTGATCCTTAGACAAACCCCCCCAATTTTAAAACATTATCAATCCTATACGCTATCTCATTACCAAAAAATGGTGTTCACAACTCACAGCTCAAAGAATAAAACCCACAAAACTACGTAAATGACCAAAGATACAAGGCAATTTAAAGAAGGGCCCAGTTCAGAGCTCAGTGGATCATTAAAAAGCCTCAGGCAGCTTAGTCTCTAAATGCATCTAATTATGGACAGATCTTAGTATGCTTGTTATGTGTGAGAGTAAAGGGAGGGTCCCATGTGGACAATACAAAGACGATTAATGACAGCCAAGTAGACTTTTCCCCGCTCCTCTCACTTCTTTTTTCAAAAATAATGAATTCTCTTGCTAGACATTGTGAAGTGGGACTCCCTATCACTATCAGTATGTGAAAAGGCAGTTGCTTAGTCTGAGTTCCTGTTCTCAGATCTGCTGCTGTCATGTCAATGAATCTCATCTGGTCTTTCTGAGTTGCTGGGGGCAAGCTGTGGTGTTAAGGAGTTTGGCTACTAACTGTTTCTCCACATGATTTATGAAGTTTTTAAACAAGCTAAAAGAGTTGCCTGACCTAGAAAGAATGGGCTAGTTTAGAAGGCACAATGACAGCATGAAATCTAGTGAAAGAAACCCTCCCTCTACATTTGCTTTGAAGGTTGTGGTCAGATAGTCTGATCAAGAAAACAAATCTGACAATGCTTCATTTGCATTTCTACTGGCACATGGAACCAGTCAACAATGACTTCTCTGAACAGAACGGCAGAAAGGAAAAGCGATGCTGGGATACAATGCTGTCTACAATCTAAACAGAAGGGAAAAATCCCAGGGCGTCTGGATTGGCTTTGCGGGTTTGCTTGCATTAACAACATGATTAGAAAGCATAAAACATAGGATTAACGAAAAAAAAAAAAAAAGAGCAGTAGCTGGTTTGCCAAAACACTACCTGAACAGATTCATATCCTGGAACCCAAACTTAGCTTGAGTGACTGCTGAAAGGTGTACAAAGAGCCAACACCCCTTCAGCGAGAGGTGAGGAAGACAAGTCTTCGTTACACGTTTAATAATGGTATTTAAAGCTTACAGAAAACTAAAGTGAATTTCAGGAGAAAACTGGTTTTAAGAGAATACAGAGAGAGTGCCTATTTTCTTGAGTTGCCAACAGAGAAAGATGGGGAAAGGCGCCTCAGCGACTATAGCTCAGTGCTAATGCTACAGGTCAGGCACTGCACGTACACCTGGAGCCAAACTGAGGAGTAAGTTGGTCCCTCTGCTAAGAGGGGTGGTGTGATGCAGAGGGATGGGCAGTCTCTCCATAGTAAGCCACACAAATGTCTTCAGTGCCACCTGACTCTGCACGCTGCAGCCTCCCTTTCATTCCTTTAGAATGCCAAACACAAGAATATTTTGATGCTGCTTAATGCTCTAAAATAATGTGCTTTATTGCAACTTACCAATGCCCATTATGGAAGGGTCACAGCCGGAGGAGTGATACGCTACTATTCGCGCCAGAGGAGTAAGACTGTGCTTTTTAAGCGCTGATTCACTGGCAATGATGACTGCACCAGCTCCATCACACACCCCCTTGCAGTAAGAGAGAAGAGCATTCTTAGTGGAGAAAATACAAGTAAACAAAGAAACCCCAACACTTTAAACACGCTCCTCAAAAAAACCTTGATTCCAAGACACATTTAACAGGCAACTGTATTGGTGTTTGTTCAAAACAGCAAACCACAACCTCTCACTGTTCCACGGATTGTGAAAGAAAGTTAAATATAGATGTCAAACTCATTTCAAAGTTTTAGAAAAATACATTTTTGCCACTTAAAGCCTCTCTTACACTGGAAATATCATTCTGTTGACTCGCAAGAACACTCAGTATTGGATAATGTATGTACTATTAATCACAAAAGATACTTTGCAGACAGCCATACTTACTGCGGCTGTGATCTGTTTTAGGCAGAAATTCAGATCGTATGACCACAGTGGTCCTCCTGGCCCAAATATTAATCAACTGATTAAGATAATGACTGTAGGAGGAAAAGGTCCATAACGACATGCTGCTAAGCACCCAGTCTCCTCAGAGTAAGAGCAAAATGTGGTTTGGACTACATGGGTTCCTAATCATGGTACAAAGATAAGCAACAGCAGCAGCATGCCCACCAAGATAACACATCATTTGTAGAAATGTTCAGTAATCACTGCTCCCAACAGAAAGGAGAACGATTAACTCTACACGGCCACGGCAGGTATCAAGTGCGTAACTCAAGGTTGATGAGGAGGTGTCAGTGCTGCACTAAAAGAACTCTGGTAACTCACAGAACCACATTTGGGACACGGGAGCAGACTGGAGGATCCCCTGCCATCCTGGGGCTGGAATAACTACGGGCATTCAGCTGCAGAGTTAGAAATTGTTTTCATCAGGAGACACTACCGATAGCCAAAGGTAGCTCAGCGAGAGATAAATACAGTAACAATAAATCTGAGGAACCTTAGAGATGACACTTTCACAGCCCAAGGCTTTGATGTACTCACCGAAGCATTCCCGGCAGTGACTGTTCCATCCTTTTTAAAGACAGGCGGGAGCTTCGCCAGTTGTTCCAGAGTGGTTTGGGGTTTTGGGTGCTCGTCCTTCTGCATACTTTCTTTTCCCTTTTTTGTCTTCACTTCAATTGGCGCCATCTCAGCATTAAAGTAACCAGCATCTTGAGCTGCAAACACAAAAAAGAAAATAAAAGGACTCTGATAAAAATATCAAGACGATTGCACAGCATGACCAATAATCCTATTTCCATGTGCACGCAACTTTTGCTCTATTTTAACCCACAGTTCAGGGACAGTACTGTTTAGAATTTATTTTGTCTAAATAGCATTGCTGGTGTTCTGTTTATTCAGTGTTTTTTTTAAAAGCTGGGCAAAACCTCCACAAATATGTTTTCAAACTTCTCCAAAGAAAGTTTTAAATACTAAAGTGTTATTTCAGCTTTAAATAACTGAACTTGCCTTTTTTTTAACCACTATTATTTAACCACTATATTCAGAGCACTGGCACAGGCTGCCCAGGGAGGTTGTGGAGTCTCCTTCTCTGGAGACATTCAAAACCCACCTGGACACGTTCCTGTGCGCTCTGCTCTGGGTGATCCTGCTCTGGCAGGGGGGTTGGACTAGAGGATCTTTGAGGTGCCTTCCAACCCCGAACATTCTGTGACTCTGTGATTTTTGGCACACATTCTCTCACATTGTTGCTTTCTTCTACAGTTCTGTCACTTATCAGAGGGCCAAGAAGCTGTAAATCTCACTCAGAGGAACGTGGGAAAAAATCCTGAGACACACTTTCTCTGTTGATAACTGGTATAAGCTATTGTGTATCGATTAAAATACTGTCCAAGCTGTTTCTCCACAGGATCTTACAGTCAAGTCATAGTCTTACAATAAATTCACGTGCCTAAACAATCTGACATAATTCAAGACATTGCAGGTATCTAAGATGCCCATAAGAACATCTGGCTCTACCACCTAAGATGACATTAGATGCAAATAAATGATAAACGCTACCTTTCGTGTCCACAATGTTGATGTGATCAACACAGATTTAAACCCAAACCAACTGCTATCTCCCAAAACTCCCAGTCACTTCAAATCTTTCAACAAACACAACTCTGCAGGATTTAAAGCTGAGACTGAAACTGCCATATCTGACGCTGTTCAGCGGCCTCCGAACTTTCTCAATAAACCACACAAAATCTTTTTCTTCCCTGATTAGCCACAGGACTCTCTCTTTAGTGTAGAGTAAGATGAACTGATCATAACAAGAAGAAATAAAAACAGCAAGGCAAAATCCCAGAAAACGAGAAAGAAGCAAAAGCCTCTTCAGAGGCACAGCTTCTAGCAAGGGCTCCAGGAATGGTGGGAGATAGCTGACAAGGACTGAGAAAAGTTAGAAATAGCACTGCTACACCCATTGAAAAAATATAAGATCTTCCTTCAAGAGCAGCAGCTGTTGAAAAGTGCCATCATTAGAATCTAAAAGTGTCTTTGCTTCTTACATTTCCTTTTGGGTTACAATGTGTGTTGAAGTCCCAAGATAACCACTACACATTCTACTGGCTTTTGGCTACCACCCTGCTTGCTGTATTATCCAGTTTCACAGCAACCCAATGCCCCTGAAATATGGCTTTGGCCACACAAACCACACAGAAAACAGCTTAAACACAGGTCCTGAAGCAATATCCCCTCTTCAGATGCCACCTGCTCTAACTGTTCAAGGGCTGTAGAACAGAGTATGATTTGCAAAAGAAAGACAAAGGATGTAGATGCACTAATCACAGAACACACTGGCACACAAGAGGTGTGGGAGAGGACAGCTCTGCAGTGGGAGGGGAAAACAGGAGAGTCAGGCACACCTGGGACAACATAGCTCTCCTGCAGGGAAGACAAGGCCAGAGCATCCCACTACAAGGGCACCAACAAGATGTATTCAGGAGGTGCTCAGGCAGGAGGTGACAGGTGACAGGTAAGGGAGTTTGCTGCCTGAACAGATACTGAATGTCCCCTGGGATAGCACAGAAAGGTGGTGGAAAGGGGGTCCTTAAATTCCTGGCACAGTAAATTCAGACCCCACAGGATGGGGCTACTTATATCACAGTGCAAAGAAAAGCAAGAATTACTCTATCTGCAAACCAAAATACAAAACTACAGCAAGATCCACCAGGTACATAAAACTTGGAATTGATGCTGAAAACTAACTGGATTTGAAACTAGTAGCATATAAGCACTTCCATTCCTCAACTGACCAGCTTTGCATCTCTGTTGCGTTTTGAACGCGTATCGGTCGCAGTCCTCTCGTGTGATGTTGTACTTTGCAGCCAGGTTTTCAGCTGTAACCGCCATAGGTATTTTAACATGTGTATCCGTTAGACCTTCCCACAACGTATCTTCCAGCTGCATGGAACATTATGAAAAGAAAATTGTAAAGCACCGCAATATTAACATTTATTATCGACAGTTTCTAATTATTCAGCAGCGTCTTGAAAACTAAAGCCCCCTTGTAAAATTAACTCAGGTTACCTACAGATACTTTATTTCAACTAGAACAAACACAATGCCAAACAGTATACATGTGCTTGTGTGTTACTTCAGTTAATGTGCTCTAGCACAGGTTTCCACTTTTAAAATCGAGAGGTGCTTACAACTTGGAGGTATACGTGTTCTTTACCAGTCTACCTACCCACTGCTAGCTTTAACAGCTTTATCTAAGTTGTGTATGCCTCTATTTCACAGTCTCTGACAAGCTTTTATACTACATACAGCACTTTGATGGCATGTATCAAGTGAACTAAGTTTTGTGTCTAGAAGTTTATTAATATGTTTAGCGTGAAACAGGAATTAAAGTATGCTTTTGGAAAAGCTAGAAAACCAGCGTGCTTAACAAAATTGCAAGAATCTACTGTTTTGATGATGTCTGAATACTGGATAAATGCTCTGAACAACTAAATTTGGTTCTGATCTCCAATAATTTCATTTACAAGGATGTAGTGTCTACAGGCCTGATACTCTGCTCTGTAAACCTGAGTTTATCCAGAGGAAGAATCCAAAAAAGAGTAAAACAAAAGTACAAGACCTTGAGTTCCGCTCCTAGCCTGGTTCCAAATCGAATGTTCCGAACTGCATAAGGAGCTTGGCTCATATTTTCAGCTCCACCACAGAGAACAACTTCTGAATCATTAAGGCAAATTTCCTGTTAAAAGAAAAACAAAAGAGATCTAGGATTTAGTTTGCTTGTTTTGTAAGACACTGACAATTGTTTTAGGAAAGGACCTCGTCAACTACAAAGCCACACACAGAGAACGAACTCCAGTTTAGTCATGTGTGTATTTATGAAGGTCTTACCCTTCTAACTAAGAACGGGGTTTCTCTCTTTCATTACGTGTTCCTTCCTCCTCCTTGCAGCAAGGAATAATTATATCAGTGCTGGAGGAAGGGAACATGGATGCACAGATGTGACAGGACAGACCAACAAAGCTATTAAGCATCTGCCTGTTTGTGTGGTTAGGTGCACAGACGGTTGAGCTGCTTTTTTTTTTTTTGAGCTCCTAATCTTCTCAAATGCAACACAAATTAAATCTTGAAGCCCGAAACTAGATCTCATGATTCTAAAAAAAATGGGACGTCGCTTTAGAAAACAGTAGCCAGATGAGCTGCCACAAGAAACTCCCAAAATGCACTAACTTATCATTGGCAAACTGCACAGAACCTAAAAGACCTCATTCCCTGATCACACCATTAGACCACTCAAAAATTCTGATTTCTAACAACAATTCACTCAGTTGGACAGTTAAGGTTATTTGTGCACTGGAACGGAAGCAGATGAAATTATCTCGATATGCATTTGAGGTGACTAGTTAATAATTAGCATGACCAATTTACAGTGATACATGCTGGGATGCTTCCCATAGTTACCGAAAACTCTGCATATTTAAGCAGCTCAGAATAGAGCTGCGGCTTTGTTGTGTGCCAGAGAAATACAGAAACATGAGCTGCACTGATGAAATACCATCTGTGGAAAAGACATCACAACCACATTCTCAATATAACGGGTTGAATTCTCCAACAGATTTTTTCTGCATGTATAGCCTTTGCAGAACGCACTAGGAAAAAAACAGTCAGATGGATATTATCATAAACATCTAGCCTTAACTTTACACTGTCTTTCATGTTTTTTCCTCTAGAGGATCAGACCTAAAATAATTCTCTAGACAACGGGAACTTTAAAAAAAACCCCAAAAACCAGAAAAACAGCTATGTGGTTGCTCAAATACTCATAAAATACCCTTTAATTCTGTAAAGTCTAGACCACTGTTAGTCACAGACCACTGGTCTTTATGAGCAAATGAAACAAAAATCATTGTACCACTGCAGCATCTTACTTGGTAGTTTTGGTCAACTGTTCAAAGAGAAGTTGATTTTAGTCTGTTTTAGAAGTGACACTACAAATTACCTAACCTATGAGAGGGTTTGGATCTTTGGACAAAAACAATTAAAAAGCACAGGCTGCTGCTTCCATAGCTAGTTAGGTGAGAATATAAACAATATAAACAATGGTCAAAAGATGAAAGTCTCCTGTTGCGGTTCTGGGGGCCAGCAATTGCAGTTCATACAGACCAGATCACAGAGTGCAACGATTACACAGCTGAGCTCTAACTCACTGGCTAACACTTGTTGCATTCCTTAAATTGAACTCAAAATAGCTAAACCAACGATTTTTAAAAACAACCACAGAAAGTCGCTGTGAAGGCTGAACTCCTACAAAAAACAATTCAGGACAATAGGAAGCCTCTACCAGTGGTAGCTAAAAATCCATGTTAAGCCTCACCCTGAACACAAAGTACACATTCCCACACGCATCTCTTCTCTCACAGTAACAGGCTGATAAAGGTTACAACTAATATAGAAAAAATAAAAAAGAGCTTTGTACCTGACATCCAGTGGCAATGGATTGGAAACCAGAGCCACAAAGTCTGTTGACAGTGAGGGCTGGAACTGGAACAGGAACTCCCACACGTAAACCAACATGTCTTGCAATATAAATGCTATCTGCGGCGCTCTGCAGACAGAATAAACAAGAGGTTTTGTTACACTCCAGTTTCTCTGAGAAGTAAAAACGTTGATGAAGAGCCAGAGCGGTATAATCGCATCACTGACAGGAGATAGCGTAGGTTCAACAGAAATCCCACGTCATAAGAAGCACTTTGATTCACTTCAAAAAGACACCATCCTATACGATCAAAAAGGGCCAGTGTCTTAACACGCTTTTTAAAGAAAGTGTGTGTTATAAAAACTAGACATCAGGTGAAAAATGGGACTAGAGAAGTTATGACTGAAGTCAGCATGTTACGTTTTCCCCGATACCGTATTTTCGAAACGGCATACACACCACTGACTGACATAAGAGTAGATCCTGACTGGCAAGAAGCAATTAAACATACATTAAAATTCTTCAGACTAGCAAGGGAAGGCACCCAAAAAGCAGACAGTGAGGAAAGTGAGGAGAGGACACTGCTGCTTCACTTGTGAAATTTCCTAACTGTGACATAGAAATTCGACGCAGGTCTGTTCTAACTACGAAGTCTCACTCCTCCAAAGCTTTCCAAAGACAGTTCTATCACATTTCTATTTGAAAAGCAAAGTACTGCACACAGAGCACTTTGCTTCAGAACCTCCAACATGAGATGAAACAAAGACAAGCAGGCTTCAGAATTCAACTACTGAGTCAGCAGAGGATGGTGAGCACAGGTAAAGAATAAAAAATTGTAACAGCACTGCTGTAGGTTTGTAATGGATCTTTTCGAAACACAGAGAACACTTGCTCCTGGGGATCATGCCCTAAGCTAATACGTATTATAAGGATAAAGTTCTGTGCACAATGTTATGTGCCAATACAAGTTCTTGGGTGAAAAAAAAAAGTCACTTCTGCTGAGGAAGAGGAATTTAAGATGGTCACACACTCATGGTTATATAAAATTAATCATATAATACTTAAAGGAATCCAGGATTAAAAAAAGAAAATCTACTGGGATGGAGAAGTATGATGCAATGGAAGAGAACTGGAATTTCAACATCAGAAGATACTTTAGCTAGGAGAATGCTATTATTTACGTGAAGACATTCCAAGGGATTTGGATGTGGCTTTTTTTTTCTTCCTAGGCCACAAACAGTTCTTACAAAACCTAAAAAGCTGAATAAAAGAAGCTGAGATGGTAGCTGTACGAGACAGACTAATCAAAAGCTACCATTTTTGGCTGAAAATCCTTAAAAAGGAACACTGCACACTTATTCATTTTTTATGAAACTTCTCATGTACCTGTTTTTTTCTGCTATCCTTGAAACACTCAGTGCAAAACAAGACTTGCCTACCCTTAGTAACTGTGAAGTCAGAATACAAAACAAAACCAGAAATGCTCTTAGCTGTCCTGCCTAGAACAAAGATCCTCATCTAGACATGTCAATAAACTACAGTTTTCCAATGCTGGTGCCTTACGTACAACAGCATTTACAACACAAGCTCTTTGAAAAAGATGTGATTGTCCAAAAGCCTCTGCCAATCAAGTCATGTATCCCTCCAGCGCCAAGTATACTTATATACACGGAAAAAAAAAATTCTATAGAAAACTCAAGGGCAATGGACTTAAATCAGTTACAGTCTCCAGGAGGGTTTTATACAACTCAGTGAAAACTCACTTATCATTGGAGTTCCACAATTCAAGTCATTAAAACACAAAAAACGTATCAGGGATTAGCAGCCAACCATTTAATAAATCCGTATTTTTTTCAGAAGATCAGCTTGTCCTAGGTTAAACTTCCTTAGGTATTAAAAAGAGAAAGCTAAGACTTGCTCCCAATAACATCGCAAATCATGCAGGGTATGTCCCTTAAACGTGAAACATTACACTACAAAGTCCACTTACCCATTTCATTTCCACCCCTTTGGTTTACTCTTGGCTACAAACCAGAGGTAACTATCTAGAGGACCACACCGAAGGAGACACCAGAAATCAGCTCCACCAGTGAATTTTCCACGCTACCAACCTGCATGACACTGCCGACGACGACACTGTCAATGATCTCAGGAGAGATCTTGCCAGCGGCCAGTGCAGCTCGAGCAGCATGTTCTGTCAGATCAGTGGCTGTGAAGCCCTTGAGCAAACCTCCATAGGTCCCAAAAGGAGTTCGCTTCGCTGCAACGATGAAGACACCTGAAACAGAAGCAAGAATTACCCAGGTGTGCGGAATTGAACACACAGAAAAGCAGCAAGCCAGCTTCAGCTGGATAACATCCTAAATTCACAAGAAGCTTTGTAAATATAGGCAACGTGAACCCACGCAGTTCCAGATAAATAAGATACAGCAACGCTTTAGACAGGGAAGGTATTCAGAACTATCAGTGAGAAAGAAACGCTGGGAAGATTCCAGAAATATTTCCTTTCCACAAAGAGGTTTGAAAAGAAGGGAGATCTCAGATACCAGGCGGACAAAGGAGGCTGTCACACCACATTAGACATTAGTGGTAGTGTACTAAAAGCATTCAAGTAATATCCATGAAATCCTGTAGAAGACACCTGTGAAATAACAGGATTAGAAACTGCTCTTCTAAAAATCAAAGAGGCCATTCCTCCACCCTAGAAAAATGAGCAGATTTTTGGCTTATACTCTGGAACAGTTTTCACAAATCAAAACCCAAAACCAATAAAACAAACAAAACCTCCCACTTTTTTTTATGCATTTTAACTTTGATTCCTTTACCTTAATCATAGAATCACAGAATCACAGAATGGCCTAGGCTGGAAGGGACCTTAGAGATCATCTAATCCAACCTCCCTGTCACGGGCAGGGACGCCTCTCAACTAGATCAGGCTGCTCAAGGCTCTGTCCAACCTGGCCTTGAACACCTCCAGGGAGGGGGCAGCCACAACATCTCTGGGCAATTTATTCCAAAGTCTTGCCACCCTCGGACTGAAGAATTTCTTCCTAAGATCTAATCTAAATCTATTCTCCTCCAACTTAAACCCATTTCCCCTTGTCCTGTCGGTGGACACTCTTGTGAAAAGTCCCTCCCCAGCCTTCCTGTAGGATCCCTTCAGGTATTGGAAGGCAGCTCTTAGGTCCCCCTGAAGTCTTCTCTTTTCAAGGCTGAACAATCCCAGCTCCCTCAGCCTGTCCTTGTAGCAGAGCTGCTCCAGCCCCTGGATCATCTTTGTGGCCTCCTCTGAACTCATTCCAACAGATCCATGTCCCTCTTACAGTGGGGACACCACAACTGGACGCAGGATTTGAGGTGGGGTCTCACCAGAGCAGAGTAAAGGGGGAGAATCCCCTCTCTTGCCCTGCTGGCCACACTCTTGATACATCCCAGGACAAGGTTGGCCTTCTGGGCTGCAGGAGTGCCCTGCCGGCTCATGTTGAGCTTCTCATCTATCAGCACCCCCAAATCCTTCTCTTCAGGGCTACTCTCACCCCACTCTGTGCCCACTTTGTGTTTGTGCCTGGGATTGGCCCAACCCAGGTGCAGGACCTTGCATTTTGACTTGTTGAAGCTCCTGCAGTTTGCACTGGCCCATTTCTCCAGCCTAACAAGGTCCCTCTGGATGCCATCCCTGCCCTCAAGTGAGTCCATGGCACCACACAGCTTGGCATTGTCAGCAAATTTACTGAAGAAGAAAACCACTCCCTAATCAAAAATGTCATGCTACTTTTAGAATTACATAGGTCATCTAGACTGCATTAGACATCAGTCTTCCAGTTTCTGAGAGAGAAAACACAGTTTTCAATCGACAGGAGGGCATGGGCAACCATGTGTGCAGTGTGCAGTGGCCAAGAGCAGCCTATGTGAATTTCAGCTTAGTTGAAGCTGTCCCTGAACCACACTGAACTTCTACTGCTTGTGACAGCAGCTCTCTGCTTCTGCATGTACAAACAAGAGGGAAGCAGACCGTGAACTTTCACCCACTTGTACAACTGAGCTCACGTGCCCCTTTCCTACAGCTGCCACGTAGCATCCAGTTATTTTAAGTAACACTGGAAAAATATAGGCACGTGGAAATGCCTATTCATCAAGCTGCTCATGAACACTGTTTTCAGGCCTTCCCACCCCCATTCTTCAGCTGGCCTGTCAGAGAGAGGATGCCTCTCTGTCTCTCAAGTATTTGGATCCCAGGCTGCATAATTTACAGAAAAGGACTTTCCAAACTGGTGAAGGTCAAGCTTGCACCACTGACAAGGGCTTCAACACAACACTGGGACCTGAAAGAGGCAATGAATATGCTCAGATGATCTGGGAAACACCCCAGAGTAGGCTAAGCAAGAATTGCAGCTTCAAGGATAGGGATGAACGTGAAAACCAAAGCAGCTTTCAATGGCATGAAGGTAGCAAAATAGAGTGACACCCTCACATCCTGATGTTGCCTCCGGGGCTTCTTCCTGGGCTATCCAGAAGACCTTAGAGAGAAGCCTCTGCAAAGCACACTACTGCTGCTCCCAGCAATTGTGCCAAAAATAGCTCATACAAGGCTTTGCTGTGGACTACTAGCTCAGGGACCTGATCAAGCTAAAAGAACTTGTTCTTCTCCCTTTGAGCCAGGTTGTTAGTTATCCACATTATCTGCTGAGTCACAGGCACTGTGTAGCAGCCTTACAAACAGAGTCCAGGGGCAAGCATGGAACTTTGCCCCTAAACCCTCCTTTCACCTCTCTTTCACGGAGGCTGCTCACTGCTGCCCACTTCTTTGCAACAGCACCGTGGGGCCAACACATAAATCGAAGCAGATCACACCACAGCTGAAGACTAACCCAGAGTTGGTGGAAACAAGGGGTTAATTTTCATTTGGATCAGTATTGCGCCCAATACCACCTTCTGGCTGCTCAATAAAACACAATTCCCCAGTCTAAGTGAGAAGGCTGGACTGAACCAGCAAAGGAAGAAGAAACTTGTGTTAAATTATGCTGAATTAAACTGACCACAGAGCCATTCCACTAAGGGTATACAACTCCAGCGCCTGCCTAATTTTGCTCGATTGGAGAGACATCTAGAAATGCTACAAATGCTACTCCCTTCACAGAATTTCAGGAGGGGTAACAAGGAGTGGATGTAGTCCCGAGAGAGAAAAGACTCCACAGCCTTTGGACAGCTCAAGTCTCTAGGTTTTGGTACTGTCCTACACTAGCATGTCAAGACTTGCAGAGTCTCTGCAGTTTTCCAAGGTGGTAAACATCGGATGAGAGCGGAATAGTACCAAATGCGTAGGGATGTGGAAACTTTTGGGTCTAGAAAGCAAAGGTCACTCTGAATCCTTATCAAACACTCAATTCAAGACATCTTTTCATCTGGTTTTGTTAACCGCTTGGAGATTCATTACCACTTTTTGTTAACACTTGGGGATCTGCTATTATGGGTCTAAAACATTCTCTAACCCTCCAATATTTATCAAATGTGTTTGGCATGAAGACGTTTCTTTGTCAGATTTTGAAGGCTTAAAAAACAATCATTAACCTCATTAGCCTCAAAGAAGTTAAGGAGCAAGAGCAGTGTACGAAACATACTGCGGTAAGAGATGAGAGAAAATCGTGAAACAGGCACAGAAAAACAACACCAAACAAGTACAGGCAGAACTGCTCCCTGTGTTATTCAGCTCAGCAGAGCAATACAGAATTGCTGCAACACTGACTGGACAGGCTTTTGGCACCGAAGCCTCAAACCACCACCTACATGAATGTTATTATTTAGGTACGCACTGTTAAGCAGCAAAGCACTGTCAAATAGATAAAAAGCCTGATTTTGATACATCTCAATTTTGTTCTTGAACAAGATCAGGTATGATGTCACGTTTTAAGAGACAGGTAGAGCACAAAGTACTTCTTTACTACACAAAACACCTGCAGGACCTGTCGGCACTTACAAACAGTTTCGTTTAGTGACAACACGGGCAGGGGCTGGGTGTGACAAAAGAAAGTTTCAGTCACCAACACTTCGAGTGTCACTTCTGGTGACTTCTAGTCCCTGCACATGGCCATGCAGTTACTGGACATACATACACCGCTGGCTTGTCTATACCATAACTGGCTTACGCCTTTCAGAAAGCCACGCAAAGTACATTCAATATATATAAAAACACCGCCCAACACAGAGGCCTGCGCCCTTCTCCGCCCTCTGCCCCTCACTCCGCCCGGCGTTTTCCAGGGGGGCCGCCTTTCCCTCCCGCTGTCTCCCCGCACGGATGCGGGGACAAGACCGCGGGGGTGGGAAATCAGCCCCGGAGAGACAGGACCGGCTTCGGAGGCTCCGTTTTGGATCGACTGACCGACAACTCGAGCCGCCAACTCGAGGGTTACCGGCCCCCACAGCCGGGTCCGGGCCCGTCCCCCTCACCCCAGGCCCTGCGCGGCCCCTCCGCCAGACCCCCCCCCCCTTCAAGGGAAACAACCCTCCGGGACCGGGGACCTCGCCAGCCCGCTCTGGAGAGCCCCGGGACCCCGCTTGCCCCGCTCCAGTGTGTCCGGGAGCCGCCCGGCCGCGGAGCCTCACCCCTCAGGAGCGCCATGGCCGCGCCGCTGCCTCGTCTGCGCCTGCGCCTCACCCGCGCCGGCACATTCGACACGCCGGTGGGCGGAGGGAGGAGATCCGCTCAGGCGGCACTTTTAAAATCTATTTAATTTTTTTTTTTTTTTTTTTTTTTTGAAATTTCGCTTCCAGTTGATTGGATTTCTTGTTCCGCCTCGTCTCCTCTCCCTTCCCATGTAAAAAGCGGCGCGGGGGCTTTTGGCGAATCGGCGACCGGGAGCCCCGCGGCGTTGCCGTGGCAACGGCGGCGGAGGCAAGGCCCCGGGCGGCGGCGGCCTCGCATTGAGAATGTTTATTTCGCGTAGAAATGAAAGTTGTTGTATGCCTTCACTGATGCAATTTAAGTTTTATAAATTTTCTAGAAGGACAATGTTTCATGTGAGCAATCCCATTCTTGGTTAGGAAAAAAAACCCACCACCTTTCCCTACGCAATTCCGAATAGAGATCAGTGAATGTGCAGTCACAGGCAACCCTGGCTTAAAGGAAAAAAAAAACAAGAGTTTTACTACGATTTTCTCTCTCTGCCACTGACTTTTCTGGTTGAAGCACATGCACAGGGGCTGGCACTGCATCTCCTCCCTTCCTCTGCAACAGCCTTCAATTAGTTCCTAATTAGCTCCCAGTATTTCAGCACTTCCGAAATCAAAACTTCCAAACATTTCAAAGTTTACAATGTATAGAAGTAAACATGGAAAGGTGTATTCTTTGCGTTCCCATTTTTGACCAAAAGTCGCAAGTTCTTCAAAAGTGTTTTATTTCACAAGTTTATCCGCAGCTGAATGTTACAGTGACTATTAGATTTTCTATAAACAAAGGTGTAGTTTACAGATTTGTTCAAAATGGAAAAATATTTCATAAGCAGTAGTATTTCATCTACAGTATTCACTCCGGTGTGTCATTCAACTTCTTTGAGAGCAGCTGTAACTTCTCTTGTTAAGGTAATGAAACTTCACAAACCCCTCAAAAGCCCACAAACAAACAAAACAGACATTGCACTGTACTGGCACATTTTTGGATAGTTTGTTTTCTTCTAATTTCAACTTAATTTGAAAGTCTTTGTCCACTGGCAGCTACGTTTTAAAATAATTTGTATATTCATTGGGGAATACATCCTCTGGATTGTCTGCCTCAGCATCTACATTGCTAGAACTTTTGGGACAAAACCAATAAATTTATGACTAATAGATACGTGAATTAAGGAAAAAGGTTCATGGCAGTTCGTGCAATTCATTTTAATTAGGTTCTCAAATTTATATGCAATGATAAAATACTTTTTTTTCAGTTAAATATGGTCTGAAAGAATGCGTTTGCACCGTTTCATACGCTTACTATTGAAAAATGGAGAATAACCTGCTGTTTCAAGTGCATCTTTTTCACTTGTACCTTTCTCAAATCACATAGAGGGTGCTCTACGGCAAAGACTCCAGGTAGCGTTGCGATTTCAAGTGTTTTAAGTTGCAGTGTCAGGAAAGGCATCCACTATGCTCAAACTCTGCAACGTGCCCACACCTTGTTACTCATACAACTAAGTCCTTTTAGACACGGTGGACTAAATTGCATGAGGAAATAAACATTTGTGATGTAGGATTGTGTAAACCCAGTCCTGAGGTCTAATGTAGCAGCTGATAGTGGAAAAGACCAACAGCTTCACCAGCCAAAAGCTACACAGCCCCAGCTACAAAATGCCAATAAAAGGGAAAATTTGAAGCAAGATTTTCGTGAAAATTAAGCACGTACAGTGTCCTGGATGCTTTCTGTAGGTCAGATAGTGCATGCCTGAACTCTCCTTCCAAGTGTTGATTTCATAGTGATGATGTTTTTTGTGATTTGTTTTTTGGGAGGTGAATATTTTTTTTCGGTGGGTTATTTTTCTATTTTCTATTATACCCAATAGTGCTTTTCTGAGATACATTACACATGCAAAATTCAGTGTGGGTCAGCGTTGGTTTTTTTTTTCCCAGAGATCTTCAAAATGTTTTTAACGACAACCTCAGAGTGAGATTTTTATAAGCAGACTTAAAAATCCACAGACAACTTTTTATGATGGAACAATAGAAATATTCCCACATTTTAATGCTTGTTTCAGAGAAAGAGCAGTTTAGAAGTCAGTTACCTTAGTAACAGCTAAAGGCACATAGTGGGAAAACGCTCAACTTAATAATCAATATTGAAAAATAAAAAGAACTGGAAAACAGACAGCTTTCTGAAAGCCATGCTTTGTGTTAAATTTTTTCTGTAAATACAGAAGTGCCAAACTGAGGAAAGGCATGCTTGAGCATAGCAATTTAATAAAATTAACATTTAAGAAAAAATTTTATAAACTGCTAACAGAAAAAAATAACATATATTAAAGACATTTCATAACAGACTCCTCTTCCAGATGGATTTTAATGGATAAACTACATTATCACAGATCAAGACATTAAATCCCCAAAAATATGTACCAAGAGTTTCGAAGAAAGTCTCTTTGTTGTACATATAAATTATGATCCTGAAAATGCCAGTGAAAGACCATTATCCCCTAAAAGGCCATTAAGCACATTTTGTAATTGCGATCAGCAACAAAATTGTTGCAGAGGAGGATTGTACAGCAACCTTTCATTTAGTCTGAACGATAAGCACTGGTTTAATCAATCTGTACTCTGAATAATCTACCTCAGAGAGAGGCAGAGACCTGAAAAGCTGAAGAGAAAACCACTGGTTTACAACTAATTCTGAGATATATGGGCAGGTTTTCTCAGGTCAATGTTAAAGCCATCATACAGAAAGGCTAAATTCTGCTTTGAATTATTTTGTTTTTAAACTGTGATAACTGCTGTAGCATAGGAAAAAGGGACAAGATACAACTTAAAAAAATCTGAATTCTGAGCACTGCAGAAACATTCACTTGCAAAACATGAAAAGAGGTAGGTACAATAAAAAAAATATTGTAGCAAGGGACAGGAGAGCATGGGCTTGTGGGGCACAGACAGCAAAACAGTGGCGTTATCTTTATTGTATATGATGGGGAGACGAAGGCACTACTGAATATCCTCAGCAGATGCAAACGCTCAAGGACTGTACTTTGGAGGCAGTGCTCCAATACATTTTCTTCCATGATTAGTTCGGTGACGGTTAGGGGGGAAAAAAGGTAACTTCTCCCTAGAGAATGGCCTTAAGCTTGTCCTTCACTGGTGTAGGTGTGCTGAACCGTTGAAAACAAGGTTTTTAGCCACTGGCACAGACCAATACAATTCTTCACAGCACTCAACTTTTTCTTTAAAAATGTGCTTTTTGGATAGTAATATACATGTATAGTACATACAGGACTATTACAGTTTGTATATACATAGATTATATACATGATGTTTAAATCAGAACACACTCCTTGTCTAAAAGGGTGACTGCAGCACGGTAGGATTTAGTGTATCTTTAAGAGACTTAACATTCTATTTTCATCCTCTGAGCAGACAGGATACCTGGACATAAATTTGCTGTTTGGACATGGTTCACACCAGCTAAAAGCAGTCAGATGCAGAGAGGCTTTTATTTTTTGAAAGCTCTTAACCACGGTGGAATTGCTGAGACTTTAGGAACTGCAACCACAAAAGCAGGTAAGTTAAGATTTAGTTGGGCAAGACTGTTACGGAAGCAGGAAGGGCGAAATGTGCTCACAGCGTGAGGATGAGCAGGGCTCATTTTAAATCCTGGCTGTGTTTTGGCATGCTGAGAGACAAGGGAAACATCACCTCTCTGAACAGGTTACAGACCAATCCACATCAGGATCGCTGCGGAGCCTCCCGTTGCTCCCCAGCAACTCAGCATTCCACACATTGTGGTGAGTACGGAGAAAAATCAATGACTGCGGGTGTGAGTAGGCTGGTGCCTTTCAACGTCTGCCTGCTGAGGTCAGAACGTTGGGTTGTTTTAATTTGTAATACAGTTAGGTAAGAAAAAAAAAATCCTAACAGAATTTGAATTTATTGCAGTTATTTAAGGTTGTTGTAGTCAAGGAGTTCATTTTCACTCTTAAAGAAATGGCTTAAATTACTGACCCGCTATCTTACAATTTTACTGTTTAAAAACATTTCATTGCTTATCCATCCCCTTTTGTTTTAAAACATGTTTTGGTTTTTTTTTCTTTTCATAGTATTCTTCATTTATTTAAGCCCTGTATTTGCACGCCTTCCAATATTTCAGATGGCTACTGAACCAAACAGAATTCTTCCATGGAGTGCTATGGCTAGGAGTAACCTGAACGTAAATAAGACTGGGGACCCGATGATTAAACTGGTCTGCCTTGGCATGTCTTATCTATGCCTGAGATTCTGATACAGGCCATATAACAGGTCTAAGAACCTTCACAGCAACCGGATGAAGGTTTCTGACTTTTAAAAGCACAGGGAAAGCCATCAGTAGCGATCAGGATGATGCTCGTCTACACTAGAAGCAGGAGGCCTACGGCAGTTCCTTATCTCGAGATTGTTTCACCTTTGCAAGTCACTAATATAAATCTGGTAATGGAATGAAGTACAAACTGCCAATTTATAAACTGGGAGCTCAAATAAATTCCATGAATTCTATGAATTCTATGAATTCATTTGAACTCCGATAAAGCAGGTGCAGTGGATGTAGACAGGAGGAACAACTGCGTTTCTCAAACACACCATTCGTGACAAATTCCAAGCAGTGTCCCAGCCTGTTACCTTAACCAGCGTGATACATACTTGCACCCTCTGCAATTCACTTTCCCAACTCATTGCTGTGTTACAGCACGAACAACAGGCAGAATTGCATGTCCCATTATTAATACGTACAAACCCACCTAGCTATTACAAACGTAATTAATATGTATTAATACGTACAAACCCACCTAGACAAATTACACGTCCTTCAAGGCAGCATGTCTCGGATGTTGTTTTTGATTTAACTGTCTTTTCTTCACAGACACCTAGGGAGATCAAAGTAAGTTGTCTCCCACTCACCATTCTTTTTTGTTAGTGGCTTTTGGAGATGATAATGGGCTTTGACCATTTTATGTCAACATAAATTCAAGCACTAAAAAATAAATCTACATTTCAAGTATCCTTATTTCTGAGCTGCAAATTACTCAAAAAATCACATACAGATCAGTCTCTTTTTTAATGTTTTTTTTTACAGTTTAGCATTCATTTACTACTGTTTCTTTCATAAACCTGTTTGGTCCATATTTAAAGAGCTCCTTGAATTCCTTTTGCGATTTTTCTTTCATCACTGAAGGTCTCTGAGTAGGAGAGGTGGGCTTAATCATACTTTCTTCAGACTTTATTGAGAAATTCCAAGTTGAGAGCAGCAGGGAGATGAATCGAGTCCATGGTTATGGAGGATGGGTTGAACGGGAACAAAACTGGGAACATGTGCTTGAAGTCTAACAGCAGCTGCGGAGGGTCATTTCGCTCTTGCAAGTGCATCTATGAGGTAGGTGTGGGAGAAGAAAACAAATTTAGTATCAGTCATTGCCTTTTCTTTGTATTTGTTATGTTTAACATCATCAAAAGTTTGAGAATGTATACAGAATTTAGAGATACTGCAAAAAAACAGTGAGAACTATTTTGTTCTCTGTTGCAGCAGCCTTTCTCTGACCGAGTATTTACAGAACTTCTACACAGACTGTAAGAAACAGTGCTTCAGAAGAACCTGGCTACGTTTTCTACATGACCATGAAGCAAGAGACGGGACTTGGAAACAACATGATACCCTTTCAGAGCAAAAGCAGCACTGCATGATACCAGCAGACCACTTGTGATTCAGCTGCTCAGTGATGGAGACATACTCCAGGAGTAGCTGAACACACTTCTGTTTCTTTTTCCTGCCTGCTCTTTGTGAGCATTAAAAGACATTTTGTTTTCATTTATTAATTTTCCTTTAGCTGCCAATTTCTCCCTTGTATCTCAGAAGTAACTTTATTTCACCGATGTCTTGCAGACTCCTGCAACCTTACTTTTGACTTGCCTTGCTACTGAAGAAGACTGGATGAGTGCAGCAGGGAATTTAGGTGCTTATTTCTCTTTGTGATTAGCAGCCTGCTTATCCCTGGAGCTCCACGTTGCAAGTAAGCATGTGTACTAAATTCATGATAACACACAACAGCATGCCTATCACAAAATGTCTGAGTCAGTACTAATGACATCTGTAGTCAATCATTACTATCTACTTTACAGCCCTTTAATTTACCTGTATATCTCGTATGAAAGCTACTGTCACACGTTCTTCAAACTCATTCGTAGGAGTGTAGAGATTAAGTATCTTTACAATCTGTTGAAAACAGAATAGGATTACAGACAGTCATGAGAAGCCAAACTTTTCCAGAACACAAAGCACCACTAACATTTTGTCTTGATACCGCTGTAAGAACTCTTCCGTGACACTACTGAGATGCAGAAGTAGCACAAGTATCATCCTGGTGCTCCTTTGCCTGCTGTGAGTTGTGGTAACCTGTCAAAGTCACTTCTGATGGCAATGTCTGTCACTGGGAGTAGACTTCAGCAACAGATTTATACAGGGTCTCCACTCAGCTGGGCACAAGGTGACATGGATGATCTCTTACCAGTACTCCTGATGTCACCTCTGCAACACTTCTGGTGCTCCCTCACTCCTGCTCCTTCCCTATCACCCCTCAGCTTCTCTCAGGAACACACGTCCAAGACAGGAAGATGGCAACACAAGAGAAAGGATCTCTAAAAACCTACAGAGATCATCTCACACCTCTTCCTTCTCCCATCCTATGACATTATCAAACTAAGGCCAGGCAACCCAGCAGCAAAAAAAAAGAGTTTATGTTCTCCTGGAATACAGTCTCAAAGTTTAAGGTCAGATCCAGCCAAGCTAGGTGGGCAGTTCTCAACCTCCTGCCCCTAATATGAATCCTTGGTGGACATGCTGCAGACCTATCTAGGTTAGACCCTGGTAAAAGACAACAAGCTGGGTTTAAAATCCCCAGTGTCTGACTTACAGCACGGACTCCTGCTCTGCACCACCAGTGGCACTCTAAGAGAGAAGCCACTGTGGTGACCACCTCTGACAGGGGTCAGCACCTAACATCAGTCCCAAAAAAGACAAGTGGTCACCAGCATGAGAGTGGCAGGCTGAGCCTGGGCAGTGAAGGGCTGGCGCTGAGAGACCACCCTTTCCCACTCCTTTAATTATGAGTACTCTCTGGTGAAAACCTCTGCCCTGCTCCCTACCTGCTGGGTGGTGAGCGACGTGCACAAGGAGCAGATGGCCTCAGCATCTTCCGAGGTTTTCTTTTTCAGCTGCAGAAGCTGTGCTGCCTGAATCAAAGGCTCCAGAGTTTGTGCTGCTCCACTCTGCTGCAGATTCTTCCCACGCAGCCATTCCTCCAGCTGGCTTATGTTAAACCTGAGTAAGCAACAAAGGTAAGAGCTGAGAGATAAGACACAGCATCCCAAAAATCCTCTGTGAGACACAAGGTATGTTGCAGTGCTGGTATACCTGGCTTTTTGTGATACACGCGACAAGAGACAACCAGACCAAAGCTTAATACTCAACAACTTCAAGCAAAATTTATTCTCATGTAACAGCTGAACAGCACAAGGGATGTGCTTTTTCTACAGCATTCAGATTCGTTCATGTTTCAAAAGGCAATTAAAATTAAGCTTTTAACAAGCTTTGAAGTGCAAACAAAATCCTTCAAGGTAACTAAGTACCTTTGAAAGTATCTGCACGAAAAATGCCTTTGCTGTGCCTACTCCCAGGCTCAAGGGAATATGCAAAGGATCCACTGTGGGAAGGGGAGAGGGTAGCTAAAGGAAGGTTTACATCATTTACACCGAGAAGTAACCTGACAGATTTATGCCAGGGCTGATAAATATTCACGACTCCTTTGTGGCAGGTTTGTACCACCTGTCCTTTCAAATTTCAATCCCTATTACAACACTACACCACGACAGTGATGGGCCACGTGGGACCCTAATCCCAGCCCAGCAGACCTCCATGCTGCCGCTTGCCAGCAGCTCATGAGAGGCCAGAGGCACTGCACGCAGCAACAGGGGTTTGTCTTTAAGATCCACCTGCAGAATCGGAGCCTTCTGTGCTACAACACTTGTTACACCAGAACCAGCAGGCATGGCCACAGGGGAAAAACCATGGAGACTCCTCCGTCCCAATGTTCAATCCATCCTGTGTCACCTGGTGTAGTCTTTGGGCTGGGTGTGGAAAGCCCACCCCAGAGATAATTACTATAACGTGTATTTAATTCACAAAGCAGCACAGCAAACTGCACTGCACAGGCGTTACTCGGTTGGCATTAAGTGCCACTGCACCAATCTCCTGAATCATAGAATCATAGAATCATAGAATGTCAGGGATTGGAAGGGACCTCGAAAGATCATCAAGTCCAATCCCCCTGCCAGAGCAGGAATGCCTAGACTATGCCACACAGGAACGTGTCCAGGCAGGTCTTGAATGTCTCCAGAGAAGGAGACTCCACAACCTCCCTGGGCAGCCTGTGCCAGGGCTCCGTCACCCTCACTGAGAAGAAGTTTCTTCTCGAGTTTAAGCGGAACCTCTTATGTTCCAGTTTCAGCCCATTACCCCTTGTCCTATCAGTGGTTGTCACCGAGAAGAGCCTGGCTCCATCCTCGTGACACTCACCCTTGATATATTTGTAAACATTAATGAGGTCACCCCTCAGCCTCCTCTTCTCCAAACTAAAGAGCCCCAGCTCCTTCAGCCTTTCCTCATAAGGGAGATGCTCCACTCCCTTCATCATCCTAGTTGCCCTGTGCTGGACTCTCTCCAGCAGTTTCTCCTCCTACTTACACCACCGCATTTTATCTTCCTATTTCACATCCCCTTAAAAAAAGTTAACAAAACTCCCTTAAGCACATCCTTGCCCCAAGCCTGTGTCCCACCTTATCTGCATGCCCGTGCTCCAGGAGCAGACATCCTTCCTCAGCAGGAGGTTGTTGAGAGCGACCGCATTGATCATGTAGAAGAGCTGCTTGAAGACCTGCTGCACAATTTCTGGGTCCAGACCCTGGTCACACATGATGCTGTGGAACGTGTTCAGCTGGCGAATGATGCCCTCTAAGCTGAACACGTTGTCACCATCTGCCATGCTGGAGGAGCGATTCCTGTAGCCCATTGGTCTCACACCGGAAAGTCCCTGGATACTCTCATTTTCCAACATTGCAGACACTGGAAAAGGGGGTAAAAACGAGCTAAAAAAGCTTACATTCACCTCTTAGTCGTTAAAGATAAGAAATGATCCCTCTGTGGGTAGTCACAAACATGTAGCAGTCTTGGTGATGCAGCACGATGGATGCTGGGAGGCCTGAAAGCACGACAGATCCATGAATTGCAACTTTACTGTGATAATATGAAATATTATCTGTATATGACCTTGGTGTTACTACACAGGAATCACAGAAACAGAGAAAAGCTCTCCAAATTGTAGTCAACCACTAGAGAGCCTTAAATTCTGCAGTTTAAGTGATTAATTGGCTCACAAGACTGAGAGAAATAAAGATAGATTAGAAGTAATAAAATTCTAACAGCCTGACTAACTGGATAGAGGAACAGGACAACTTTGTGCAATGAGCAGCAGGTACATCCAGTGATGGTAGGAGGTGATGCTGTCTGATACAGCCAGAATTTGTGCAATGACATTTGGAGGGTGAAGGGGAAGAGTCCCAGATACAGAGGAGTTCAGGCTGGAAGGAAAACAGCAGCAGTTAGAAAATGGAAAGCACCAAGAACAGCCCCTCAATTAGCTTAGCACGGGGGAGGCCAGATTTAGCCGAGTAGCTAACTCCTCTCATACTGACTCGTCCTTGAAAAACAAAGTCTTTGTCAGTCTCTTCCCAGTTTTCTCCTCCCACACAATGCACATTTCCACCCATAAAAAACTTAACCATGAACTCAGGCTGAAGGGAAATGCTGTTCCTAAGGACCCACCAGCACCATCTCACCTCTGTCACCACCTCCCCAACAGAAAGGAAGGAGATATCGTCCATCATGGGGGAAAAAAAAACTTAATCCCTGTTAGTTTCTGTCACGGGGGAAAACAAAAACACATCCAGGTCTGCCTCCCTAACTCCAGGTCACTGCTAACACGAGGACCTGCTCCAAACCAAGACTTTTTTCCTTTGCTAATATATACCTCTCTAGCAACGGCAGGCTTTTTCTCTGGGGAGGAGTTGTGCAAGCACCATACAAAGGTCTGAAAAACACTTCAGAGTAGATAATTACAGGAAAAAAAATAATCATAAAAATCCCCTCCTAAGAGCTAATGTGCTGTGAACTTACCGATCATGGGTTGGAGTATGCCCTCTGCTATCTTAATGAGCTGCTGGTAGATCTGGATGGAGAGGTGGCTCAGCACCTGGCGGTACTCGGTCAGGTCAAAGTTCTTCAGGCAGTGCTCGTTCTGCTTCGGCGTATTTTGTGTCATGAAACCCTGAACCGAAGGAGATTGAAACACCTGGTTTCATTATTCCTCCTATTTATAGTCCAGAAGAATCACTTGTATTAAAAAAACCCCCTTACAGTACAATATATCCAGATGTTATCAAAGTACCTTTTTAGACTCTATTATGGAAAGGACCAAGACTCGTAAGTCACCTCTGACTTACTCAGCCTTTTGTTCGTAAATTTATTACTAGAGAAGGGCTGCTTTTTGAAGAAAAGCATCATTAGGTGATAAGTTTTTCACTTCAGCTTTAGCAAGAACCAGCACTTGTACTAACTGTAATACATATATATATATATATATGAACTGGAAAATGACATTTCAGTCCCTGAGAAACTATTTGTCGCAATTATTTATGGGAAACCAAGTATTTTGAGATTTTAGAAAATGAAAAACAATAAAAAAATCAAACCCACATGCTATATGCTTGACATTTTATACAGACCTGAAGTTCGGAAACCTCTACAAGTAACTAAATTTATTCCCTAGCTTTTGCTGTAGACCTAAGTTCTGGGCTCAGACACTAATCCCAGTTTTGCTGGCAGAAGAAAATGCAATCTAACTTAATTTTGTAATTAACACATATGCTTTAATTACCTTTTCATACGGTCTTACCCTTTTGATGCCAAAATGAGAACTACACAGTTTCTTTTGTCGTTTGCTGACTAGCAAAATGCAAAGATCCAAAATGTACAATTTGAGTTGACTTCAGAATTTCTCTGTTTTTCTGACTAATGAAAAAGCATCATGCTCTTCATGCTGCAAGAACTGCATTTAATTTGGGGGTTTCTTTTAAATTTGCTTTCTTAAAAATAGATTGAATTTCAGACTAAAGATAACAGTATGCTGGCAACTGCTCAAAATCAATTTTCCCCTCTGTTTTTTTTTCACCAGGTTATCAACTGAATTTGCAAATAGCTAGTTCATTTAACGCAGTAAATCACGGCAAGGAATGTGAAATTTAAGTTTGGGCTTTTTTTCCCCCTGCTCGTTTTCCAGGGATGTTTTTCTTTACATGTAATGTTGTTATCCAGGCAGAAGAGGGCAAACATGAGCATAACTACTATAGGTACTATCTAAATTATTTTTCTAATTTAAATTTTGGAAGTCCAGCACCAAGGTTTTAGAAGTCAGCCATTATCTTGTGAGTGACCTGAATAGTTAATTTGATTCCATATTTTTTCCCTTCATTCTTAAAGGTTGGTTGCTTAATATATCTAACACAAATCAAGACTAAATGGAAAAACGACGTAGTTTGGCTCTGTTGAACATTTTAATACGCAGAACATATGGCTACAAGGATGGCAGCATGTCACGTACTAAAAGGACTCTGATGACCTGATTTTGTTGGAAGGTATGGGCTATAATACAACTTACTTCAACTTAAGAAATATTACTGAGGCAAGAAACGAGAGGATTCCACTCACAAATTTTACATTATGCCAACGCATTTCTTTCTCTCTCAAAGTGTGGTTATTTTGAACTAGTTGAACAGAACAGGAAAAATCAGTAGAAAAGTGCAGAATAAAACTGCAACATTTGGAACAGTTTTCCTCCGTCCGCAAATCTTGGTTAATGAAAAGTTGCAGGACCTACTAAAAGCAGGTGAACAGCCTTCAAAACAGTCTACCAGAAGGAAATCTCCGGCTCAGACAAATCAAAGTGCGTGGTTGGCTACAAAATTCAAAACACTCTGTTGTGTTGTAAGGGTTCTGGTTTCAGCTCTCAAATGTCTTGGTGTGATACCCCATGAACATCTGGCTTAGTTCAGATTAGATATAAGAAAGGAATTATTTAGAGTGAGGGTGGCAAGACACAGGCACAGGTGGCCCAGAGAGGTGGTGAAGGCTCCATCCCTGGAGACATTCCAGGTCAGGCTGGACGAGGTCTGAGCAACGTGATCTAAAGCTGTCCCTGCTCACCGCAGGGGGGTTGGACTAGACGACCTTTAAAGGTCCCTTCCAACATAAACTGTTCTGTGATTCTATAATTCTAGGAGCTGCCTCATGTTATATCCAAATTAACAAAGGAGGAAAGTCAGAGTTGACCCCATGTTGTGGCCAGAGGGAAGCCCCCAGACCCAGGAGACCTGAAGGCTCTTCCTGAAGAAAGTCAACGGACTGGGGATTAGTGAAGAGCTTCTTACCGCGTCTCCGCTGTACTGCTTTAAACAGTGCAGGAGGCGACAAGTGTTCGCCAGCCAGAACGACGTCATCTGAAAATCATCGTTGTGTTTCTGGAGGGGCAAAAGTAAAACATATGAGACACCCTTCTTCAGTGGGGGATGGTGGCATAGCAAGACAAAGTGATTTTGGGCCTCCCCACCCAGAATCAGGAAGCTTGGTCTCTGCAGACGGCCAGTATCAGTCATTTGTCCCCTGTAAACACTTTTTTTAGTATCTGTAAATGCAAGCAACTCTATTGCTAAGAAGTAATTCTCCTTGTTCTTCTAAGCTAGAAGAGAGATAGGTTTTGAAAACCACTACGAGAGCTGAATATCACACAGTTTGACACGGTTATAACCCCCTTACACCATCTCAACCCTAAGACCAGAGGAAACGGACACCTACCTTGAGCACTTTCTTAATGCCGTTGATGGTGGAGGTGAGCAAAGAGTGCACTTTCTGGTCATCATTGATGTAATCCGCGTGTCTTATGCACATGTAGAGGATGTAGGCAGGAAGGCAGGGAACTGTAGCAGACACTGTCTGGGGCTTGAGATCTAGAAGGTGTGGTGTTTTTTAAAAATGATCCTCTTAAAATTCACCAACTGCCAAGTGGAGTGGGGAGCACCACAGCTGGAGGTGTACTCAGGAAAACCCCTCTCCCCCCGACAGCCCAAAAGCTGAGATTTTGGCTCTGCAGCTTGCACCCCTCTCTGTAGCACGGACAGAGAACCAGAGGTCAACTGAAGGACAGATGGACCTGCTGGAGCCAGACAAGGCAGAAGAACTTGAGCACCAAGGCTCAGGAGTGTAGCACTATCTGCACTGAAGTGTGTGACACTACCACATCACACCTCACAGATGCACAGGTAGCGCTAGATCTTCTTTACCACATAAAAGCCTACGCAATCAGCACACAAATAATCTTAGGAAAGGTCCCTGAAGCTCTCAGAAATACCTCCCACAGGTTACAAACAACACCCCCCCTCTTTCAATTCGCAATGTAATGAATCACTCTTTCTCTCAAGATACCAAATCTGAATGGCAGCTGTGGGAATTTGCAGCCTCCAAAGAAAAGGTGAGGGGACCACAGCAATGGTCTAAGATCATAGCACACCCTTTAGATCCTCACCAGTCTCTGGGGGGGATAGAGAGTGATGATAAATACTAATACTCAGCCAAGGAAGCGTGACTTCTCTAAGAGCACTGAATAAGGTGATGCTGCAGCAATTCTGGTCACATCTTCCAGAGTAGAGCAGCTCACAAGTTTATTATCCGTCGCAGTTACCACTGAATGTCTCAGAAACCAAACTACCTTTGTTCCATTGCTGAGCAAAATCCCTGGAGTCCGTCCTTTGCTATGCCCTCCCCTTCTATTACCACATATGACACTCAGCCAGTTACTGTCTGCTCTAGAAACTGGAATTTCCTTCTGCATCTTCCATTTCTTGCTATCCCTAAGGATTATACCCATGCTGGTCTATCTGCTTAGTGCTGTGCTGCTCTACCTACCAGAACTGCCATTCACCACAAAATGTGGAGCCCCAGGAGGGACTAATTTAAGAAGATCTATTTGTCAGTCTTGAGATCTCAAGTTTACCCATTCTCCCAGGCAAGAGAAGGAGAAGCCAGGTACAGAACCAGAGCAAGTTGCTCACCTGTAATGAGGTTTCGAATAAGGAGTGGCTCGTCTTCTTTATAATATTCCAACATGCCCTGAAAATCTTTCTCCTTCCTCTGGACAGTAACTTGCATGTTACGCTCATGCTGCCTCCTCTCTGCTGGTACCGTGGCTTGGGATGCTGTGAAAAGAGCACGAAAGGTGGTACCTGGTCATAGAAAACTAATCACATCCTCCACTGGCCTAAGAGCAGGTCAAAGTATTACATATTACACTTCCAATAATGTCATCAGTTTTGAAAAACTTTCAAAAATATCAGGAACCAGGGCTTGAATTACTGATTAGCAGCATTTCTGACTCTGAATGAAAGAAAGACTGCAGACGTTGGGCCTAAAGAGGGAAAAATTAAGTCATTTTCCACTTTCCAAAGAACCACAGGCTAGAATCTAGCAATCCTACAGAAAGCTTTTTAGTGCATCATTTGCACAAAGCGGAAAAAAAAGATATCCAGGCAATGAAAAATTACCTAAGCATCACATCTTGTGGCTGGCTGTAAAGCTGAAGAACTGCAGTGGCACACCACTGAACACTGTGCTTCCATAAAAGTTTAATAAAACAGGAGAGACCAGTATGCAAGTATCACAGCAAAGAGCAGCCGGCTGCATGCAAATCACGCCGACAGAGACCAGCTGTGCTCGCTGTGGAAACCCTCCAGTTAGTCAGCTTAATTTCACTTAATGCCTCATTTCCAGAAATTAGCTCACGAGAACAGGGTTACGTCATTAATCACGGCATCTCCAGAGAATGGGAAGCTCCTTCTAAACGACACAGATGTCACATCTGCGGTGTTTCCTGATCAAGCAGAATACACATACATATTTTAATCCTAAGTGGTTTTAATTCCCACTCGAAACTGCCAGATCAGCAGCTGCCTGCCAATCACTGGACTCCTTGCTTTATCTCTGCTTCGGTGACAGCACCGGCAGCAAGAAAAGCAAAAAGGCTTCTTCTAAATGCCCTCCAAACCAGGGGTCACACCAACACCTCCAGGAAAAACTTGCCCCCCATCACTTCGTGGACCATCTTCCAAGTTTGCCATGTTTGACCACGTTAACAAGCTAAAGCTTCAGCAGCACAGCTGTACTTGCTCAGAGGCAGCCTAAGCATGACCCAGGAGCTTCATGTGGACTTTGGGCTCCCTGCTGCCACGCCAACAATGAGCTCAGTACTAGCTCAATGTGCCAGAATAAGAAAAAGTCTCACTTTAACGGAAAGAAAATGAGAAAAGCCTGCAGTTCTCCCAGGTTGGCCAAAGAAGCAAAACCAGAGCGCTGTACCTCCAACCCAATGCCTACTAAGAGCCAAGTCACCTTCAAAATCTTGGACCTTCCTCATGTAAATCTTCAGTTGCTTCTTCAGCTTCTTTTCATTCTTTTCCAACTTCTCGAGCAACTCCTTCAGATCCTGAAAAAACAGAAGAGGCACTGGGTAAAAAAAACCCACATTAAATCCAAGAACAACTCATTTGGGGTGAGTTTGAGGCTGGAGTCACTCAGCAGCCAGGTCTATGTACAACTGCATGGTGTGAGCATCCTGGTAGAAGAGCCTTGTTATCTCTGGATTGCTCAGACAAACCCTTACTTACACCACAAAGATCGCGGATGTAGCCAAGAGCGGGCAATACTCACTAGACACCATTCCTGTTACTCCTGTAAATCGTATTTAAACATTTCCAACACTACGTAGATATTAGATGTGTTGAGAAAGGCAAGAAGCTCTCACCTGAACTTTAGAGGGGCCAGTGTCCACTCCAGACCTTGCACACAGATACAAGGTGCGAGAAATGGAAAATTTTTTATCAGGCAGGCCAACTTTCTGGGGCAGCAACTGCTCCCCCTCCACCAAATAAACGCAAATGAGAAGAAAATTGTAAATAATTACAGAGTACAGGGGTCCCCGACCATCTCACCTGGTAGGCAGTGCCACAAAGTACATGGGTTTAAAGAAGATAAAAAATAAAGTGTCTAGGGCATCACAAGAGTCATACAGCCACTGGGCAACTGTTCAAGGCCAAGTACCAACACTCCCAAAAGCTCCAGTGGGAGATGCTGATGGATCTTGCAGAGTTTAGGAGGGATGGAAGAGACTCCAGTGCCTTCTCCTCCCCTTTACATTTCCTATCTCCATTCTCCCAATTTGTTTCTACTTCCCTCTTCCTTAGGTTGTGTTTTTAGTACGGTCTCTTACCAGATTTTCGTTGGTAAGACGTGTAATTTCTTGCTGAAGTCCAAACTCCACCTGGGCCTCTGGAGACAGCTGAAGGTTCTGCAGGAAAGCCTGCTGCTGCTTCTCCAGCTCTTCTTTCATTAATTCCACCTGGTTTTTCAGAGTTTCTACCTCTTCCTCATGCTCTCTTCTCTGATCCTGGAGCTGTGCTTCCAGCAACCTGAGAAAAGGACCGTGCCAGTCAGCCTGTGATTTCAGCACTGTGGTAGTAACCACCACTTGAGTTTAGATCCTGGGAGATGGTCCCAGTCAACCTCTCTACAAAACTGACAGACACAAAGGGGTGCTAGGGCTATTATTGCCACATTCGTTTGTCACTTGCTATACTGCAGATTAAATGCCTTTAAAATTAGAGACATGAGATCAAAAGTTTGATTTTTTTTCCTTTTTTAAATAAAAGGAGGAAAAAAAAAATCAAAGACATTCCTTTTTTTTCTGCAACTGTATCACAAATTTGAGTTCCTTTACTCCTCCCATCAGCAAAAACCAAATGCATGGCCAGAAAGCAGTGCAGATCAATGCCTGTGGGTTCTTCAAAGCCTCAGCTTTCAGTGCATTTGTTCTTGTGCTCATCTCCTTTCAAACATCAGTTCTTACTCCTGAAAATAGAACCCTGTGTCTTGCAAATGGCTCTGCTGGGCTGGACTGCCACAGGCTTCCTTTGCTACCGCTGGGAATGTAAAGAAACCAGAAGTCGAAACACTTAATTCCTTCTAGCTGTTTGTAGAGCTGTTATTTATCTTTGCTTAAAAAGAAGTATATTCACGTATATCTCAATTTTCATTCATAAACTGCCTGCAGGAAACTATGCACAAGGCAATTTTCTGTCATCTTGATCAGCTCCTGCTTTCATCACTGCTGCTGGCTTCACTGGGGTGAAAAAGACTTGTTTCCTTCTACTCCGTGACACACAAATACTACTGCCATAATATACAGCTGACAGAAGTCACCAAAAACAGCCCTTCTCCCACTTCTAGGTGGGTACCCAACTTCTTCTCTAACAAATTGTCTTGTCACCCTGTACTAACCCCCTTTCCCTACACCAGGTCTCTTTCTAGCCCTGCTCTGAGCCCTGTGCGCAAAGACAGCCCTGGGTGGAAGAAACGCTGAGCTGAAGGGTCAGTAATGCATTTTTTTAGTGCATTATCCAGCCATTTGCTAAACCAGAATGCCTTCGTTAATCCAGTAGAAGAACGATTCATCACCAGGATCTTAACTGCCCTCCTGTACATGACCGTGATGACAGGGGTGCTGAAAAACATTATAAGTGACAAATGATTTTCTTTTTTTTAAAGGGTATCCCCCACCCTCTGCTAAATGGAAATCTCCTTGCTAGTCCACTGGCTCTTTCAAGACCAAAATAAGTGACTCCAGAAGGGAAAAGGACTCTTGAGGAAAGGCCGTGAAGCCTGAAACTGCGTTAGTCCCCAGGCTAGACAGGGCGATGGTGGCAGAGAGGAAGAAGGACCTTCCTCATGGACGTGCTCTCCTACAGACAACCACACATCTGCCTCGGGGGCTTCAGCTCCTCTGGCAGCTGATGCAAACAGCGTTCCTCATTCCTCAAAGGCGAGGAAGACTCCCGTGTCAATAGCTTCGCATTTACCCAGGACACGCACAGACACGGAGCTGTGCCAGTGGGCAAAAAGCTACAATTCTGTCAGATTCACAGGGAAATTCATGGACATTCAGGCCTGTGAACTGTTTCCCTGTAGGAACAACTACACATGGGGTTTGGTGGGTTTTTTTTGTTGCTTTGTGTCTTTTTTTTAAGGCTTGACTAAAAGAACACATGCTTTCTGGGGAAGATGTCTGGATGAAAAGCATTAATCATTCTGCACATTTTGGGTTTGGTGGGTTTTTGTTGCTGTTGTTGTTGTTTTTAGAAGATCTAAACAATCCAATCTCCACTCCCATTTTCCAGCAAAAGACAGAAAAGCATGTTTTCCATCTACAGAAACATGGGCAGCCATGCACTCAACCTCGTAATCATGTTGTCAGGAGTTACAGTCTTAATGGGCTTGAAAAATACAGGCCCACCATGAAATAAGGAGTAAGTACTTAATTTTCATTTTATTTCTTCATGTTAGTTCAAATTACCCATGTGCCGCCCTCAGAAGAAAACACTCCTTCTACAAACTTGGGTTCCTACACTGGTTTGAAAAACAAATGAATCATCCCTGGTATTTCTCCTGTTACCGTCTTGTTTTATGCTGATCCCTCTAGATCTGACTACATCATGCACAAGTTTATTTCATTTTCCTCTCTGTGGTGTCCTTAATCATCGCATTTCATACCTTTCTCTATAAAAATCATATACACTGGAGCCTTGTAACCACCCTGCAGGAGAACACAGACTGATTCACATTTAATTATCAGCTCTTTCAAGGACCAGGTTGAAGCCAGAGAAGAATCCAGGAGTCCTTCTGCCTTGCTCTAATCTCCATTTTGTGCTTCTAAACGTTCATTAGCTTGGAGACGAGAGACCGTAAGAAAATCACTGGCAACCCCATGAGATATGGAGGTTGCAGGTACAACCCTGATGTGTCCCACTGGGGTATTTGCCCACCAGACCAGAAGGTGGGGAGAGCAGGGAAGGACAGTACTGTGTGTCCACCACGCACCTTCCTCCTCACACCCACAGGCAATGCATGGACAGGAGCATGCAAAGCAGACGTCATCACAACACAAGCACAGGGACTCTGCTTCTGACGTGCCAAGGATGGGGAGAAAACACTTTAGGGAGGTGCTACACCTTAGTGCCATTCGGGGGAAAGAGCATCTTAAATGGAATTTGGGGGCTTCCTGGAAATCACAGCTTCCCAATGCCTTTATTGCACAATTTCCCATTAATGTAACATAATTCTTACGGAATCACAGCTCAGACACTAGTGACAACAGCCACCATCCGCAATGCCCAATTAGAATCAATATAACTCCTCTGACAACTAAAGGAGGTTCTCAATTCCTCCACTTTGGATATCCCACCTCCAGCTGCTGCCATAGAGGGCAACAGGTCCTACAGAGGAAGAGAAAGAAACAAAAGGGCAAGCAAAAGAGGGAGAGAGGGGAGAAAGCAGTGCGGAAACAAGAAAGTGTTTGACCTGGCGACTTGCTTTAAACCTTGGTAAGCCAAGCCGAGCTCGCCATCTTCATTGAGATACCCCCAGTCCTCAGTCTTGCTAGAAATAAAGGACAGAAAAAGGAAACAAGAGGACACAGAAAGACAAAAGGTCAATTGCAATAGAAGGGGGAAAGGTGCAGAACCCTCATTAATTTTAATTTTTTTAAGTGCACTTCCATTACATTGTATTTCCTTTTCCACCATGGTGAAGGACAATCGTGCTCCACTTGTGCCTCCTACGACAACCTCTGGCCAGCTGAGCTTCTCCTCCCTCCCCAGCTCTGACACACGCCTTTGTGGAGCCCTTTCCTCCCCAACCCACCGCAGCTGACACGGGACCCCAAACTCGTTCAGGTGGGAAGGGATGACCGCAGATCACCCAAGTCCAACCTCGTGGCAGGTAACTGTCATTCCTAAGACGTTACTGTTTTTACCAAAAAGCCCAACTCCTGGAGGTCACAGCCTGAGTTTTTCACTTCTATGCGGCTAAACTGTTTCCCACTCGATTGCAAGGAAAAGCTGCCAAGCCCATGCGAGCAGCCAGCTCAAATCCTCACCGAAACCTTACGCTTCAAAACCATAAACAAGGACCTTGAGGGATAAATGAGAGAGGGAGCAGAAGTCAGCACGAAGGGGAAGGTGTCCAAACACAGAGCATACATGGATTCTTAGCAGTTCCCAATAACTTTTTTACTTCCTCTCCCCCAAACGAAAACCAAACTATTTTTGAGCTGGAACAGCCCACACACGCGTCCATCCCACCGTGCAAACATAACCCAACCCTGTGTTTTACCGCAGACCGACAGCTCACACTGCTCACTCCTCTCCTGTGCTCTGGCACATCTGAGTAAGACATTTTTAAGACAAGTTTCTCTTTCCTTCTGCAGCAACTTCTACTGGTCTGAAATAAAATCTCTGCCTCCTACTTCAGCCGAAGGTCTTCTCAGTCATCAAGTTAAACACATCAGCCTTTCCTCAGAGCAACCTTCAGCCCAAACACCCCTTGGACGTTTGATTCCTTACATCCATACGAGACCAAATCTCCTCTGCAGCCATCCCGGCAGCAAAATGCACAGAAAAGTCTTATCTCTTTTAATACTAAGTCTTATCTCTTTTAATATTAAAATTTTCCTTTTAACAGGTGGGGTTTTTTTTTTAGGTTATAAACAGCAGGAAAGTCATTTATGTTCTTCGATAAGGTGTTGAACATATTACAACTGAGTGATATAAGCCGGCCAACCTGACCAGGAACACTTACTACAGTGAGATTTTACTTGGCTTTGATGTGACTTAGAAAACACCTTTTTTTCTTCAGAAATAATAATAAAAATAAACAAACAAAAAGCTCTTCTATTGATTAAACTTTCAGGAAAAAAAAGAAACAAGCCAATATGCATCTCCTGTGCTGACAGAGGTGTGGCAGGTGTTATTCCCTGGCAAGGAAATCTGTATATTTAAGTGGAAAAGCACAAAATTTTGTATATCAAATCTTCACATGAGGAAAGCAGTGGGCACAGAAGGATTCACCACTGCAGACAGCCAATACACCCCTTCCATCCTGGCACAGCAGCATTTCTCAAACGTAGCAAACATTTCAGCCATTTACATTTGGAAAATCCATCTGCCTAAAGCTATGTGTTTGAATTTTGATTAAAATCTCATTTTTACCCACATGACTCAGGTTTCAGAAAAGGTCTGCAGGCTGACCGACACAGGATGGTTTCTTGGTGTGATCTGGGTCAAACTGTTGGGAAGGTATTTCTTTTGTTCGCACAATCTTAACAGAACATACGCTTAGACACTGAAAACCAAGCAGGAAAAAGACAAACAAACAAACAAAATGAAAAAAAATCCAGCAGGAAGGATCCTCACTATTTGTTACACATCAGTAACCTGGGAAATCTCACAGGATGAGCAGCATTTTTAAGAGATGCATCCTCCTGGAAAACATCCTTTGAAAAAATAGCCTTCCTTCCTTTTTTAATCATATGTGTTGCGGTAAATGAGGAAAGACGCTCAAGGTGGTGCCTGTATACAAAGAGAAAACTGCCCTGGGAAATAATTGTTCAGCCCGTGTTCCCCAGCACAGCACTGACTCAGAAATCACTGAGCTTCCCTTCCTCCAGACACTCGTATTGACCAAGACATTAAAAGCCAACAGGGGTCCTTTCGAGCTAATTAGATTAATTAGCATGTGCCAAAATAATTTCCTAAAATGCTGGGTAGATCATTCTCTCAAATAAGGCTGAATGGAGTTGGAAGGACACGATTCACAGCCTCAGTTCTCCTTGATCCTTACCCTGCAGGTCTGGGTCCAGGGGAGCAGCTGGTGACCTGCATTTGGCAAACTGCTTTCTGGAAAGGAGAGAAATTCCTGCCCCAAACGCCTCCCCCCGGCTCCTCCGAGCAGCTTTAAGCAGGTGCACGTACACCAAACACCACAGATGTTAATTTTAGCATCGTCAGATAATTGTCATCTCTTCGTAAAGAATAAAGGGCATGATGCTTTTGAATACAGACACACCTTTTTTTCTTTCTTTCTTTCTTTCTTTCTTTCTTTTTTTCTTTTTTTTTTAAATTGAATGGAAAACCAGTGCACATCACAGATTAGACACGTGACAGGGTGGGAAGCAGTGATAAGAGATGTATTGGAGAGTGGTAAGGAGAGATATGAAGCCTTTCCTTGTGATGGCCTCTTCCAGCTACAAAAGCATCCTCTGTGAAGCCAGTGTCAGCCCTTCACTTTGCACTTGCAGCTGCAGGTGGGATGTACCCAGCAGAAAAAAAAATAAATAAAAGTGATGTACTCTACAGAGATCACTGGGAAGTTAATCACAGAAATTAATTCCAAAGATTAAGCTCGGTCTGCTTTGAGCTGCCAGGTTATTATCGCTAATATCATCACCTGGTCTGTTTTTGGCTCCACACTGCCGCTGAGATCAAACAGGCTTGAAAGAAAGATCCCAAGAACGGAAACACGGAGCAAAGCACCAACCCAGCTTTACATTCAGTTACTGAAGCAGAAAATGAGCTGGAAACTAACTTGATGCTTTGCCCTTTAGCAGGTGGAAGTCAGCAAGAGTGGGGGGGAAAAAAAAAAAAAAAAAAAGAAGAAAAGCTGAGTTCACTGCATTCATAAGGTGCTGCTTTTAATTTAAATTTCCCCTTTATCTGGCATCAGGAGGCTTTACCCTGGCTATGGAGCAGAGAAAAAGAACTGCTACGTGGGCAGGGTTAGCAGCACCCAGCAGTTTTTCCCCTTTTCCTGTTGTATTTAAAAGTCCTGGATTACACAGATGTAGAGACAATAAAAGCTCTATCTCCTAACAAAATAAAGCCACACTCCATCCCCAGCCTAAGCAGCTAAAACACGATGGCTTCAAGTTAGGAGAGACACGTGCATGGACCATGTTGTGATAGAATATTGGGTGATGTATTTAAACTAGGAAAAGGTGGATTTAGATCGGATATAAGGAAGAATTTCTTTTACACTGAGAGTGGTGAAAAACTGAACAGAGAGGTGGTAGATGCTTCATCCCTGGAGAACTTCCAGGTCAGGTTGGATGGGGCTCTGAGCAACCTGATGTAGTGAAAGATGTCCGTGACCACTGCAGAGGGCTTGGACTAAATGACTTTTAAAGGTCCCTTCCAACCCAAACCATTCTATGATTCTACCACTCTGTGACCATGGCTTTATGACACTGGTCAGAGCAGATCAGTGGAAGAGCATCCACTCCCGTTAGAGACTGCCTGAAAAATGAGAGGTAACAGGGTAAAGAGAAATGGGAGTGCTTCTTGTAGTGCAGGTGGGATAAAAAGTGGGTCTTGCTTATTAATCCGACTTCAGAACAGCAATCTCACCAGAACAACTTTCCATTAAAATATTTGTTGATCAAGATTAGAAAGAAAAAGCAGTTTTATTTCTCATGATGACACAGCTGGGCATACAGCTGTGTAAGCACGAATGCAAATTTGTGCTGGGGGGACTGCACGTTAATTTATATTGAGAAATACAATAATCCACGCTTCCTGAATGTTTGTCTTCATCGGTTTTATTGCCATTTGCTCCAGCCTAAGGTTTATAAACCAACTCAGTACACAATTTCTCAGGGAACCACACAAGCTGGTGGTGATTAACGAGCCATTGGATAAATCACCACAGAAAATGAGGGTGATGGTATGTAAAGCTACTGCCACTGTAGTACAAGAGACAAGCCCCAGTCAAGCTTCGTGCGAGAGGTAGATGAGAGAAGTAACAGGAAATCAAGACTGGAGACTGAAGATTTACCCTTTCAAATCTCAAGAGGCCAAAAAGCATCAAGGCCTGATCATGTGGACTTCTTAAACTGCAGCTCACCTGTGCAATGGCCAGGAAAGAGATTTGTGCTCTTGAGGAAAATTATTGTAGCATTTTTTTTGAAGACTTCTCCACGTGATTCCAGCCTCCCTGCAGAAGCTAAGCACAGAACGGTTGAAAACGGGCAATCTCAAGCACAGGCTGGGTGATGAGTGGATTGTGAGCAGCCCTGAGGAAAAGGAATTTGGGCCTCTGGTGGGGCAAAAGCCAGACAGGAACCAGCAATGTGCGCTCGCAGCCCAGGAGGCCAGTCCCACGCTGGGCTGCCCCAGAAGCAGCGGGGCCAGCAGGTCGAGAGGTGGCTCTGCCCCTCTGCTCTGCTCTGCTGAGACCCCACCTGCAGGGCTGTGTCCAGCTCGGGAGCCCCCAGCACAAGGAGGTCGTGCACCTGCTGGAGCGGGTCCACAAAGATGATCGGGGGGCTGGAGCACCTCTGCTGTGAGGACAGGCTGAGAGAGTTGGGGCTGTTCAGCCTGGAGAGGAGAAGGCTCCGGGGAGAGCTTATAGCACTGGCCAGTGCCTGAAGGGGCTGCAGGGAAGCTGGGGAGGGACCCTTTATCAGGTAGCGTAGAGACAGGACAAAAGGTAATGGTTTCAAACTGAACAAGGTTAGCTTTAGATGAGATACTAGGGAAAAATTCTTCACTGTGAGGGTGGTGAGACCCTGTCACAGATTGCGCAGAGATGCTGTGGATGCCCTTCTCCTCCCTGGAAATGTTCAAGGCCAGGTTGGACGGGGCTTGGAGCAACATGGTCTGGTGGGAGGTGTCCCACTGGTGGGACTGGAACCAAATGATCTTTAAGGTTCCTTCCAACCCAAAATATTCTATGATTCTATAAAGAAGGACCAGAATCTCCTGTTAGGTTGAATGAAAGTGGACAACACATACTCCAGGATGGCCCAGTACTAATTACTATGGGCAGGAGGGTGGGATCAGTGATACAACCCATACACCCAGGTTGGACATGTGCCCTAAGAAAGCAGCAACATTTACTTTGACTCCAACTCCTCCACCAACACTTGAACAGAAACTAACCACCCCTACGCATGCACACTGGAAAACGCAGTTTAGGGAGTAATGAAAACTGTGCCTGACAACAGGATTTTATGTACCAGTGCCCACAGCTCCAGGAGAAAATTGGAAGGAAATAAGAGAAAATCCACAGAATTCATTAAGTGACCAAAAAATGCCCCTTGCAGTAGGAAGCACAAAGAGCCTCACTGATTTACTGACAAAAAGGTGATGTTTAAATCAATCTCACCACCTCTACAGCAGGAGGGGCAGACATTTCATCAGCAAGTTTTCCTCAGGAAAGCAAATATTCAATGGCAACAAATTGAAAACACACACACACTGGTCTGATCAAGCCAGACATGATGCCCAGGTGAAAAACCAGCATCACAGAAGTCCTGGACCCCAACACTCCCCACTCCTCCAGGTCCCTGGGCTGGAAATACTCGTGTGGGCAGAGCCTCAGTCAAACCATCAGGGTTTTAAGCTTTGTTTAAGTGCAATGCATATGGAATCTAGGACTTCCAGCCCATCTCTGTACTCAAACACTAGATCTCCACAGCTTCTCCTAAGGCTTTCCTAAAAAGTAAAATACATGGAAACTCAGAAAATCCAGCCCACACTATGGCAGGAATCTGGGGGATGTGCAGTACAGACGTGATGACCAAAGCTGCTCGCATAGCTATGTATACATCGAATTTACACACATCAAACCAGACACGTGGATTTCTCATTGCACCTTCTTGGCCAGCCAGTTCTGAAAGCTTTAATCAACTCTTCATAATTTTTCATATTACATTCAGAGATGGTGAGCTCTTTGCTCATATCATGCAGGCACAAATAAAATCCTAATTAAGTCACGATCTTTGCCAGCTTGGACTGCTAACAACCTGATGCAACCAGTTTACAAAGAAGCAAAGTGCATTACATTATTAAAAGCCATTAATCCACAATGGTTAGGTCCTCTGACTACCTTGCTGAATGCAAATTATTTAGGGAAAAAAGCCTCAAACATCTGTATTTGTCATGAGAAAAGGAGATGAACATCCAATTTCCTTGCAGTAAAATAAATATTTATTTTGTATATTATCCTGCTGTTTAAGCCATGTCATTTTGTCTTCCTGCAAGATACTACTTTTTCACCTGATGTCCTCCCAGATAGCTGCAAGAATTGATTTAATGCCTCGCAGTATGAGCCCAGGGTTACCGTAAGGACAGACACATGTTCCCAGCATTATCTCTCGCTCTGGGAAACCTGTCATCAAACGAACGTTCCCAACACTCAGTTCAGATGCAAGAAAACCAACAACGTAGGTGTTGCCAGAGAACACAGAGTGTGTTCGTTAACTCAGTTCACCATCATGGGCTTTTGCCCTCAGAAAAACGAGGGGGGAACCACGCCACCTTCCCAGCACAACACGGGGACTTACTTGAAATGAGTAACTCTTAAATATATCTCAAATCCTCGTCTTGCTACTATTTATGTACTGGAAGCAAAGTCAAAATCCAGTTTTGCTCACCTTCATGATGACTTTTCTACCTGCCCAGCATCTCCCTTCCCCTGGGAACACACTCCCCCAGCAACAAGGGCTCCTCACCCCGTACAAGACCTGCATCTTTGGTCCCATCTTTATGGTCCATCCTCAACGCAACACCCAGAACACAATCCAGAAGCTGCTTAACTCTCCAAAATGTTTTGTTAAATTCAGTCTGGATCCCATCTCTTGCACTTTGGTGAGCCCTTCCTGCTGGAAAAATTTGGGCCACACTTACCGGTTTGTCTCACACATCCCCTGGTAGGCTTCAATCGCGTCCTCCTGATCAACGTGTTTGTCACTGTTGGGCCAGCTGGCATTGGTGGTGACATTGTCCTAAATTCAACATGCAAAACACAGCAGCATGACAACCAAGCACATCTCCTCCTGTCTTTCAAAGTTCCTCATAAGGAACAACACTCAGCCACCTTTAAGTGAGCTTTTTCAGGACATCCATCAGGCTAGAGAGTTGCAATGAACTCACACACGTGCAAACAGCCAGCAGCAGAGATTAGGAAATGGAAGGAGGATGCCGTGAACCTGGGAGGGAGATAAAGGGGCGTGTGTGGTCTGAAATACAACACAAACAAAAACCCTGAGGAATGTTAAGGCAGTGAATTTAAAAGCCCAAGTGAGAGTTTTCAAAAAACATACTTTTCCATCACAACAGGTTCTAAACCTCAAACAACTGTGACGGGACAGGCTCTCTTCTTGCCTACGTGCCAGTGAAAACACATTATGGCTGCACCCGAATCAAGTGAGCAGCATCTCCTCCAGAACCAATTTTCCCCCATCCTGTTTCCTCGCAGAATAAGACAGTTGACACAAAGCATCACGGGGAACATCTCAGAGCATCACAACTTGGTGCAGGGCTGACGAAGTTGTTCCTCAGTGTGGGCTGGCTACACCTCACCAGGTATGGGGTCAAGCACCCCACAGCAGTGCAGACCACCACCACGGGACATACGCTCCTGCCCAAAATGATGTAACAGACTTTATCTTATCCACATGTAGAACCTCCTGTAGCCTTCCCACACCATCCTGCCACACAGAGCTTACCAGAGCAGAAATGGCATCACTCAGACAAGCAGTGAATTTCCAGTAACAGAAGAAGGAAAGGTAGACAAAATCCATTATGCTCTCAGTTACCATGTTTTTCCCCGTCTCTTTCTGCTGGGCTGCCTTCATAATCTGCGACCTCAGGATGAGCACCTCCTCCTTGCGCACTTCCAACTCCTCGTTGGCCGATTTCAGCTGATTCAGTAGGAGGTTATAACTGTCCTGAATATCATTGGATGAGTTGTTCTGGGTTGCTCGGTCTGCAATAGCCTTCCTCAGCTCATTAAGTTCATTTTTCAGCTTCTTGTTCTCCGACTCCAGCTCTTGCCTCTGGAACAAACACCAAGCCATTAACCAGTTTAGATAAACTGTCTTGTAGTGCCCTCATCATTTTCTGAGATACCTCTAAGGTAACTCAATTAGCAGTGATCACAGATAAATGATCGAATCACGCCAGGATCTGGATTTTGTTGGCAGTCCAGCCATGGGTGGCTGAGGAAAGATTTTTGTTGTAGTCGGTAACCTGTTGCTATTTAATAACACTGTAGGGTGATATGGGTTTGGTTTTTTTCATTTGTTGGCAATATTTTTAAACAAAAAAGCAAGCTGTTAGGAAAGCCAAACACATTTGTTTCCTCTCCAGCCCTTCCCCTTTTCAATCAACAAATCAGCACAAAACTCACAACGTTTACCTCATCTTCCATATTCATTAGATAAGCTGGGAGATGCCAACTTACATGACCCTTCATCATGGCAGACGCCCCGTCAAGGTGAGCTACGGCTGAGTGAATTCCCACTACAGCTCCATTTCGCATCCATTCTGCAACTCCCCCCCACCTCAGTCAGTGCAATGCTGGCAGCTGGAGGATTTTCTCACCCTGATGTCTTGTCAGCTGCTGGCATCTGACAGGCAAGGGCAATATTGTACACGCTTGACACCAGCTGCTTCACCTGAATAACGATGCACGAGCATCGCCGTGTTTGCCGAGACAACTGAAGGGTTTATTTGCTTTTGCATGACAGTAGAAGACAGAAGAACAGAACTCCAGCAGCTAAAACAGCCTTTATTTCAATATTTCACCATGAAGCAAGGGGGTAACACTACCTTTGGCAGCTCTTCACCAGCACCCAAAACCCTATTGGAGCATCCTGGCTGGGTCAAGAGCAGTTTTGCTCCTGAGGATGGATCAGTCCTTGCAGACAGGGAGGGAACACAACCCCAGGGCCCTCCTCAAATGCCAAATGCCAACAACCCACCTTCTCTTTGCACCAGATCCTCCATCCTCCATCCTCCATGGCAGCATTCCTCCATCCTCCATCCCTCCATCAGATCCATCACCAGATCCTCCATCCTTCATGGCAGCATTCACAGAATCACAGAACGTTAGGGGTTGGAAGGGACCTCGAAAGACCATGATGACCTCTCGAGGTCCCTTCCAGCCCCTAACGTTCTGTGAATATCTAGTCCAAACCCGCTGCCAGAGCAGAATCACCTGCAGTAGATCACACAGGCTGGGGCTGAAAGCCTCCAGAGAAGGAGACTCCACACCCTCCCTGGGCAGCCTGGGCCAGGGCTCTGGCACCCTCACAGGGAAGAAGTTTCTCCTCATGTTGAGGTGGAACCTCCTGTGCTCCCGCTTGCACCCGCTGACCCTTGTCCTGTCAATGGACATTCCTGAGAAGAGCCTGGCTCTGTTCTCCTGACACTCCCCCTTGACATATTTATAAACATGAATGAGGTCACCCCTCAGCCTCCTCTTCTCCAAGCTCAAGAGCCCCAGCTCCTTCAGCCTTTCCTCACCAGGGAGATGTTCCACTCCCTCCATCATCCCTGTGCCTGCGCTGGACTCTCTCCAGCAGTTCCCTGTCCCTCTGGAGCTGAGGGGCCCAGAACTGGACACAATATTCCAGATGTGGCCTCACCAGGGCAGAGCAGAGGGGCAGGAGGAGCTCACCCAGAACTGCTCCCTCCTGTCCCCATGCACGCAGGCCTTTGGGAAAACACTGAAACCCATCGGGAACATCATCTGAACATCACATGGCAAAACCAGAGATGTCTGCAAGCTCTCTGACAAAAGCCTGGTGTCTGACTGATGTGGGGTCAGCTCTTTCCTAGGGGACCCCCCATCCATGTGGATTCTCTGGTGTCTAACACAGCACGAGCTCTTCCCCACTGAGATCCAGGTGTTTCTCTCTTCCTGATTCTTGCATGATCCTTCTCATCATGGGACATCTGCTTTGTTATCAGCTTTGGCTGAGGCGAGCTAACAAATCCAAAAATGGCTGGGGAGGGGGGGAGGCAGGAGCAATTCATACAATTTATACAGTGTGTAGCTAGCACAGCTGTGTAAACCTCGTTTCCATAGGAAACGGGTGTTATAATTATAAATCCTCGCAAATTATAAATAGCACGTTTTATCACAGCAGAGGTGTGAACAGAAAAGCTGATCTGGCATCTGGGCAGCCAACATGCTCGTAGCTGAACCAACACCGTCAGTAATGGAGCATATTCAGGTACTTTGTGCCATCTGTCCTTTAAAAAAAAACAAAAAAAAAACCCTAAAAAATGCATTAGATCCAGCAATTCGTCCACATCCACATTAACCACAGCTCAGCAGAGGGAGCGTACGAGACACCGGTATTTCTATACCCAGTTTTGAAACCAAGAGTTTGGAAAGTGTGTGTGCAGTGGGAAAATCAACACCAAACTGGATTTAGCTCTTCTGGCTGCACGGCTAAAGCATCGACTCACTTTCCACGATTTTCTAATCTTGCTCAGAGACAGGTGAAGGGTAAGAAGAAAGTGATCAAGTGCTTCTCTATACAAACGGCTCCTCCCTGTTTTTTGTTATTTTCTGGATAAGACTCTTGCTTTTTTTTTTTTCCCTTCCTTTTTTCTCCCTCCTCTTTTTTTCTCCTTTTCTTTCTTTCTGCTTCTCTTTTTTTTTTCTGTTTTTCTCCTTCTCTCTCTGTTTTTTGTTTGTTTGGTGGATTTTTTTTTCGTTTTTAATCAATCAGCCACACTGGTAACCCCTGGGACTGATCGTATCAAGCTGTGCTCTGGTTAGAAACAAAGGCAAGCAGATCAGTAAAGAAAAAGATAACTAACAACCCTTCTCTGCCCTGGACATCTTTCAGAGTTTACTTTTCAGTTCATTCCCTACTCTTTTTTGCGGATCTGTGTGATCTACTGTAGGTGATCCTGCTCTGGCAGGGGGGCTGGACTAGATGATCTTCTGAGGTTCCTTCCAACCCCGAACATTCTGTGATTCTGTTATTTCATGGAGCAACTTTAAAGTATCTATGGGCACAGGATAGATGTCTGTCATCGCCTGCCTGCACACCCTTTTTGCACCAGCATCAGTGACGGAAGAGCAGAAGCTAAAATAAAATGCTTGGAATGTGGAAAGGGAGATTTCCACTTTCAGTGTGGGAAAGGTTTTTTCTCCAGCACAGCTCAACAGTGCTGATTTATTTGACAAGTTGCACAGTCAGAACATCCTGAGCTTGAACTCACACTTGTCCCAACACGTACAGAACCATGGAGGTGCAAAAGGGGAACCCAACAGCGACAGAAATAGCGTTGGCTCTTTAAAAACGGGCTTATATAGCAGCGCTGGGTGAAGGATGAGCCTGTGCAAATCAGAGGTTAGCGCTGCCATGCCAGGAATTTGCCCTCTCTTCTATTTCTGGTACTTGATAGGAAAAGAAAATAAAATCCTCTAGAAACTCATTTCATGATGAGCTTCCAAGACTAAAGGATGAAGCAAACATCCCAGCTATGCAACGAGTAAGAAATCAAATTATGCATCGTGCTCCTGCTAGGAACACAAAGTCTGGGCACCCCTTGGTGCTTTCATTCCCACTTCTGCTTTCCCAGACTGAAAAGTCAAGCCAGTAAACACATTCTTTCACTGAGGAACTTTTTGTTGTGCAGGTGTAACTCAGGGACACATATTCCTTCAGGAGAGCAAGAGGGGAGTTTCACATTCCTCCAGCCCTCCATCACGGCTAACCAAACACCCTGCTGGGCGTATTTTGGGACAGCACCTACTGAAATTTCCATTTATTCATTACAAAGAACACAGAATTTATGTGTGCTGTAAATACACGGGTGCGAGCTCTTAGCTTCTCATGTTTATTTGCAGCGTTGCAAAACTAACCAACCAACCCTTATCCAGATGAACTTCCTTCCATCAAAATCTGCACCAAGAACAGGCTCCCCAGCAAAACCTAATCCCAAAGGCCATGTGGGTGCTGTGACAATGCAGGACCATTACACCAAGACAGAGTAGGATGACAGCAAACACGTACAAAGTGGCCCTCATGACCATTTGGCAACAACCACAGCTTGGTCCCACTTAAGGGGCCAAAAATATCTTGAAGGGGACCCAAAAAGGAGTCCAAATCAGTGAAGATTTGGGTCACAAAGTATTGAAAAAGACCTAGAAACATCCCTAACCCCCAAGAAAACCTGCTCTTCAGCAATAACCACATTTACTATATTTACCCAAACTGGTATTTTTATGTATTACTTGAAAATAATGCATAAACTTATAAATATGTTTATATTTTTATTGCATTTATGTATTTTTATTCATATTTATTGAAACTAAACCCTGGTTCGTTCATGACCTTATCCAAGCATCTGCTCTGTGTCCAGTGCAAGAGTCCTACATCACAACGAGTTCAGCTACGTCAGGAACAGTCTCCACACCTCAAGTCAAAATTCATATTCATTTCAGGGAAGTACACTGGTTTCTGAAAAGACATTGCAGACACCTTTCTAAAACCTTCTGAAACCTTTTCTTAAGTGGCTAAGGAGTCTCTGTTTCCAAAAAATAGCGTGGCAGTCGTGCATCAAAGCCAACATTCTTTCCTTTTCCAGCAGCTGGTACCTCACAGACCACTCAAGAGCACCCACAGGAAGGGTTTGCTGTGTGTAAGCTTTTAAACACCTCGATCTATTTCCCCAAGATAAAGACATTTTAAGTTGGCAAAAAGGAAAAATAAATCTAATTACAGAAGGTTCTTGAAGGAGACAGAGGCAGCATAAATACTCGAGATACAAATTAGCAGAGGAAATAGAAGAGAGGAAGAGTTTTGTTACAGCTACAAAAGCAGCGACCACAGGGGAAGGAGGGAAAAGCAAGCACCAGGAATCAGCAGGAAGTCACTCTCTCATTGCAGACGGAGAACTCAGCAGTGTCCAGTATTCACAAATTGGGAAAACACCAGCCAGTTGCATTTGTTTCTCTTTTTTAGCGGTTCCTCTCAGGCCAACCCACCCACAGGGAACATGAGACTCTTTCCTTTCAGGCAAGGGGTTGCCTCTCACTGTGGCATTCGAAGCCGTTGCTCCCAGCATCTCACAGGGACCTCAGCTCCTCCCAGAGTGACAGTCACCCAGCATGCTGGTACCCAAAATATCATGTGCTACAGCTCAGGTCTGCACCGCATTAAAGCAAGCTCATAGATCTGGTTGTTCCTTGTTGCAACATATGCAGGACTATGTATGTTGGCATGTTAGGAATGCAGAAAGTAAGAGAATCTAAAATTAGTATTTCCATTCTGAACTTCCTGGGTAAAAACTTGAAGAAAACACATTTTGTGTGCTCGCACAGCAGTAAGAACTCCAGAAGCCATTTAAGAAGGCAGCAGTTCTCATCTGCTGGGTCCTCCCCTTCCAAACCGCAACTTCATGTTGCTTTACAAGGTCAAGAAACTTGAAACTTACATGGCTGTGTTTAACCACCTGGAAGACACTTGGGCAATGATCTTAAAGCTCCTGTCATGCTTCTACTCCAACGGGTTGTGCAGATGCACTAGTGAGACTCGGCAGGGCCTCCCTCCATCACAAACGGTCTAGCAAGTGACACCCAAGTATCGTGCGTGCATGGGGACTGAAACCTGGATGGACTAAACGCCAGAAAAAGCTACTGCTAGAGGTATTCTCTCAGTGAGGGCTCAACATACAGCTTTTCCATCTCTAACTTCCGGGGTTTTTTACATCCTTCTGATGAGACCATAGAATCATAGAACAGTTCAGGTTGGAAAAGACCCTTGGGATCATCAAGCCCACCCATTGACCCTACACTACAACCATTGACCCTACGCTCCAAGTTCACCCCTAAACCATCTCACCCAACACCACATCTAAGCAACACTTAAACACATCCAGGGATGGCGACTCAACCACCTCCCTGGGCAGTCTGTTCCAGTGTCTGACCACTCTTTCCGTGAAGAATTTCTTCCTAATGTCCAGTCTAAACTTGCCCTGTTGCAGCTTGAACCCATTCCCCCTGGTTCTGTCCCTAATGACCTGTGAGAAGAGACCAGCACCAACCTCTCTACAATGTCCTTTCAAGTAGTTGTAGAGCATGATGAGGTCCCCCCTCAGCCTCCTCTTTGTCAAACTGAACAGTCCCAGCTCCTCGTAAGGTCTATTCTCCAGGCCCTTCACCAGTTTTGTCGCCCTCTTCTGCACTCGCTCCAACACCTTGATATCCCTCTTACGCAGATGATGATCCTTGCAGGTTCCTTCCAACTCAAGATATTCTATGATAGCAAAAAGTAGGTACTGCTACCGTCACATGGTTTTGTGTCATATTTTCCTGGCTAACTTTTATTTCTCAGTTGTATTGCAATATATGTTAAAGTGACAGGGAGAGAAGAAGCATCTGAAATGTAGGTCTGCAAAAAAACAACAAAAAACCCGAACAAAACACTTCTTACAAAGCTTATCCCAGAAACTGGTTTTCAAGGATGAGCAGGACACAAGAATTGGCCTAACTGACAAGAGCAAGGGTATTTGGGTACAGTTAAAGAAGGAGGACAACCCACACAAGCCATGACAGGAACCTGTCAGGTTTCAGTCGCTCTGTACATTGTAGGGAGAAAACGGAGACAGAACTGTAAGGATTTAGAGCTTCAGTGTAAGATGAATTGCAGAGTAGGGCAATAGCTGGGAAGACACAGGCTGACAGTGGTCAGTCAGCTCTGCTGCTTTTACTGGAATCTATGCAGCAGATATATTTGGTTTTGACCTGAGTGGCACCTTGGGAATGCAAGGAAAGTGGACAAAGAGCTGACACGGAGCCTGGAATAAGAAATACATTGGGTTTCATCTGGGAGAATTCACACCTTCTGCAGAAAATATGTCAAGACCTGCAGTACCATGTCAAAGAAAACCCAAGAAAGTCCCAGTAGGAATATTTAGAGTGGAAAAAGTGTCCTTCACTATGAGTGAGCTTGTTACTGCCATGGATGACTCAGAAGCAGGCAGACCAGCTCAGAAGAGATGTTGCCTGACAAATATCTGTGAGCCCACCCCAGGCCCAGGAGCTGATGGGAGATGTACAGCTTTCCAGCTGCTATCTCAAACAGAGCCTATCGCAGAAGGTTTTGGGTTATTACCAGGTTCAGACAGTTTGTGTGGGCTGTTAGAGCCACGCAACAGGTTACAGCACTGAGCAGGAGCTACTCACTCACCTTCAGACTGTTGTATGCAAAATCTTCATGGTCTGAAGGCACTTCAGTCTTCACTTCAGCTATCTGTGCGGATGAAAGAGACAAATCTATGTTTAAAAGCAGCCAGAGGAACTGGCATGTGGCACAGGATGGCTAGGCATGGCTTCATCAACAGCCAGTTCTTCCAGCCACTCAACCGTAATAATGTTATTAATATTCATTAGATGGATTTCCAGCAACATGTAGCAGGGTAAGGGCCGCTTTAGAAGAAAACGGGTGAATCTCTAATTAATATCTTAACAACTGTGGCTCACCGCAGCTTTCAAACAACGACAGTCACTAGGGGAACAATCCTCAACATAGCAGTTGGGAGGCAGGTTTTTAATCTGCCTCTGCAGCAAGGAAGAGAGGCTGGGGAAGTTTTCCACTTCGTGTATTTCCTGCACATTGCTAGAGGTGATCTGTAAGAATATTTGGCGAAGCAACTAAATAATTACCTTCCACAATTTTCTTGAGTCTCTTCCTGCGTTTGTCAACAGACGCACAGATTTCACATTGGAGGCAAATAAACCAAGTAATTCCCAAGCAAAGCAACCACAGCCCCAGATACTTAAATAATTAAACCAAGAGTGATGGCATCTGCTCAGTAGAGTGTTTTTACTGCTTTGTGACACCATGCACACAGCACTGGTGTTTCACGGCATGGATCTTCTCTCACACTCTGTTCTCTAAGCGAGCCTCAAAGCCCCGGGTAGAGGCTTCTCAGATTCCACTTGCAAGTCAGGATCGACTCTTAAGTTATCAGTGGGCTGCCAGTAATCTAGAGTTCTTAATTTATTTTTTTAAAATTGCTTCCAAGCAAGTCACCCAAACTGTAGGAAGATTTTTTTTTCACATGGAAGAAAGGATATCTGGAAATACAGAAAATCTCTATAAACAGGGCTATTCCTTCCCTGCAATACAGAGAAAAGGAAGAACCCATTCTTCTAACAGTTATCTTGCCATTTCTTATTTACTACATTCTTACACGATCATTACAGGGAGGGGGGGAACCAAACCACAAACTGCACAGATTATAACAATACCACACCGAGGACAAAAGCCTGACTGACACGTCTGCCACGTGCTTCTCCGCTCATGTCACACACTGCTGGCTGAGAGGAAGCCAGGACTACTAAGAAGCGCTTGAATAACCCAAATCAACCAAAAATCACGTGGAGATGTGGGATACTAGAGCCTTTGTCTTCACAGCTCCCAAGCACTGACATGCCTCTAGGCTTGGTATAGCCAAAAGGTGTTATCTGTGTCCGTAAGCATCACGTCCCTCTGCAATCCTTCAAACGCTCACATTCTCCTTCTTCGTTCTGACCTTTGCTAACAAAACTCTGTCCACACTTCACATTTCTCAAGAGAAGGAAACTGGATCGGTGCAGGCAGAATAAAATGCTCCAGAACTGATTCTGCGTTTCATTGCTTTCGAGATACTTAAAATACTGCCCTAATCAGTTATAATCAGTTTACATAAAAAAAAGAAGAAAATTAGTTCTCCTGTCTAATTGTCCTTAGCTGCAAAAAAAGTTTCTCTCCGTTTCCCTGATGGATCTGCTGCCTTGCAACTGGAACTTGTCACTCTCAAGCCTCAATTCCTAGACTGTGTGTCCTCAGGCAACCACGGAAAGCCAGTTACCAACATGAAATATTAGTATCACTGAAGAGACATCTCTTACCTGGGATTTCCTGCTCTCTTGCTCCTTTTTCTCCAACTGGGTTTGCAACTTCTTCCTCTCCTGCTCGAGCTCTCTCACTCGCTTCTGCAGTTTTAGGAAGAGGGTCATGTCCATGGCAGCTTTCTCCATTCCAACCTCCTGGAGAAGAACAGGAGAGTAGAAAAAAAATAAATAAATCAGGAGAGTAGAAAAAAAAACGAGAAGACCTCAGTCCAGTTTTATAATCATGCACAGTGGTAGGTACATCCTGATCGTACCTTAGTATCCACCGTGGCCACAGCCAGCAACAGGAGCATCCCCAAGGAAGGGATGTACTTTAAGAGACCAAACCCCCACTTTAAGCACCTATTTTTAATGTCAGTAAGAAGTTGACTCATTTTAATAAATCACTGAATGCTTAACAGCCCAACAGATAAGTGGGGTGATTGGGGCCACAGCTAAGAACATTAAAGTGTTCTACTAAGTCCTTTGTAGCGAAGTAGTTATTAGTTGTTTTTTAACTGGCTTCACCTGGAATACTCTGTATTAGAGCATGGCCCATACCAATTACTTTCACTTTAGCAAATTCTCTCAGAACAGTTCAGAAATACTAAAGTGACATAAAACAGTGGCCAGCAAAGGGAAGTGGGAGCTTCTGCATGGTACATGGGACACAAAATATGGTCCTGCCACTGGGGTGGCAGATTCATCACCCATGCCTCCAGTCACAGAGGTGGAGTTTAAAAAGCAGACTATTCTCACAAATGTAAGCAAAGATCACATTTCCCTTTTCCACGCAGTTCGTGATAGACAGGGAATAATTTATGCTGGTCTTTTCTGCAAGAAGAGACTGTTGATGGCAGAGGCTGTGCTGGACAGCAAAGCAGCCGTGGAGATGCACTGGAATGGAAAAGCTCGGGGCAAGGGGGTGATGAGCTCCGGTATCCCACAGTCACTGCCATCGGCGCTAGGAACAATTACACGTAGTAACGTTGGCCATGCTGATGTCTCCTCATCACTCCTCAAACTGGTACGGCCAAAACACACAACGCTTTGTTATTTCCAAAGGCCTGTTTAATCCTGAGCCCACAAACGAACGAGTGTTTCCCACAGCACCACAACCCTGCAGCCCCTCTCACACAATTAATGCGGTATTTCTGTAGCATGAAATCAGCTCAGCCCCTCAGGCTTCAAGGTTCAACCGTATTCCTCCTGTGTGGAGCTCACGTCGACCACCCCTGCAGAGCAGTGCTATCCTCCTCCCCTGATTTACTGTACCTCCACTTGCTGTACGACATCCTCGGTGTCTCCTATCTCTGAGGTTGATATGGATGGATAATTGGAATCAGATTCCAAACTGCTCTGGTTGGATGGGTTCCTCCTGTGCCCTGGTGCTTGCTGCAGAGGAACGATGCAGACACATAGTACGTTCAGTGTTTAAGGAAGGATTCCTCACAAAGTATTGTTCATTAGAGCAAACACGCATCTATATATCAAGGTTACTTTTACAAAAGTCTTGACTGTCACCTTACAGTGAATTCCACCTTCTGGTTCTTATGTCCTACCACAACATTCATAATAACAACAGGGGAATAGTTTAGAATAAAACAAGAAGTGATACAGGAGCTCAGTTTAAACACTCTGCATGAGTAGAAGGCTCTTCATAATACCAGATGCCTATAAAGTGTGAACATGCAAATCTGAGCTCAAGATCACGCTGCTTGTAACACCCTCTGAGGCTCCCTTTAAAAGCTCAAACTTCCACCTAACCCAGCATCACTTTATTATCTAATTTTCAGCAGGAAAGCTGAACCTAACAACCTTGGCTATTGAAATCCTGCAGCTATGCTGTTGGGTGTTTTTTGTGTTTTGTTTTCATTTCGGTTTGTTTGTTGATGATTTTTCATTTTGCCATTTTGTTTTGTTTTTAACCCAACACGTACACTTGAACATCACCGAAGCAAAGAGCAAAAGCAGAAGCACGAACCAGCTTTTGCTGAGATTCACAGATATCTCTAAGTAGCTCGCTGAGAAGCATGAAAGATCAGGCTCCTTTTCCAGGCTCACGCATGGTTCTTCTTCAGTGTACAAGTTCGGTCTTAAAAACATCAAGCACAAACTGCACAACAATGTCTGTTCTGGTCAGTATTTTGAGGATGAGTGAGCCCCATTAAGCAGCCTCCAACCTCAACTCCACGACACAACAGAATAGGGATCATGTTGGTTTTGTTACCTTTATAACAGCCATTTCATCGCGCAAGTTGTCGTATCTCTGCTCCAGTCTTGAATACTCTTTTATCAGATTCTGATAACGAGATCTCTCTTCTTCCAGCTCTTTCTTCATCTGGATATTTTCCTCAACTGTGTTTCGTGCAAATTCACCTTTAAAATTAGGGGAAAAAAAAACATAAACAAAGTGATATTGATCTCCAAAATGAACTTCTTGTAAATATGTGCAGTAGCAGAGCAATTAACAAAATGCTCTCTGCCAAGAACCTTTGAAATACATGTGAGCATTCTCTACTTAGGGACTAATATGATCTAGATTTGTCTCCTCACCACTTGGAACAGCTTGAGCTCCTCTGCTTGGACAGCACAGTCCTCTCCCATCTGAGTTAAAGAAAAATTGCCAGCACCTACATACCGGCAGATCTATTACGCGTAACTCAGCTGAGCCAGCTCCAGCTCCTACGGGTCCATCATAAACCCCCTTAGGAGAAGACCAGCACGGTATAGAAATACGTTCGTGTTTATGAACCGCCTTCGGTACTCGCTGCACTCAAAGACTTCTCTGCCTGCTTCCCACCACCAGATTTGGCACTGGAACAAACCAACTGCAGCGTCTCTTTCCCACGTCATCACCAACCATTTACCACGGTAGGATTGTGGGGGTTGGAAGTATTTTATATTCAAATATATGCATTTTTTTCTTAAAAAAAAAAAAAAAGCCTTTCAGAAGCAAATCTGGTCCCAAAAGCATTCTATAAGAGATGAGGAAGTATTTGCAGCTAAAGTTTCTTTTTTAACATGTGATTTTCATCCTTCTATTTTGCATCAGGCCGAGAGCAAGAGGTACTTTACAAGCACCCTGATGCAGTGATAGATACATCCACAGAATGATGCATGATGCTCTCTGTAAATCCTGCAACAAAAATCAAACCTGGAATAGATGATAAAAAAAAATAAAAGAGCTCAATACATACAGGGCAGTTTCTTTTGTGGCTTGGAATTTTCCCAGATTGCTCTGCCTATGTTACATCTCACCATCTAAGTCTCTGCTTCAAAAAAAACTCAAGAGACTCCTGTCGCGTTAGAGAAATCCTTTGTCACAGCTCAATATTGTTAACTGTGCTGTTCCTTGGATCCTTTTTCATCAATTTTGGGATGCTGTTGTTCTCTACTCTCCACCCCGAGCACCACCTGCAGCAAATGCTCCAACATAACTGAACCAGAAAGCCCTTTTAGGTACTTTATTCCGTATTTCACCAATTAGAGCGGGCTCTGTCCTGCCATGGACCAGCAAGGCAGCACAAACGGGACTCCCTGCACAACGAAACTGTGACAAAAGCCACCAGGAAAGGGCTGTGGGAAGGTTAGCCCTTTCCAAGGTAGGAAGAAGCACACAGGAAAAGCAAGTTTCAGGGGAGAACAGTTAAGCTCCTCATTTAGTGGAGGCATTACAGTGCTGTACGCAATTTTTCTTACCTTCAGATTGACACAGGATCCTGCTGTTAAGCTCGTCTTTTTCCTGCTTCAGGAGAGCGTTTTCTTCCTCCAAGTCGGATATGCGCTGCAAAACGAGGCAAAGAATTACTGCCTGCTGCAGGTCAGAGCCTCTGTGGAGGGATTACATTTCCCCCGGTAGGAGACAGGGAGCTTTGTTCGGGTTTTCTTTGCTGTTTAAAAGATTTATCCCCTTGTGCTTTTCCAGCTACCCTGTGCACATCAGCAGCTGAAGCGCAGGAGAACCGCACCGCAACAACAGAGACTAACTTTTCTTTTCCTGAATACATTTCTCCCTTAAATATTTTCAGCAGAATCTTACAAAATACTGAGCAGCGGGCTTCGTCGCTATCTTCAAGTCACAGCGCTGACTGCGGTTGGGGAAAAGTAAAATAAAGCTGCTGCTTTTGTTTCAGGCGCTTGAAGGGCACACAGTGAATATGAACATTAAGATTGAACAGTTCAGGCTTTTTTAACTTAGTGTGTACTTCACGTAGTAAGATTATAGTGACTTTAATGCTCCACACAACTGCAGAACCTCTAGCACAGCGATGCGTGGCGCCTACCACAGCCTTTGGTAACGTAACAGGAGCATATATAGCAATTAACGTCAACGATTGTTTAGCAAAAATTAACAAAACCAAAATTAAATTGTGCAAAACTGTTGCTTGGGTTTGTTTTTTTTTTTTTAACTACCTCTTTACTAAAAACAAAGGGAATCAAGGGCACTTGTCCAACAAGGCTGGACCAATGCTGGTAACAACCCAACCCGTAATTTTGTTCATCCCCCCAAGCAATTCTGATGCATTCAACATCCTTACCTCAAAACACAAAAACATCACATTATCAAGTGAAATACGCTGCTCTGGCTAAGCAAGACGACTCTGCTGCTGTCAGGTAAGAGAAGAAACTGACACATCATCCCAGTGTAACATCACTCCCTGTGCCTGCTCCACCAGACTCTCCAGCCAGGGCTTAGGAAACAGCTACACGGAAGAATCCCAAGATGGCAAACAACACTGTACACACCATAACACAAGCTTTTGGTGTCCAATAATAATAATTTTCCTGCCACTGCTAGATAAAATTTACAGGCAGCCCAGCTGGCTGGCATCCCTAGCACAGATTTCAGTCTTCCATGCAAGCATGATCAAACCAAGGTATTTTATCAAATACTGCACATGCCAGGTACGCTGATCCTCACTACACGAATGGTGAGGATAAAAGCAGAATAAGTGTTTTACTGTATATCACAACTGAAGCAGCCACATCCCGTGCACAGAAACTGGAAGACCACCCTACCCTTCACCCTCCAATTCATCCATTTGCTCCAGCTGCCTGCGTGAGACTGCAGTTTCCTGCATCTTTATATATAGTAAGGAAGTTGGAGAATGGAGATGGAAAGTGAAGAAATCGCAGTTTAAGATGCGCAGAGCTAATGGTGTTTTAAATGCTCGGAACTGAGCCACAATTTTAATATTCCATACCCAAAACCAATCTCATTCCTTCATTAGCACATCAAATAAACAGCACAGCAGACGTGCAGCCATTAGAACCACACCAGTGTCCTCAAATCTGGAAGAATTCTTAAAAAATTGGAGAAGAGCTACAAGAGTGACAGAAGGGAAGGCAAACGTGCTGCAATGGGACAGCAAGGAACTCGACTCAGCCCATCCGGGACAAGACTAAAGGCACTCGGATTATTTTGCTAGTGCTCTTTAGCAGGTGCTCATAATGAACTCTTCTGCCCAGACAACAAAGCTATGATGGCTGGAAAACAAAATTAGACAAAAAACTTTGACTATTTTCAAATGTGCTGGAGGGATATTTTGGAACCGAAAGACTTGGTAGAATCTGTAACAATTACTCCCAAATTTAAAAATTTCTAATCCAGATTGGGTATAGATATATTTAAGATGTGATCTTAAGCGATTGAACTTTTTTATCAAATTCCTGTTTCTGCATGGAACAGAAACAAGCCGGAATTCAAAATTTGTGTTTAAGAGAAACCCAGTGAGAATGAAACCAGTCCATTAAGCGTAGGTGGAGGCAAGCAGAGCAGGTGACACAGCGCAGATCCCACCTCTGGCACCTACACCAGTACTTTCTGTACCTCTTGCTCATCTTTCTGCAGGGAACAGACCTTTGAAGGTGCTTCAGAAGGAACAGCACCTGCTTTGAAGGATTTCTATAGAAGACGTTGAGCAGTGAGCACTCGTGATGGCTCATTTCTGTGTTACACTGGAACGACCTGCTCATGAGATCTGTCTCCAGTACTGCCCTACACTTGTGAGGAAAGCACGATGGCATTTATGACCTTCCTAATAAAATTCCTCGCCAGGCTTTGAATCACCCAACCTCACTAAGTGGGAAGATTACAACTGAAAGCCCTAGGAAGAGCTGTTGGTACTCACCCAAACCCACTGGTATAAACTTTACCACAAAATGAAATAATAGAAACTGTTCAGAAATAAAAGAGTTGGTGAGAAAAGCTAAAACAGAAGAGATTAAAGGGCTTTCTGAGTAAAAAAAAAAAACATAACTAACATGGATTTGCAGAAGCTGTAAAAAATAAAATTAAAAAAAAATAAAAAGCCCAGCTCAAGTTGATAAAATTAAGGCAGTCATCGCAGTCTCACTCAGAAGTGTGTGATGCCTTGGGCCATCACCCCCAGAGTGAAGGCGTCCTACCACAGCCACGGCCATGGTGTAATCTTGATATTGAAGATGAAGAGCATTTCTCATCTGAATTCATTTTATGACACTCCCCACGCTTTTGGCAGTTATTAGAACTACCCAAAAAAATCTTGCAGAAAGTGTTTTTGGCTAAACAAATGCTTCCAGGAAGCAAACAGGTCTCCGTCTTCCCACTGACAAGGAACCGAAGGCAGTAATTGCAAGCTTGTGTCACAAATGGGAGCCTGCACTGTGTTGTAGAAATGCTACATTTTTTAATTAAACTATTTATTGTCACGGTCAAGTGTATAGTATTTGCTTTGCTGTAGGCATTTCAACAAGGGAAGGCTTTTGCTTTGTTTTCATGCTTTTTGAAAGCATTTCTTTGGTCGTGAAATCAGCCTCTCTTCTGAGTTGCCCAGAGGAGACTTGCAATCAAGAACAAAGAGAAGGAGTTTCTCCTCAGCTGCATCACCTTCAGAATAAAGCATCCTTTCAGGCTCTAAAAGCCTGTGCTGCAGCCAGCTGATGAACTGCACCTTCTGCCAGAAAGGGTCTTCTAATTTCGTGCTGGACAAAAGAAAATCACTGATTCCAAACGTCCCTGAGAGAGCGGAGTAACTGCTTGGCTGGACCAAGAGCTGTCAGAGAAGAGACAACGCGTGCATAGCATGACTGCCTGTGTGAGAAACACACCCGAAACTGCATTTCAGCCATGCTAGTGGTTCAGATTAAGTTATTCTGACCACATAGTCCCCGCAGGTCCTCACCCAAAACTATTATCCAAGGGTTTATTCACAGGAGGAGGTTGGTCAGGGCAGGTCTGCTGTGTGAAATGCCCCATCACTCTTCGACCATAATAAAAATGCACCTAATTCCAGACCTTTTTTTTTTTTAAAAAAAAAAAAAAAATCTCCAAAAGCAACTTATCTTCAGGTTGTCACACAGAGAGTACTACTCTAGAGTATCAGCTCTAAACCATTTTTTTCTGGTTATTAAGCACCCTTATTTCCAGATGGATCTGTGTTTGGGGGGGGGGTTTCTTTGCGGTTGGCAACACAAAAGCCATCAAGATGGAGCATCCTCCTAACATCACACAGTTGCTGTTCCCGCAGGGATGTCCACCTGGACTTGCTTCCCTGTGACCCACTTCACAGGCAAATTCTAGGGGCATTCAGTGGCAAAAAAAAAAAAAAGACTTAATTTTAAGTATTTCTCCTTTAGACTTGTGAAGGGTGAGCTTTCACCAGCATGACCACTAACATGGGACATGACAAACAGACTTACTTTTTTCAGCAGGTCTTTCTCCTTAGCATAGGTGTCTTCCACAACCTTCCTCTCACCATGAGCTTTTTCCAGCTCCAGCCGGAGGTGCTTCATCTCTTCTTGCAAGCTGACAAGCTGGTTGCCATCACCCCGGTGGCTTTGCTGATACTGGACCAGCTCCTGCTTTAGCCTTTCCACCTCAGAGGAGTGGGCAGATGTGAGTACAGAGAGCTGCTCGTTCAGAAGTCTGTATTCCTTGTTCTGCAGCCACCACCCCAAAAAGAAGAAAAAAAAGTCCATAAGCAAGATCCATGCGCTGACACACTACAAAAGTAAGAGTTAGAAATTCTTGGGCATGGTGAGTAGAGTGCTCAAAGACTGAAAACAATTTCAAAACTGTGACAAAAGCTCAATTACATTTTGGTAACAATTATACAAGTACTTAAACTGATGTTACACTTCATACAAAGGCAAACAATGCTTGGTAGCACTGGCAACCAGAAGAAAATAAAAACACGCTTTTATTACAGCTTCCAAACAATGCTGCTTAATATAACTGGTTTTCAATTTTTTATCGGGTTTGCAGTTTATCCTTTTTTTCCCGACCCCCATGCCCACAGGAACCTGGGGTGACAACGCACTGTAGCATAATTGCTGCCTCGAGCACAAAGAGCTCCCTCAAACCCAGCTTTCAGTCATGTGCCAGCTCAATTGCCTTTTCATTTCTTCAGATTTTCTCTTCTGTAGCACTTAGCAATGATTTGCTCCCAAGCTTTAAGACCTTAAAATTCAGCGGCCTCGTTTTGATTTTTGTGGTTCAAATCACAGTCAATGGGAACTACGCTGTGACTAATAAAACACCATTATTATCGGCCAGCCCCAGAGACAACAGTGAATTCACAACAGCCCGAGAGCTTCAGTTAGTAAGACTAAGTAGCTTTGCTAATATTAGGTGGATCATCATGAGAGCAAAAGAACCGTTTTGAAAATTAAACCGCAGTCTGGTTTTTAAAGTTTCCTTTTGGAAAGCTTTCACTTTTAAAGATTTGGGCTCAGATCACTCGCTGTACAACAGATCCAAAAAGGTTTTCCTTTCTCTAAATAGGACTTCGGTGGGTATTTCACTTATGTATCAGAAATACCAGTTTTGTTTTTTCCTGGAAAAGATTTGACAAATGATTGTTGTCCTGGTAATCTGCAACTCAGCCTTTCGCTGCTTCTCAGAGCTTTAGCCAACAGCAGAGTCACACCAGCTCAGGAGAAATTGCTCCTTTCATCCAGAAGTTTTTAGCTGACGCGGAGGTTAAGAAAAGCTTGAGGTGAAAAAGCTAGAAAACATTAATGCATTGTTTTCTAAAAAAGGGAAGTCCTTATATACGTTTTTGACTGGTCAGGATAAGCCACAAGGATGCAAAGTCACAGATACTGAGACGCAACTTCTTCCTCTAAGATGTTCACCTGCGTCAAGTAAGCAAGAAAAAAACCCACAAAAAACAATGTGAAAAAGCATGATCTATCTACATAGTAGAGTCAGAGGCTCCCATCAGCTCCACTACAAATAAGTTTTCCCTGAACTTTATAACCTGAAAAAGAAAAAAACCACACCCACGAAAGCAGAGAATTTCCTCTTCTAGGTCTACAGAGGTTCTTCCAGACCAGACAGGCCCCTGGACAACTCATGGTGCGCGAATGGATACCAAAATCTCCACCCACACTTCCAATTAGACTCTTTTAAATTCCCAATGCAGATCGTAGGGTCCTTTCTTTCACTACTACTCCGACGACTCTTTTGGCCTCTCTCGAGGTGACCTCCCAAAGCACCCTGTCCCACTGCAGTCTCAGCGCTCCGAATCCAGGCCTGGTCACACCTCAAATGGAAAACCAAGTAAACAAGAGACTTCCAACACCTTTTCCTTTGGAATGAATCCCTAGCGAACGTCAAAACTCAGCGTTCACGCAGCGTTAGATGGATTAATGCTTCTGCATGACCAAAACCATTTCCAAAAAGACCCATTTGGAGAGAAAAGCTTTGCGGCGAACGGCAGTGATCGCCCTGGTTCACAAACCTGCTTCCCCCAGCCCCTGCTCGTTCTCCAACACACAGCGTTCCAGGGCTTTGTATCCCAAGCTTTATGTATTTAATTTCACATACCGGCCAACCACGATTTCAATCCAGATACAAGATAAATGCACAGGAATGCTTTTATTTATTATTATTATTTTTTTTGTTATTAGCTACTAGAGAGTATTTACTCCCATGAAACAGCTGCTCGCTGCTGCAGTGAGAGATTGCTCAATAGACCCCGTTAAACCTGAACTTGGCTTTATTTTAAATCATTACCCAGCCCAGCAGAGCTATGGCAGTTCTGATTTCAACCCAAGCTCTGTGAACCAATCTGGAGTTTATTTTGCTACCAACGGCAAAGACAACAATTTCATCACGCCTGTCACCCAAATACTTTTCTCCACAATAAATGTTCACGGAGCTACTGGTGCCTGCAGAGACAGTGTAGGGAGCTCACTGGGACTCTAAATATTGGCTGCAGGAACACGTAACTGAATTAGGTAATAGTCTTAACAGCATCTCAGGCAGCTATAACACACACATTTAAAAAAAAAAAATCTCTCAACCGAAAAGAATTTGGGAAAAAGAGGCAATTGGTCCAATGTGGATAGAGGAAAGTGGTCCAGTGAGGATATCTTGCAGCAAAACAGTTTTAAACCTTCCTTGTGTGTGCAAAAAAAAAAATCCCTCACCTGATTTAGAAACTGAATTAAATAGGCCCACTTATGGACACTGGAACATGTGAGCTGGGGGTGACATACAAGAATAGGTTGTCCCGTTTCAAAGAAAGATCATCTCTTCCTCAGGGGCACACGGAGTACTTCAGCTCTCTATTCACACATGAGATAAGGTAGCAAAAAACCAAACATTTTCTTCCATGGCTAGTGAGAAACTGATACAACTGCAGTTCCCCTGGTTACCTGTCATTTATTCTTTTCTTTTTTTTTTTTCCTTTAAAAAGCTAATTGGCATTCTGGAAGATCGCGTTTATAGATTAGCAAGGACTGAAATCGAGACACTCCAGGGAAAATACGATGCAAGAAACTCGCTGCTGCCAGAAAAAAAAATAAAAAAATCCAGTGCAGTGAAAGGAAAGTCTGCTGGAACAGTGCTCTTGGGCACTTCTAAAGCACCCCAGGGAAACATGTCAGTCCTGAAACAATGGTTAAAATTACCTCACTGGACAGACTACCACGAGCAACAAAGAGCAGCAATTCTTTCCTGTAAAAGCTAAACAGAAAGCGTCAAAGCGACTCCTTTAACTGAGTCTGCGCAGACAGCAAGAGACATGAAGGTGAGCTCCAGCCCATTATTTCTGCCTGCTTAAAAGCTCTCCATGTCTCCTCCCCCAGCAGCAGACTTTTCCCCTGCTTTTATCATCCACAACAGGAAAGCCAACATTAACCAAAGACTGTTTAATCTCTATTGTTCCACCCGCACACTTGTCCTAGCAGTAGATGGCAAGGAATTGAAAAAAACCAACACCAACGGCAAAACAAAACAAAAAACAAAACTAAAAAAAAGTTAATATTGCTGCTCAAAAGCCAAGTCCAGCACCTCAGCAGACCGAAAGCAGACGTTCATGCTCACCGTGCAAGTCCAGCCCAACTATGTGGACCTGAAATTACTCGTCGTCATTAATTCCACCAGGGTCATATCAGACAGGTTTCTGATACATATAAATATACAGAAAACCCCACACTTAAGGTTTCCCTTTCCCAAGCTACGGTCTGCCTGCAGAACCTAAGTGTGCAGGCAGGCATTTTACAATTAAACACAGTGGTTTAAAAGCCAGACGCTACTGCGGTGCACACTTTGCAGCCAATTAATACTGCAATGAAAGCGGCCAGCAGTAATGCAAATGCCCGGGTGTCTCGACTCTGCAGTATCTGAGCCAAAGCAGAGTCATTTCTCATCTTCTTCATGGCAGGACCTCTTGTGTCATGCAGGGACAGGAGAGATTTAAGGCAGCGAGGAAACCATGTGTGATGTATAAGCATTTCTGACAACATCCCAAACTCAATCGTAAACTGCAGTTACTAACAACTGGCACTACCAGTACGAAGGTATCCTGACTTACAGAGAACGTTTCTGCTGCCTGTAAAAGGGCATTTTAAGGATGTAGGTGGACATTCATTTCTACATTAACATTAGTGGATACAACTGCCCTACTCAGTACTTCCTACACTCATCCCTGAAGTCCCCGTGCAGCACTGGGAAATGACATAGAGTGTATTTAACAGAGCAACTTGTTAGTTATTATCAGAGTAACTCATCAGTTACATATTAGTAGGTGGAAAAGCCCTCCTCCTGAGTGTGTGAAAACTATTATCCTGCAGCTCATTAATGGCAAGTGACATTTGATCAAATCACCACACCGAGACCATCAAGGCGTCCACAAGGGCACGTATCACTCATACCACGCTGTCCCAGCCCCCACCATGGCTCTTGCTTCTGAGCAGCTGCTATGTCCAGTAATGCAAACACGCTCCAACCACTTTGCAAAGTTAGTATTTATTCAATTTACTGTTTACCTCCTAGGTAACACTGACCCATAAGACGCCATGGCTCCATGAAACAAATTGTGGCAGACACTCTGCATCCTCAGCGCTTGCAAAGCTGAAAGAATAACAGGACGATCCAGCCCAAAGCCTGTTTGACACAGGGAGCTGGCCTGGGTTTTCAAGCAACGGCTTTCAAAACTGCCATTTTACCTTCCTCCTCTAAGTCCTTCTGGGCAGTTCTCACCATGACAACGCAGTTTTTGCAGCTTGCTGACCAAGCTCGTCAGGCAGCAAGGCGCAGGCCCAGGACCCTAGCAAATCTGCACTTCCGTGGTGGTGTCCCAGCCCTACAAGCCTCTGGCCAGCAGTAACAGAAGGCTGTCACCACCACGACACCCTTCTGAGGCACCCTGGGAAGATAAACTTCTTCCTAGGAAGGACAGGAGAAGAAAAGCCAAGCAGAAAGCAGGACTGCACTTGTTCCAGCACAGCTCAGGACGTACCTGCTCATCGATCTTCCTTTGAAGCTGGACCACCTTGTTCTCCATGCCAATGTTGAGCTTCTTCAGGTGCTGTGCTGAGCGGGCCTCGATCTTCAGCGCCTTCAGCTCCTGCCGGGCCTTCATGCGCCGGTAGTAGCACTGCAGGACGATGGTGGCACCTCTGATACGGCGGAAGCGAGCGCGGGCCAGCCAGCCGCGGATGTGCTTCTGGAGGATGGTGGCTTTGTGCTCCGCGAGCATCTGCAACACACATGCAAGAAACGGGTCGATCAAGGGAGAAAAGTCACCCGTAAAAGTGGCGACAGCTCTGGTTTGGCTGCAACGCGGCACCCCACACTACCCAAACTGCCTTCAGAAGGGATGCTCCACCAAGTCTCCTGCTCCTACCACAGTCTGGCAGGTGCAGAGGATGACGGCTGGAGATAGAGGCTATTTTGCATCCTGCTTCACAGGCGAGAGGGACTGCTTCTGTCCCCACTCCTGGGGGTTTGATACAGTCACTGTGCTCAAATGATGAAGGCAGGACATATCCAATCCTCTCCAAAGAGCTACTCTGCTCTCTAAAAAGAGACAAGACCTGCCTGACCAGTGAAATGAGGGAATGCGATCCTGGCTGGTGACCAGAGGATTCGATGGGGACACGGGACATCTCACCATCAGGCAAGACATCATGGACCACCTCAGAATAGTACCGAGCCGATCAAAAAGATCTGTAGCTAGCAGAATAAACAGCCGTTAACAGAGACACCAAACAGTTTGCAACAAACTGACTGGCCCTTCAGCATCAGGTATAACTCACACCTCAACAGGTTTGTAGACTTTTTTTTTTTCCCCTGTGTTCCATCCCTGCATTATGATAATTTATACTGCAGATAAATTCTGTCCTGGTGGGATTTCTTATCACGTGGATAACCTTCAAACAAAATCCAGGAGTCCTTTTACTACAGCCAGTTCTCTTGCATGACTCAACTTCTAGAAATTTATAGCTGGTTTTGTAAAACTTTGTCCTTTTTGCATTGAATATCCTCCCAAAATTTTACAGCAATATTTTTGGTAGGTGATAGTTCAATTCTTTCCTCTAAAACTGAAGGTTGGCATAACAGAGATAAAACCAGCATGTTGTTAATAACTTTCTTATGCTGATCCATGCTGCAGTATTATGAGGAAAGAAACAGCAGGAGAATTTAAATATTACAAAACACTTTGCTGCTATTAGTTTGGGATAAGCTGCCTCAGATAAGTTGTATCAGCTTCTCTCAAAAATCTTTTGTTTAATTCTAAGGCTTTCTTTTGCACTTGCAAATTTTAACTTGGAATAAAGTGATTGGGTGAACTTAGGATGCAGCAGGACTTAAGTTGAAGTAAGTCTTGTACATCTCCAGCCTTGGCACTCTGACAGATGGAGAAAGCTGAGGGTGCCCCAAGAGCTAGAAGAAGTCCTACTGCATTGTCTTGGGGACCTGTTCCAGCTGTGCAGCGACATCTTGGTGGGCACTAGGCATGTGCTGACCCCTCAGGGCATCACCTGCAGCCCTGCATCTGCTGCTGAGCAGGCATTTGAACTGACACCTGCACTCAGGTGCTCCAGAGATTAAAGACATTCAGATTTTCAGCCATCTTCTACACCTTCTTAAGATTTTGGGTTGCCTTGAATCTCAAGAGGGTTTAAATGCTACACCAGCTGCTTCCCCCAGGGAGGTTTCTGATTTAAAAAAACAGATGCCGAAACACACAAATTCCTGACCACCAGCATCCCTCTTGCTGGGTCACCAGGTGTTCAGGCAACCTCCATCATCTCCAAGTACAGAGTTCTCCCCTCCTGGCTCGTCGTGCCTCTGATTTCTTCCAGTATCCCCATGACCAAAACCAGGCATAAAATTAGGTGGCTACCAAAGTAAGGCTGGATCTGAGGAGTGGACAGAAAATTCCCCAAAGCCATTCTCAGCTTCCCAAGAGATTTCTCGCTGTATCACTTGCTGTCATCAAACCTTTACTTCCTTGCTCTCAGCTCCTGGTTTAGCACAGAAAGCTACCGGAGAGAAGTAATTAAAGAGCCATTTATATCAATAAATGGCTTGATGCCTTCCATGACAGACCCTACTGGTCTTCCTACTGCATTGGAGACAGCACCTGCAGCTTAGCTCAGACACAAATTCAGTTTGCCAGGGAGGTTTTTGCAGAGTATGGGTTAGATCAAATGACATTTCCAGATTTGCACAATGCCTTCCGGCATCCAAATGACTAACTTCACTTAGCCGCTCCGCTGAGGGGCTGCTGCCAAAATCATTTTTGCTTGCACAGCTTTAAATGGCAATGCTCGCCGTCGCCCTGCGCTCTCCAGAAACACCAGAGGCAGTCGGCTTCGTAAAACATCAAATCGGCCACAACGAACGCATCGCCGCCACACTGTGCCAGCGGAGGTAAATACGAAACGCTCTTCCTGCTCTTTTCTAACGTACCTTGCGATAAAGCCTCCTGACAAACATGCCTCGAGCAAAAGCCTGAATGGTGATGGTGGCGTTGCGGACCCTCCGGAAAGCTCGGAGGATCCGCAGCATTCGGTATTGCTTCTGGAAGACGATGGCAGCTCTTGTCCTCCTCAGGTGCTCGGCAAGCCTGCAAAGCACAAGAAAAAGGGTGAGCAGCAGAACTAACTTCCTTCTCTTTCTTGTCATAATGAGATTTAAACCAGACAGAGAAAAACCTTCTGTCCGAAAGTAGCTGGAGAGTATTCAAGAAAGATCACCCCAGCAGCAGGGCTAAGGAAAGAGTGGCTGACAGCATGTCTCCATTAGAATAATGGGGACACGTGTGCAATCAGCACGTGGGAGTGCTGGAAACAGAAATCAACATGCCTCATTGTTCCTAAACAGCGTTAAAAACAAGTATTCTCCAGCTTTTCCTTTGGTTTGAACTCCCTGCCTTACGTACTTGAGCCAATCAACGTTCGGGTGGGCTCCATCACTTCCCTAACAATAAAAAGCAAGTGTCGCGCAGGGTATCTACCAACTCAGTTTCTGAAAACAGGAGCAAATTGCTTTGACATTTAAACTGGTGTGCACTGGTTTGGCAACATTCACAAGCAGAGCCTCAGGCAATTCACAGAGAAAAAAATAAAGAGGGATGTGGTCAACTCTGTGTCATGTTGCTCCCACTCTCCAGCTGAATTCATGTTAAATTTGCTGTTACACAGGTTAACACATGCCCATAAAACCTCCATTTAATTCAATAATTAGCTTGTTTTGTTGAATTTATGATTTCTTTATTGCTCTCAGCATGAAGCACTACACAGATATTTGATCCACTTCTTTATTTTGTGAAAAGTGTATCAAAACTAAAAGAGCCATATTGGATTGGCTTATATATTCTCTTTGTCAAGGATGATGGTTTCTCATTAGGACTTCGTGAACCAGAGCGAGGATGAGGGGATGGTCTGTTTTCAAAAAGAGGAGAAAGCAGTTACTCAGATGACTTTCACCTCTATGCAACCTGCATGAAGAGGTGAACTGAAGAAGTCACGCTGAGGAAACCCTGCAGGAGGTGGTTTTGGTACATCTGCTTCCATCCTCTCTTTTAACTCACACCTCGGACATCACCAGGATCCCCCTCTCCCTTTCTTAGCAGGATAGCTGGGTGATGCAAAGTCAAATATTTATACATGCCCAAGTCAGAAGGTATGCACGGAGAGCTCATCAAAGAGGCTCAAGTTAATCATCGACTTTCCCTTTTTCTTAACCTTCTTCTTACTGCTTAGGTCTCATTTGCCTTGTCTTCAAGTGCCTGTAAGAGTGTCAAGTGGGGCCTGCAACCACGAGCCTACATGGACCTCTGAGGACAAGACAATCCTGTGCTTGGTTTAGATAAAAGTCATCAAACTGCTCAGCTTTGATTAGTTGAGACCTTCTCATCCCTGGATTCTCCACGCTGCCAGTCCCTTTCACAAGCACAACCAATACCAGAAATTCAGTTAGCATCTCTGAAGTTCTTCCAAAATACAGTATGTGGAAGCTCTTAACCCTTAGTTGCCTCACTAACTGATAGAAACCAACATTCATCCAGCCACCAGGAGTGAAGAAGGGACTGTGCAGGTGCCCTGTAGCATACAGGCAGCACCTCGTGTCGCCCAAGTGTGGAATTAACCAGGCAGCTGATGAGGAAGCAGCACTTCCAGCGGGTGGATGCTAATTCAGAGCCCAGGTGAACATTGCTGCTCAAAACCAAACCACACTGCTAACATGCCACAGGTTCTCTTAGCAGACCACTGAGCTCTATTCTGTATGGTAAACAGCCCCATCGCAGCGGTTTGAGAGTGATTTTTCTCATTACAAAGGATACAGTAAATCAATTCTTGGATGCCAATGAGGCACAAACCTGGTCCCTGTAGAAAAGGAGCGCACACCAACTAGCAAAGCGCTCGCTGGCCAATCCAAACGCCCTTTGCCAGGGCTTAGCCCCAGGAAAATATTAGTTTTGTGAAACGCTCCCACCTAAATGCCTCAGAGTTGTTTAGTCATTTGATTATAACCTAGTTGCCTATGTTATAACCCTGGTCCAGCACGTAAAATTAATGTACGTACGAAAACAAATTGAGACAAAAAATTTTGACCTCTTGCCCACAAACAAAGGCAGAGAGAGGGGCCAGGAATGACTCCTGTCTTCAGCACAGAAGCTTTCACCACAGCAGTAGCTACGTGTGCAAGACAGATCTTGTTTTCATGAGGCCAAAAGGCAACAACCCACGCAAAGAATCTTCAATGTCTCTCATAAGAAACCCCCAGGTTGCCAGTATTCAAGATGGAACAGACTGGAAGTCGAAGGGCTCAAAAATGTTTTTCCACTTGACCTCCCAGCGAGCCCTTCCTCAGAGGGCTTCCTAGGACCCACCTCCGCGCCAGGTGCCCACGCGTGTAGCGCTGGATGATGACAGCAGCTTGTCTCAGCCTTTTGTACTTGACCCTCTGCAGCCAGCCCCGCACTGTCTTCTGAATCATGATTGTGGCAGCTCTGAACTTATCTGCTCGTAGTTTCTCCAGATATGCCACCTGGCCTGCACGGAAAAAGATCTTGGTACGTCCAAACTGGAACTTGTCTGGATCCTTTTCAAAAGCATAAAGGAAACTAAATTTAATTAAGGCAATCATTTTATTCTTTTCTTCAGTCTACGTTGATCAGTAGATACAGACTTAAAAGAACACTCTGAATCAAATTTATCAGCTTGGCTCACATCTCCTCTTAACTGGATGATCAAGATGCTACTGGATTACAAACCACCAAAGCTTCTATACAACCATCAAGGAATGTCATGCTAGGATTCAGTCTTACATTTGATATATTTACACAAATTTTGAATGATTTTTGCATTTTGTGGTTTTCTTTCTTACAGAGCAATGCAATATCAGAGGACTTCAAGAAAAGATCTCTCTCTCAAAAAGATTAAGGCTTACATCTGCAAAGTCATATGTGCACTGTCAAAGTCTGCAAAGGGAAATACTTGGTGCATAAGGGGAACGGCCTTTGCAGAGAGAAATTCAGTTGAGTAAATTCATCAAAATCCCGTAAGTAAAACAGAGATGAAAAATTAAAACCTGGTTTGAGGTGTTGTGTACATTCTGGGCTGCTCAGCAGCAAAAGAACAGGAAAAAATCTCAACGTGTACATTTGCACATAAATCTGAATAGTATTTGGTGAGGAGAAGCAGCAAAGACTTATTATTTGCTTAAGGGAAAAATGTCCCAATCTATGGGATGCTTTTTCTGTGTATTAGTGGCTGCTAAAGGTCTCACACACATCAGTATAGGGCATTTATCACATTTATCTCTTACTCAGTTGTACAAAGAGGCATTTAATGATTGACTGAAGTTCATGATGTTGTCCAAGCCGGGCCTCTAGAATGTGCTCCAGCTTTGATTAACCAAAGCCAAGACAAGGGGTTGCGGGGGGACAAATTTTCTAAATGTGGCCAGTTGTTTATGTAGAGCCAGCAACAGCAAACTCTGGACTTCCACCACCACAGTAACAAAGTCCAGCTTGACCGCAATCAGGAGATCCCATGTTGTAAACATCATTACCAAAGATGCGGCCCCAGCTCACCTTAATGAGGTCTTCCAACACGGTCTGACAGATCTGCTTCTTGTCATTCTTAGAGAGATCTCTCTTCTTCATCAGAACCCGATACCTGTTGAAAAAGTCGTGGTAGGACCATCTGAAAGAAAAGCATACACAGGATTAGTCTGCATGCTGGCCTTGAGATGAAGAATTTAGAGTCATAGATGAGTCAAAATATGAAACTCATATCCCAAGGGATCTCTCACCACCACTCTCAGCATGGATTGAAGCCACCTCAAAGAAGTGTGGTCACCCCAAAGCTGAACCCCACTGCCACTGAACAGCCTTATTGGTGCATTTCTAGCCTGGAAAAGAAAGGTCACGGATCACTTCGTTTTCACTCCTCCTGACGCGCTTCCCAAGCTGCCGCATTTTACCAGTCAAATGAAAAAACGCTGTTCCCTTTGGAAGGGATGTGCTAATTTTGAAGACATCATGGATCCCCTGATTTGGCAACAAAGACATTGTAAAAGGCAACCTTGATAAGATGATAGAGAATGAACTGAATAGGAACTCTTCCTTATTTTGTTTTTCCAAACTCTGTTGTATATTAATTTGAAACAATTAATTCACTAATTGCTCCATGTTGAGGTCTGCGGCTGAAATCCTTAAAACACCAAATCTTTGGACTCTGAGAAGACAAAGCAGCCACTCGAAAGATGCTTCACTGTCACCAGCAGTGCAGTTTCCAAACATGCAGCAGTAACTGAAGGAATTAGAACACGACATTTTAACGCTAGGAAATACCACCTCCTGATGCTGCTGTTAGATGTAGAGCCTGCAGACCAGATCCTGAAATGGGCTCAGCATCCGCCAAGTTTCAGCCTTCTCCAAATTAACACAGAAAAGTACAGACCCCACAAAAACAGAGTTTTTAATTAAAACACTAGGCTTCTCCAGCAATGTCAAATATGGCCACAGTTATTTCAAAAGAATATGCGTAAGAGGAAGATTGGAGTGAATTGAGCAGATTTTGACTTCTGCCCTCGCTCAACAAAACCATCTGTGAGCCTGATCCTCACCCACATGGATGTTCTGGCAGTCAAAACGAGAAGACACTGTATGAGGAGAAGCCATACAGAAACATCTCCTCCTCTGCACAGCAGCCCCGTGCATGCCTTTTTTTTTGTATTGCACCCAGTTCTTCCTCTTCTTCCACTTCCAGAGATTAAGAGGGGGGAAGAATAAATTGTAAAGGGCCAGACCGATGCTCATGATGGGTCCTTACACTTGAAAGCTGGGGTATTTGGTAAGACAGGCATACCAGAAATACAGCATATATTTCAAAATCCATCATCAACAGTATCACATCAGTCCAGAAAACAGAGCAGGGGAGGGAAGGCAGTTTGATGAAAACCAATACTCTAATTAAAACAGCACAGCAGAAGAAAATGTTTACCATGGGAATGGAGAAAAATCACATTGCTCAGATTAGCTCCATAGTAGCCAGATTTAGTGGTGATTTCATCCCTGTCTAGCCCTGGGGCTTGACAACCAACACCACCCACCCCCAAATGACCAAAACCATTGGATTATCACTGGGAAAGTTAAAACATAGCTGTTATGGGGAGCTCTCTCTGGGATGAGGCACAGAAAAACTGAACACAAAGATTATGCAAGGCTATGGGCTTGTGTCACGTAGGGCTTGATCTTAAACTTGCTTTCTCCTTGCTTTCTAAATGCCTTTGCTTAAAATTACATCTCCTATTTTGTACCCGCACCTTAATCCTTTTGCTTCGTGCAAATGAAACCCATTTTCATTTCATTTTAAGCACGTCTGAGGCTTTACACAGCTCCACATCAAACCCGACCAGAGAAGCGGAGCACGCAGCGCCCGAGGCACGCAGCCAAGCGCACGATGCTGGAGACCTCCTGCCTGGCTTCAGTGTTACTCAAGCCAGGGAGAAACTGAAGCGGAGAGAAAAGGGAGGGAGTATTCCCATTAACCTGCCACAGCCAGTTGAGGGGCTGATATTATTAACCGCTGCTATTCAGAGGATTAAACCACCCTGTGGGTGCCACCCGGGCTCCTCTGGTGAAGAGATGGCAAAGAGGCAACACGCGCAACTGAGGGCACGGGTCCAAGCTGGGCAGAAAACAGCCAAATCCATCATTCTCCTGCACCGAGACAGGGAGAGGGAGATCCCACAGCTGCTTCTGAACAAGAGTCAGACACCTGCAGAAATTCATTAAGAAAGTCCTAAGTCGCTATATAGAAGGTATCTCTTCAGAGCTCATTTCACAAGGCGGTAAAACCTGATTTCCCCCTTGTTTCCATTTCATCCCACCTTTCATACAAATAGCATTGCTCACTTTTTAGGATTAAGTCTCACGCAGGACACTGAAGAGGCAGGGAATAAGCTCACTGATTCCTGTCAGCATGTTTTTTGCTGGGCTGGTGGCATCCACGGTCCTCTATCCACATCTCCCAGAGGTTCACAGCCAAAGGTGGCACCTCCACGGCACAAACGCCGCGTCACCCTCGCTGCAGCCAGGCTGCTCTCACCGCCCTCGCTGATCTAGCAGGAGATGACAGTCCTGACATCAAGCTGCTTGTCTTACTGTCCACAGAACACCAAGACAAAAGCTCTGCCACACCAGGGCTCAAGCTGGACCAAATTGCACCGGAATATCTGCAGTCCCAGTTCATGAACAGAAGAAAGCTGCAGGGTTCATAGGTGCTGTTACAGGATCCCTCTCAGTGAAAAGAGCAAGTAACGCACTCAGGTTTAATTAACATGCCTGGTTAAATCACTTCAGGTTCAAAGCAGTATAAAATTACCTTATAACTACGAGCTTCAAGAGAAACAAACACGATCCCCCCAGTCCTACAAAGGAGAGCTCTCTGGTGCAGATATACCGTAGCTCGGTGTTTTGGTGAACACACATTATTTTTTTATTCTTCCGCACGTGTACGAGAAAAAGTTTTTTCCCTCCTGCTAGACTGCTAGACCACCAGGTGATCACCAGCATGACCCACAGCTTAGCAGGAGGAGAGATTGTGGGAAGGTTACACCTCAGTTCAACCTGTTGGCAGGTAACAAAAGCAGATCTCGGCTTTTCAGGATGCTCCAAACGACACAATCACACATCATTGTTAGAGGCTGGAAACCACCAGGGGCCACTAAATAAATATAATTCCTTATCATCACCAATTTATAAGATCCAGATGGGTGGTGTAGGCGAAGAGCTGCCATGTGGAGGATTTTTGGACCTGTACAACTGAGAAGGAGGAAGAGAGAGGCCTGAAGGACTGAACAGAAATTTTGCCAAAGAAGAAAAAAATAATAAAAAAATAAAAAATCAGCATAACGGACCTTGAACATCAGAATTTTGCTTTGAAGTCAGCACAGGACTCTAAAGGGAGGAGGTAATGAAAGGAATGGAAGGGCACAGGAAAAAGAAAACCTCCTTAGGCTTGAGCAGCAAGGAGGATGCTCAAGGACTTAACCAGGAGCAGGAGACTTGGTCACCTCAGCAATTTCTTTGTCATCTACAGGAATCAGACAGAGGGAATAAGCCATAACACATGGCATGTGTCTGTGGTTTAAGGAACAAGATGCTTTATCCAAAACTACAACCAGGTGCAAAGCAAAGGGATGGCTCCTGCCCGAAAATGTGATGACACGAACCCGAGAGCAGCTGCCGTGCCGCAGAGCCAGCTCGACCGACCACAACCTCGCAATTAAAGGGAGGGTTCAGGGAAGGGACCGGGGCTGAAATTCTGACTCCTGAGGAAAGCAGCTCTACAAGCAGTCAGCGACTGCCCGAATATCCCCAACCCCTTGTTTCGGGGTGATTATAGCAATGTTATTTCCGGGAAGGAGTACAGTAAGAGCTTGAAGCTTTTCCGACTTATCCGCAAGATGGTTTCTCCTGGTCGCCTGAAATTAAAAAACGCAAAATCCTTCCAACTAAGGGTAAATACATTTGCTGTCCCCCACCATCAGCCAACAACCATCCCAGCATCCACGTGCTGAGCAAACCCAGCTTCATGAAAGAAATCCTTCCAGCACCATGTGGCACCGTGCCCTGAAGGGATCAGCATTTTAAGCATTCAGGAGCTGGACTATATTGATCTGTCCACAGGAGCTGAAGTCTGTTTGTGGGGCACGCACGCTGATTATTTGAGCCAAGGTTTGACATGAAATTATTTTAGAAACTGCAGTTCAGGGAGAAAATTTCTCTTGCCTTGTTTACTGCAGCAGAACAGATTTGCCTTTCAATTAGCTCTAAAGCATGCAGGCTGGCATGGCTTGAAATTATCTGGAATATATTCAAAGAGCAGAATGAGGGGGGGAGGAAAAACCCCTTCTATTTACATACTACCTTTGTTGGGAGTAGGGGGAGTGGGCAAACAGAACTGCTGGTAGCCAAAAGTCATTTATAGGTTTTGTTTCTCTGAAATGACTGCAAGACAGCTAAAGGCACATTATAAAAAAAAATAAATTTATATCCAAGGATGCCCACGATACATTTCAATTATGAATGTTTAATGTTTATAGAGTTCAGCAGCTGTGATTTCATACTGAATTGATAAAAAGACACTGCATCTGACAGCTCCAGCAACCAGAGGAAGCAACCGAACGCCAAGAATACTTACACAATAAATCTCATCCATAATAACTACAATAAAAGTACTTGGAGAGACTGCAGTGACAACGTTATTCAGACTGATGGCACAGTGGCAGACCGCTGGTGCTGCACCGCTGACCAGAAACCACCAGAACCAGAAAGAAGGAAAACGCAGACTTTCGATAAAATGTAAGTTAAAAAAAAGAAACTTTTGAAGATTATTTTGCTATTAATGGACATCTGCACCAATTAATTCTCTACAGGCTTATCTTCACGTAGCCAGTTTCTATAAAGAAGATGAATGGTTTTGTAGCACAGAGACACCTTCCACGCTTTACCACCCTAAGCTGATGAGAGATTTACTATCTACACATGTAGGGGAGTCCATTCATCACAGTCACTTAGGTACGTGCTAGCAAATAAATTTCTTAACTGCCGCGTAACATTTCAAACCGAATGATACATTTTCAATTTTCTTGAGATAGTGGCGGAATGCAGCATACCATGGAAATGATAAAATAAAAGCAGGCATGCCCAAAGTGTGATGCTTCATCTTCCAGTGGGAATATATCATGACTTAAAAGGCTTCAAGAACACTAAATACTACATTCAATTATTTTTTCTTAAAGAAACCAGGCAACTCATTATCAAAGCCTCAAAACATTCAATTCTTCAACCCGCAAAGTAACTGTGATGAAGAAGCGTGAGTTAACAGCAGAAGGTGGTTTTATTCAGAGATCTCTGACCCAAAGCCACACGGCTCTCAGAAGTTACTCTAGTGACAGTACGATGGAAAATGCTCAGATGTGAATCCTACAGGATGAAAAGCTACATTTTCTCATTGTTCCATAATAAAAACTTCTCTTGAGATGAAATATTTTGAAAATTCCCGGTTGCTCTAAAGGCAAATTGCTTACACCCAAGTGAAGCAAAACTCACAAAGACTGAGTTTTCCATTATTATTTTAAGTGGTTTGAATTTATAGCCTTCACACTGGGTTTAAATTTAAAGCAATGACCCTCCTTTTTGGTTTCATTTTTAATCAGCCATTATAATATGACTTGTCTCAAAACATAAGGAAATACAGAGGAACAATCAGTGTTTGCTGTGTTGAAAACTGAGACAGATTGCATGTGTGTAAAAATGCAGAAAGAACTAAAAACATCTATTACATTTCTCACAAAGTAAAACCCCGTGGAAGCAGCTTTTGCCAAGCTAGTCTACAGAACCAATTCAAATATACAGATTATTTGCTGTCTTCCAGTGTTACTGCACAACTCCTGAGTCTGGATTTTCAAAACTGGAATATTACGACCAGGGAGGGTGAAGAACTATCAGAGCCCAAAGTGAGTGTCTTATTTAGTGGAGAGCTGTTCCTGCACACAGTCACTTTCCAGAAACTGCAAAATAAACAAAAATTTGTCCTTGAAGCATCCCAAACACTGAACGGGAGAAGGTCACTCTGAAAGGCTGAAGTAGCTATTTGCACCCTTTTTTTTTTTCCCCCCTGAAGGAAAAACAAATGCTGACAAGTCGCAATGATGGAAGAGTTCTGTATTCCCACTGTCCTGGGGGAAAAAAAAAACAACAAAAACAACAACCCACCTCACAACCAAACGCATGCAAGGAAAGCCAAAAGCATTGAGTTTTTCAGGATACAGCGGTCTTTGCACTGGTCAATTATTTGCCATAAATAGATCTTGGCTTGTCTTCCCAGTTACTAATTATATGCCTATTTTAGTGCCATGGGGTATAAACTGGGGAGAAAAAGTGCCTTTCTGAGGCTGTTTTCCAAATGAACCCACCGCTGTTTCACTGCTTTAGGACTTTAAGAGGACAGACAGATTTGACCCTGCAGCTACTTTATATAATAGAAGATAATAAAATGCCTGACACAGGGGCTGGGTTTTAATTCCTCACCGTGGCATAGAGATAATGTAATTCCGGAACAACTTTTTTTTGGTTACTTCCACAAACGCCTTGAAGGCTTCAGAGATGAGAGGCAAAGGTGGTTCTGGGTCTTCTTCCAGATCTCCATTCGCCTCTCCCACACCGGTAAATGAGAGATACTCATTGCACTACATGAAAATTTTCTTCTTTTTTATTTTTTCTTTCCTCCATCTAAAGGCATTGAGCTCCACCTGCCAGAGAGACCCTCACCATCAGTTTTTTCGCCTGTCCAGGGAGGTCACCGGCCACCAGAGGTTACGTGCAGCAGAGCCACCTCATGCCATTGAAGCTGCCACCGGTTGTCAGAGGTTCTCTGCGGCTTTGCAGGAGATGAAAGGAACTGGCAAAGCAGCACAGTCCTCCCCAAAAACCGGGACAGGGAGTTTCTCATGGCGTTCAGCATCACGCTTAGCCGACTCTTTACTGAGCGTATTTATAACTCCTTTGTTCCGTACAAAAAGGCTGATGGCTATGCTGACATTAACACAAAGCTGCCTGGCACTAAAACGCAATTGGTGCATTTTTAGAATTATTTGCCCTTGTCATCCTCAGGGTTTATTTATAGTTTATGTTTTCTGATTTATTAGGCCCTCAAAAGCTTTCTCGGATTTTTGTATCGCAATCAGCAAGAGCTGCACCACCCATAGCCTTTCCTTTTTAAGATGCAAGAGCTTGAAGCCTAGTATGCTTTGGAAGCACAGTGTAAAAGTCTGCAATAATATTTACAACCTTTATTTTCTTTATCTGCAAGAATAATCAAATTTTCTTTTTTTTTTCGGCTGAAATGACTATTGTAGCAGGTGTCTGAAGCCAGAATTGGGAAAAAAAAAAAAAAAGTAAAGCAAACTGTACAGTGAAAGGAACTTTTATATGAGGAGCTTCAGGCCAGCAGGGAACAAGTTCTCCAGGGCAACACCCACTCGAGGGCAAGCTGGATGCAGAAGATTTAAAGACATAATTCTGCTACTGGCTGTACACCTTCAAACGGGATCAAAGCTGGATTCCTTTATCTACCACAGACCAGAATTTTCAGAGATTTCACCACAGCAGACTACTTCTCAGGACCAAACTGAAAGCACCAGCTGAAACTCCAGACACAACACACCCTCCCACAGCCTCACTTTGCAGCTCATCGCGTGACAACGAGTCTAGATCTGAGGAATCAGGACCTCATGGGGGTTTGTGGTGAACACAGTACAAGGCAGAACGTGGGAGAGGGGTGTGAAGAGCTGTCTGTCTGTCTATCCTCTTTCTCACTAAGTAACGCAAGGTCTGTCATATTGCTTATTTACTTTATATTTAGTTTATTTCTTGTAATCAAGTATTATACTGCTTGCTATAACTTGTTTTATATATATGTATAAAAATATACAAGGCCTATATAAGCCTTTTATTGAGTAATACAAGGCACAACATTCGGCTTGCTGTAGTTGCATACTCATTGTGTTCCTGGTTACCATGAAGATACTCACTGTGGAAAATTAATAAATGTTTGTGTGTGGACCTCGAGACTTGTCTCACCATTGCCCACCCCACTGGGGATTTATGAATCTTCTGAATGGGACATGACAGGGTTTTGTAAATTATTTTTTTTAAAAAAAAATAAATCTACCCTGAATATAAACCAACCTAAATAAACCCAATTTGTCGTGAAAACACCAGTGTTCTCATCTCCTTCCCCCACCCAAGACAATGAAGGTGCTGAGTAAAGCACAGCTGAGGTCCCAGCACGGTACCTGGATGGGAAGCCAGCTGCGCTGATGCGGATGGTCTCCAGCACTCCACAAGCTCTCAGCTGCTGCACCGCTCTCTTCGGATCAAATCTGCAATTACATTTAGCACAGAGATTAACACAGGGAGGAGGAACCCGCACCATCAACTCACCCAGAGAGCAACACTTCTGGGGTCAGGAATTAGCTGAAAAAAAGCTCTGCTCTCATCATTAATATAGGGGTTGAAGAAAACTATGCATACAATCACAGAACGGTTTGGGTTGGAAGGGACCTTTAAAGGTCATCTCGTCCAACCCCCTGCAGTGAGCAGGGACATCTTCCACTGGATCAGGTCGCTCAGAGCCCCGTCCAACCTGACCTGGGATGTCTCCAGGAACTTCCACCACCTCTCTGGGCAACCTGTGCCTGTGTCTCACCACCCCCATCATAACAATTTCTTCCTCATATCCCAGTCTAGATCTACTCTCTTTTAGTTTAAAACCATCACCCCTTGAACTATCGCATCCATGGATATTTTTTGTCACAGCCACTCCCTTGCACACCTCAGTATAACCACAAATCCCATGCTTAGCTTTGGGAACAAGCTGCACAGATGTCACACGTTTTCTCTCCATGTCACAAGAGGCGGCGCTTTTCAAGTGAAATGGGCCTTGCTATTGCTCTACTACTGATGCCAGGCAGAACTCCTGGGACGAGATTACAATCTGTTGCAATTAGTCTCTGCAGCCGTAATCTACCCAGCTATGTACAGCAACACAATTACAATGAAGACGGGAACAGGCTACCCCACCACAAGCTGCCTGATGAACCAGACAGTATTCCTTTTGCAGCTATAAGGGCAACAACACGTTTCCAGAAAGAAATCAAATTCAATAGCTACATATAGCCGATGTATTAAATTCCATACCAAGACAGAGTAATTAACAGGTCCCACGGGTCTGCGGACCACTTAAATTTAAGAAGAACAGTGGTGCTCATGTTCCTGACTAAGGGCTTTGGTAGGCACCACGTGGAAATTCAAGTTATTTCTGTTCTCAGCACCACGTGGAAATTCACGTTATTTCTGTTCTCTAATTCTCAGTTATTTCTGTTCTGTCTGCCCTCCTCTTTTTAGCTGGCATTACACCCCTTCTTTATCACTGGCGTCTCACTTCCATCAGCAATTTGTGCTGAAAAACCTTTGTGCTGACTTCCAGCTGAATACCTGGGCTGTGCTCTCTCTGGTTCCTGGCTTTCAGACCAGACTATCCTTGCACAGAGTGAATCCCTGCCCCATCATCCCCCATTGCTGCTGACACCAAATGCATAAATAGGTCCCAGCTCTCCAGCTCAAGACCCTGGAAGAGGTCGTTGGATCAAAAACCCAAAATGCAGATGCCCGTAGATGTATGTGTCCACAGCTGTGTCAGGTTTCCAGAACACGGATGAGGAACAAAGGCTTCTCAGGTACGTGCTTGTCCATACCTGAAAGCCCGAAGTATTTATACCAGCAGGTCAAGATTGCATGAATAATTCTGCTTGGCCTCCACTGTACAAAAGCAGCATAAGAAATGGTCCCCCGCTATTTCGTGCATTTTTAAATCCCCTGGATCTGTCAAGTCTACAGCAAGTTATTCATTACAACACCACAAACACCACGCAGGGTGGAAAGTCAGTCTCGGCTGTCACTCACTTCAAAGAAGAATCCACTAGGGTACAATTTCCATAACAATAAATAATAAACAGGACTGGTAGATGGACGGGGAAGCTTCAGTCCTGGAAGATCCCAGGGCAATCTACGTTGTACACGAGGGGAACTTTCTGCAGTGCAGCCAAGCCCTGCTCAGTGGGGGTGAAATGCAGCAAACAGAGAGTCTGCAGTCATTCATCAGCATGGAAAGCCAGGACTCTCTCCAGCAACAGCTCCAGCTACGGGCTCAGGCTGAAATAAAGAGCTTAAAGCAGGACAATATACATTACTATGTGTATCCTGTCCTCCCACCACACGCCGCTGTGAAGGGCATGGCTTCATCCTCACAGAATCACAGAATGGTCGGAGTTGGAAGGGACAGATCACCTGGCCCAAGCCCTCTGCTAAAGGAGGACTGCCCAGAGCACATCACACAGGATGGCACCCAGGTGGGTTTTGAAAGTTGCCAAAGATGGAGACTCCACGACCTCCTTGGGCAGCCTGTTCCAGTCCTCCGTCACCCTCGGTAGAGAAATTCTTCCTCATATTTAGAAGAAACTCCCTGTGTTGCAGCTTGTGCCTGTTGGTCTTTGTCCGGTCAGTGGGCACTACTGAAAAGAGTCCAGCTCCATCCTCCCTGCGCCCACCCTTTAGGTATTTATAGACATTGGTAAGGTCTCCTCTCAGCCTTCTCTCCTCCAGGCTAAATAGCCCCAGCTCTTTCAACCTTTCCTCCTAAGAGAGATGGTCCAGTCCCCTAGTTGTATTCATTGCCCTCCTCTGCACTCTCTCCAGTAGTTCTTGTCTCTCTTGAACTGGGGAGCCCAACTCTTGGTAGCTCCTCTAACTACTGGAAGACTACTATTAGGTCCCATCTCTTCTCCTCGCTAAACATCTCGTTTTAACAAAAACACAACGTTCTCGTGAGAGGAAAAATGTTATGTTTTAGCAAGAGAAAAAAAGCCAATGTTTTTTTCAACGAACAAAGAATGCAACACCAAGTGCTCTGCATTCTATAAGATACTACTTCCACGCCAACCCAGAGAGGTGCCACTGATGTTTCATTGCACTAATGCCTCGTGACACTGTGTATTTTTCAGCACAAGTGCCTCTGAAATCCTTTACAGTCATCTCAGTACCCTCCAGACCGGAGTTTTACATATAAGCAAACAGACTTGATTTGAGCCACGCTACGGAGGCAAATTCCTCAAGCTGGTGGCAGCAAAATCAACACTGACCAAGATGCCCAGACCACAATTTCTATGATGGGTGAAGTGGGAGACAATCTCTTGCAGAAGAGCCCCCAGTACCAGACATCTCAGCCAGTGCCTTCTGGCTTGAGGAGGGAGATGCAACACCACCACCCCAACCCAAAGCACCCTCCTGTCGTTTCCAGTCCATGGTGACTCCTGCCAGGCTGCTGGCTGCAGACACCTGCAGGATGCTCCTCCAGGACAATTCTTGTGTGCATTTTGGTTTGTCCTTTGTTGCCAAAATCTCAAGCTTTGATGACGCTGAGAGTGGGGAGCACCACACCAGACCAAGTCACCGCTCAGACTGTGCGCAGACACAGTCAGAATTATCTTCCTGGTACTCACTACCCATAACATCTCAGAAGTACAACTGAGTTCTTCCAGCTAACTACTTCACTGTGACAACCTTGCACATTTATTAAATGAGATTAACCGTACCCTGGGCATCACACGAAAATTTCAACTGCAAAGTTAAAGGCAAAGAAGTGAAGATGTATGGGCTGAAAGTAGGGACACAGGAGTCTTGGAAACAAAGTTTGGAAACGTGAAGCCATTTCACTTCACTACGGTTAGAAAACACTTTTGTGCTTTATCTGAAGAAAGAGATCAAGAAGGTATAACCCTGCATTTCATTTAAATGGACCACCTCTGCAACAGGCAACAAGTGACTGAGGCCTTAAGCATCTCCATGATGATCTACATGAAATAGACACAACAGACCACAGAAACCTCCATCCCAGGACAGACAGCTGTTACGTAATCATCCAGTGAATCAATTACATATAAGCCAGTTCCTGAATGTCTTCTAACCATTAATACCCTCCACTTTGCTGTTTGTAACAGGGGGAAGAGTCAAGCCAGGGAACCTTCGCGGTGGACACACATTCAGCAACACATCATGACCAAGGGCAAGTCTGTTTATGGATGCTTTGTCTCCCCTTGCAGGACACCGCTGGAGCTGTCTCTGCACTCTGTGGTGGCACCGTGCTGACCTCGAGCACTCAGCCTGCACTGGATCAGCTGGAGGGCAATGCCTTCCTGCCTATGGGTTACCACTATAACCCTGCTTTCTTAAACGTCACCATCTGCAGTTTATGTTAGGGCCTTTGGAAGACATCACTACGAGACCTATGAGGTCCTTGCATACTAATGGCCGAGTTTTTTTTGGAGTTTCAGGGAATAAAATTAGGTACAAATACACTGTCAAGATGTGAAACAAGTCTAACAGCTATTTCCTCACCACGTTCGCAGCTCATGATGCCATCTCAGGGCTACATAGTTCATCAAGACTGGCTTTTTTCTTCAGCTTTTCACTCACCTGGAAACCTGCCTGAAGTTGACAAAAGCCACATCTTTAAGTTTTCCACATTTATTCTGGAAGCACCAAAACATTTCTCTTGTTCATTTTACAAGCCATTTTGCAAGGCATGCTGCTTACCTCCACTGTTTCATTTCTTTCTCCGCTACTTTTCACTCTTTAGTACTATAACTATTTAAACCAAAATGGTTCTGAGATGAAACTGTACAAAGACCCTACTATTGCAACACCTGTGAACTTCTAGGGCCTGCACTAGCGTTCAGTTCAGGGGAACAAAAACCACATAATGAAACCCAAGAGAAATGACTCCAGCAAACAACTGGGACCTTCCAGTTACAGGAACAGCCTCACAAGGAGGGGGGAACTCTCTTTAGCAAGAGAAAAAGTCCAAAGTGCACTCTGCTGCCGTAACGCTGAAAACATTTTCTCATCTGAACACCCACTTACTTAAAGGGGAGCTTCTCGTCGTTCGGCTTGATGCAGCGCACGTAGTGCGGGGTCGTGCTGTTCAGGGTCTCCATGAGTAAATGCAGTGAGTTGCGGAACTGAAAGACAAAACCGCTCGCTGTGAGGAGGGACGAAGGAAGCTGTGCTGTGGAACCCAAGTCACCCAAGCCACCTGTGGTGCCAGCCCCTCGTGACACAGCGTGAACCTGCCCATCGCCCCAGCAATTCAAAGGAACTGTGTTTGCTCAGGGCTTCGCTCAGCTGAGTCTTGAAAATCTGCAAGGGTAGAGGCAGCACAGCTTCTCTGGGCTGCTGTTGCACTGCTTGACTGTCCACACAGGGGAGGGGGAAAAAAAAACAAAAAGAGTTCTTTTTCTCAAGTTATTTCAATTTATGGAAACTACAGTGCATCGGGGTACAGTCCAGCGAATCTCAGAGTGGCCTCCACCCTCCTTAGACACTATCTCAGCTGCTTCCAGCCAAGACTACTCAAACCTGTTCTTCCAGAGACACTGCTAGCTGTCCAGAATGCAACAGCTGAACTGTTCCCCTCCTACAACATGAGTTTACCGGAAAGTCTCCTCCCATTCCCCTCCAACATCTTATTATTTATCTCTGGTTCAGGCTGAAGCAAAAAAGATCCTTACAGTGAAAATAGGTCGGATTCACCTACCCCAATCCCTTGCCATCGGCAGACTTGCTCATATTATAGATTACCTGGTGGCCCACGGTTTTCTTGTGCTCCTTATTGGCAGCTTTGATCACTGGTCTGGCAGACCGGACGCTGATTTTGGATGTTCCCTTTCCCATGGGAGTGGAGGCTGTAGCATCCTTCTCATCTTGGAACAAGTCTGCTACCATTTGATACTAAAACGAAAGACAGCATCTGAGCACCTCCGGCCCTGCTCTTTGCTGAATGAACCCACCCAAGTCACGTTGCTCCAGTCACTTTCTCCCCCATCTTATAGCAGGAAGGAAAAAAAAGGGCAATAAAGCGAAATCAAGAAGCACTGTCTACACAAACCACGTCAAGCAGAACCATTGGCCATTCTGCTTTGTAGTTAATCAAATCTTAAAATGCGCACATTAAATCAAAGAAATGAAAAAAAAAAAACGAGTATGGTTAGCTGGAGGGCTGGATGGCACAAAACTTTCTGAATATGATGTGATTCTTGCTCCCAGAGTTCGTTTCATCCAGTCCTGACCGCAGCACGGACACGGCCCATACGGCTCATGCCCCAGGAAGGGGGGTTCCACATCAGCGCAGGCAGGAATCCTGCTCTGAGAGGCACCCTTGCTTTGATGAGCAATTAAAAGACACCAGCACTTCCTCACTAATTACCTACATTTTAGCATGAATGAGCACGGCGACAGCGGGACCGCCATCCTGCAGCCCTAAAAGCACTTCATTGAGCTCCCCAGATCTCCAAGCCTGGGGTTTCAGGCAAGCCAGCAGTAACATTTCCTCTTCGTACATGGGAGAACAGGAGAACTGGCAAATGTGGTTAATGTGGTTTGTTTGGTTTGGTTTGCCTTTTTTAACTTTTTTTTTTTTTAAAGGGGTAGGATCTTCAAATTTGCATTACGCTAGCTAAGTTAAATACTAAGTAAGTCACAATAAATCTGGCCTGTTTAGCAGGGCTGCTAAACTGTCACATCTCGAATCCAGCTACAGACCCACAGTGGCTCCTGCACTTATCTTCAAATAGCCAGTTCTTAAATGTAAGAAAAACCATTGTCACTGAGTGACATTTTTCTCACTTGTCCACAGCTGAGCTGTGCTCCAGCCCGAGTGACATTGCCACAGCACCCGTGACGCCACCCACCAGCAATGCTGGAGAGGGCTCCAGCATCACTCCTCCATCATCTGTGGAACGCTGTGCCCAGCACGTGTCCACGCAAAACCACTGACACGAGGCAGCAGGGCACTGCACGGAGCTCACACCAGGCTCCTCCAGAAGCCAGATGTGGCTGTATTTCCATTAAAACCCAGAAGAGTGCAGGGGGTTTACTTCTTTATAGGAATGACAGCCACGTGCTGTAAGGGCTGCTTGGTTCTCTGCCACATTCCTGGACTAAGACAGGAACGTTTCCAGCCCTGGTCCCGCAGGCTGTTCACACAGCTTGCTAGCACGGCAGCCTAAACACCGCTGTGGAAAGGAAGCTGTTTGCATTACATTAGCAAATTGCTTGCAGGCTCCAGGACATCGCCTGCAAAGGATCTGCTTCATACTCACAGCTCTAATCTCTGCAGCTCACTCAGCTCCTGCCAGAATAAAGCCTGGCACCTCCTCTGCCTAACCCTCTATCCCACAAAAAGACACCCTGGCAGCTGTTGTACTTTGGTGGCATATCACAGTCTTTGTTTCCTGCAAACACGGGGTGTTTGGGTGGCACGTGCTTGGCGCAGGAAGACATCCAACGCAGGCGCCACTTTACTATCCCATGCTTGATAACACAACAAAACCCCCAGCTGTAATTTCAGGTTTCAAAACGCCTTCTCAACGCAGAGCTGTGAGCGCCGTCAACCCCTTGGTTCACTTGCTGTTAATAACAAAGAGTGCTTGCTCCTACACAAACGCTCCACAAGAACCTCAGAGGCAAGCCTTAAGCTTGCTTAAAGCAAAACTGGTGCAGCTGGGACCATCTGCAGCAGCCCAGGATCTGTTCCACGATGCTGGTGGATAAGCAAGGAGGACACGTCCCTCCTTCCCAACCAGTAGAGTCAAAACTGGTGGTGCATTCCTTGTAAACACAGAGAACTGGAATACAGTATCTTCACAGCATGCCCATATGCTTTTGATCAGTATTCAGACAGGTTTCTTCCATTCAAAGAACGTCAACTCTCAACTGTTTTAGCTGACCAGCGCTAACAAAACTAATTAGCTGCTTTATAAAGTCTTGTTGACAGCAGTAATTGCATTCTAATTAGCGAAAGGCAATTCTGCCTTGGTGGGAGCGCATCATCAGCGATGTGCTTGCTGACAGAGAGGTGTTTTAAGTCCTTGTCGTGTTAAACTGAGTGTTCCCCTTTGCCCTGTGTATTGCTTTAGTGGGAACATAAACAAGAACGCAGTGAAAACTGTACGCAGGACTGATTCTGAGTACAGGACAAAGTCCTTGTAGCACAGCCTTTTCCAGCACAAATTTAAGTTTTAGTCAAATTAGCACATCTGAGCAGCAGACTCAGCATTGCCACTGCTGCTCTTCTTGGTTCAGGGAAGCCAAGTTGCTTTTTACAGCCAAAGAAAAATAATTTTTTTGTATCTCTGGAGGGCACACGGCAGGCGAGAGGCAAAAAAAAACCCCAAACAAATCAGGATCAGTGAATCTGCTGGCCAACGGGGTCATTGAAAGTAGGAGTCAGACATCAGGTTTTGGAGGCTTTGCAGGAGGAGGGTGAGGATGCTCCTGATGAGGGAAACACTGCTCTTCCTCCACAGCATCGGCACAGGCTGACAACAGCCACCACTTCCACGGGATTAAAGAAATGGCTCAAAGGCAGAAGTTCATCCAACTGTCACGCTGAGATTCTCAGAGCCAAGGACTTTTGAGAGTGTTTTAAACTGGATCGCAAACGTAGACGTTGGTGACACCTACAGAACCACCACCATAAATTTCGAGGTGGTAACACCTGATCTCAAGGAGAATGAGCTTAGTTTGCAGAACAGGTAAACCTAAATCTTTGGTCCTGAGGGATATACAATAATGGCTTAAGACACCCCATGTTTAAAGAAAAGCAAAGCAGTTGCAGGGAGCAGGGTTTGGTTTTTTTGCTGTTAAACCAAAGCCCAGCCTGCTCTGATATTGTATTATGGTCCCTATACATGAGACAGAAAAGAGGAGGAGATGCTGTTTATAAAACATTTCATTTTTAAAAAAAAAAAAAATGTCTCAAGGAACAAGTTGCGGGTGGCACCATCCCCACTACCCTACACTGCACTACTCCAATGAGTTGCATCTCTCCTCTGCACCTACAGGGAGAAGTCAAACAGAAATCCCCAACAGACACAGCCAGTTCTGCAGCACAACCTACAACAGCAACTTCAGCACTGGGTAAATAATTCATCATACAGCATCAATTATTCCTGCGGGTTACCTGGCATTTCTAATAAGCTCTAATCAGGTCCAGTTTTTAACCTGGAAAAACTGTGAGCTTCTCAAAGACAGAGAGATCTTGATTTAGGTATTACTAAAGCCAAGCTTCACAGTTACTAGCCTTCCAACTGTCCCCATGGGCGAGAAAAGTGCACATCTTGCCATCTTTGTATGGACTCACTGCTGAGACTCAGGGCTGACAACGCTCAGTTAATTTCCCATTCTCATCTCCTGTTTGACAAGAACCACCTCCTGCTTAACATACTCCTAAACTCTCTCCCTTCATCGTGTTCCTTATTTTGGGTGACATTTGGAAGGTCACAGCCGTAAACCCAGAGGAAGGTGGCACAAAAAGGGGAAATCTAGACATATGACACATCTGCTTGCAACATGCAGAGGGGGATTCAAAATTCTTAATGCAAAAAGTATAATAAATGAAAGCGAACAAGCTGGCCTGTGCAGGGAGAGGCTTTGAAATAACACAGAGAAAAACAGATATTCCCTACACCACACACAAAGTCTGGTGGAAGCGACCATGCCTCAGAGTCACGCAGTCTCAATTTTGGCTGCTGGATGGTGCATTTGACTTTGCAGAGCTGGATTTTCAAACTAACTTATTAATAAGACAGTCGCCTCTGGAAGGCTTAAGGTCGTTTAAAGTCTCAACTCATTAACTGACAGGGAAAGACTCAAAGTCACAGGGAGGACCTTCTGGTCTGGTGGTAAACAACAAGAACCTGAAATGCCCTTAGAGTCTGTGTGATATTTTAACCTGAGGAGTTCAGAACACAGAATGGAGGTGTCCATTTATCCATTGTGCAGACACTGTGGACAGAGACCAGCAAGGCCTGCACAGACAGAAAGTGCCCAAGGAGGGAGTCTGGCCGTGCCAGGGCAGCTCCGCTTTGGATAAAGAACACGGACAGACAGAGATTAACGACTTCAGCACCCTCCTGAAGGTGGACAAGTTGCTTCCAAACAGAACCCTGAAGGCCCGGAGTGAAACCTTCTGCTTGATCATCCCCAATATGGCATTATGGTTGACAGCCCGGCTGTGCTAACGAGCCCAGAGAAGTATGTGCTGAACATCTTTGGCTGTAGTCCCCAACTCTGCTCCCAAATCATGTTGAACATCACCCCAGGAGGGGAGATAGAGAAGGTCAGAATTAAAGGAATATGGAGGGAACACATCTCTGGGGGGAACGAGCCCAGCAAAGGCGGTCGATGGGCCGTGCTCCTTCTCCACAACCCCAGACAGGGACATCTTCTTGGTCAGAACTGAGCTTCCGCCTTTTTGTGAGAAATACCCAGTGTAGTGATTTGCCAGCATTAGTATATATTGTGCTGTTGCAGTGAGTGAAATGGCAATCCCGAACCTGCTGTGTCTGTTGCTTTAATAAATCACCTTCTCTTCGCTGTCTTGCAAGTTGTCTCAGTGCAACGTGCTTAACAGGGCTCTCAAAGAGGCAAGCGCTGAGCTCTGGTGTGTGCCTCCCACGGCCACATAACTTTCACGTGACAGTCTGTGTCATCGGCACTTTTAATCCAACCCAAGTGCAGACAGATGCTCATGGAGAAGAAGAACCAGCGTAAAACCAGCTCAGTTCACACATACAAGCAGGAAGTCTCCGATTTGAAGCCCTGTTGCCAAGCGCTCGTTAACTGCAGAAATGACCCGCAGCGAAGCCTGCAGAGCCCCACAGGTACTGCTTTTATGCTTCCAGCAGTGCACCAGGTTCACAAGCCTTGGGCCTAACACAGACCTTAAACCCCAAGGTGCCAAAACGCTCTCTACCAGGAGACTTGGTTTTTGAGGTCAGTTGGTACATCTCCGTTGCCACCTGATGCAATGAGGTGTCAACAAGGTGCTTGCACCACACTCGGGAGAAGAAAGGTACACGGCACAAAATCTTGTAATACAGGAGGGACAGCAAGCATCATCATCAATAGTGTGTTAATTTGTTTATATTACATACTGGCAGCAGTGTAAAACAGCTCTACAGTAGCTGGAATGTCTCAGAGTTCATGTTAGATTCCCAGCAGTGTATTTGAACCCTATTCGCTGCATACTAATTATTAAAGTAATTAAAAGTCACAGGGCTAGGTATGACAGACTATGACCATCCTTGTACAGTACACTACCCACAATATACAAACTTTACTGCTGACCGTGGCTTTTAATTCCAGTATCATCTGTGACTCCACATGCTTTTGAAAACACCTTCAGTGCCAGGCAATGGGTGGGGATTTCCAAACAAGAGTGAAGTGGGATTTAAAATGCCCCAAAACCAGCTATTCCTGATTTGTGCTACCAGTGACTAAAAAAAAAAAGGATCAGCAGGTGTGGAAAGGGTTTTTCTGAAGCACCTCAATAGGACACAGCCACCAGGGTGGCAGGGAGCAGAAGACCACACACATCCACATCTGGGTGCAACCACAGCCCCCAGCAGCCTCACCCCTCCTCTTTCCCCTTATTCCCTCCTCCAAACCCCATTTATTTTCCTTTTTTGCTGCTGTTCACGTAGGTAACTCCAGCCACTTTGGCATACGTGACCTGCTGCGGCACGGCGCAGGAACACGAGCGTGACGCTCACTCTTTGGAACGCAGCGGCGCTGATTATCTGCAGACTCGTTTCTTTTACCTTGCTGGCTTTCAGGATGTTGATCTGTTCCTCATACACGGTGTCCCTGTTCTTCTCCAGAAAACCCTCGCTCTGGTATTCTACCTAGCAGGAGACAAAGGAAAAAGCCCAGAGGGTTAAGTTCAACTGCCCAGGGACAAGGTGCTGCGTCCCACCACTCCTCTAATGTTAGGAGCTCACATGAAAAACCTGATGGGGAGAGGGGTGGGGGAATGACTGGAATTTAAAGGTCACTTTTTATCAAAGAGAGCAAATCTGAAAGCAAAACCCTTGCTGCGAGCACAGACTGTTTCTCAGTCATTGAACTGCTCTGTATGGGACCCAAACTGCACTTCCATGGAAACCAGCAGCAAAAATGCAAAGATCATCAGTGCCTCAACACGCTCTTTTGTTCGCTCCTGAACTCCTCGTAAGCTAATCGATAAACTTCAAAAGATGCCCTGCCTACACCTCTTGTACGTCTGTTGTTTTTAAGACTGCAGAAGGTTGGGGTGCAGAGGAAGGAGGGAGAAAATTCTATTTTATTTTTACACTTGAAGTTGGCTGAAATAACTGACCACAGCAAAAAAAAAAAGAAGGAAAACCTGCCAAGAGATTACATTTTGTGAAGGATCCATGTGCAAAACCACATGTTTATGGGAAGGTGAGTATCAACCTTTGCCAAGAAAACGCAACTCACACCCAAGACAAGCCTGGTTAGGAGAAACACCTGTACAGGATCACAGCACCTGCGTGTTGTCTGGCTCCTCGGACACATCCCCAGGTCAGTCTTAGTTTTCCTTTCTAAGAAGCGTGTGTTTTGGCTAACTCCAAGGTTTCAAGATTCTTATTTGCTGTGCGTGACACCTGTCACACAAGGATTTCCATGAAGCTGGAGCCCACGGACAAGACTCTACACCACCAGACAGTGGGATTTAGAGCCCCACAGTTTGTGTCTTCTCCTGCAAAAGGGTGGGATAAGCCAAGGGTCACCTCTCACAGACTCCTCCCCACCATGCCTTGCTTACGCTCACAGCTCCTGCTCTTCAAAAATAATTCTCTTTTCCAACGTATTTTCAGTCAAGCTGCCCTTACAGAAATTCATTTTGCTGCAGCTTTGAGAAAGAGGATTTGTCTCCCCTCTAGAGAGCCCAACCATTTAAAGCTTAGCGCAATAGTTCGAAGGCTGAAGTCCTTCAAGCTGATCTAGATTTGAGCAGCGAACCAAGATTACTGCCAGCCAGGCATGCCTATCACCAACAAACAGCTCAGTGGCACTACAAACTAGTTTTCCTTCACGAGGCTCTTTTTTTCCCCCCCTCCATGCATTTCCAGTTCCTCCGTTCAAGTCCCAGGGCACCCAAGAGGAACCCAGTTACCTTGTCAGCAAAGTGCACAACAATGAAGGAGGTGTTGGACATGCGGGGCTTCTGGAAGTGCTGGCTGCCCGCGTGTCGGTCGTACAGCTTCTGTGCCCAGTTCTGGTCGGTGCCTTTGGGAACCTGGATGGAGAGAAAAAAGGGCCAAAAAGTCGTTGTCAGTCATGCACAGGAGGTGCGAGGGGGTTTTGGTGCTTCCTGTAGTCCATGCAGACTTTATTTCTCAAATATTCCCGTAGTCCACATGGACCACGGGAATATTTGTTCCTCAGTTCTAGGAGCATGTGCTATTTATTTTCAGGTATATTCTTGACAAACACACTAAAATTGTGTTTCCAGTGAGAAATGCTGGTTCTGCTCCAACAGCCAGAACAGCTCTTGCAGGGAAAAAAAAAAAAAATTAAAGAAGTATTTTTTGCGCTGATTGTTCAGGCATCAACATTACTTTTTTTATGCAATTTCTGGTGACCGAATAGTTTCACAAACTGCCAAGTGGGACAACATGTAGGAAGTTCTGCTTTGTTTCATTTGAAATAACCACGATAATATATTAAATTACAACCAGGATGATAACAATGAAAAGATAACTCTCAGGAAATCTCTGCACCTCAGCAGGCTTGGGGTGGGGTCACCTGGATCCCAAACGGAGGATGCGTTAACCCCAGCTGCACACAGGGGTGGGAATTCAGACCCATGTACCTGCCCCACCGCAGACGAAACATTCCCAGGTCCCCCTCCCACACATCCAACCTCCTGTGCCAGGGATCTCCTGGATGTCAAACCCTCCTTCTGCATCCTATTCGCACAGAAATTGGGGTGGAAGCCCAACACAGAACTGTCCCTGAACGGGACACTGACGACAGTGCACCAAGATAACAGGCGCTGGCCAAGACATTGCTTTGGTTCGATGAGGAAAAGAACAGAGAAATCCTGAGAAACTGCAATGGCTGGGAAAAAAACCCTAAAAATATCACTTGGCACTACCTGCGCAGCAAGAGATGGGCTCTTTTTCACAAATCAGCACAGCTACAAGGAGGGTTTAAGCTGACCTTCCTACCCAGCACTATGTATTGCCAAAATCAGGAAAAAAAAAAAAAAAATTGTTTTCTTCTATTATTTCATAAGCATATAGCCGTATGCCAGCATATGACAACATATTGTAACTCCTGATACTCTCATGATCACACTTCCCAGAAAGACTCATTTTTTTAGGGTATGTTTAGGTTGCTCTCCACTAACCAGCCCAAACCCCCAAAGCTTTCCAAAAGAGATCACAGCGTACAAGGAAAGCATTATGGCTGTAAATATCTGTTATTTTGTACTTTTCTTGCACAACAAAGTTTGCCACAAAGAAAAAATTCTTGAAAACCAAAGGAAACAAGAAGTGAGGTTGTTACACTTGAGGGTTGAGGACCACATCTGACGGGCTGCAACCCCATCCCTCCTACTGGCCTGGCAGGGATGGGGAAATCATGGGCTCGTGGACCCTCCATCACTGCTTCCCATGACAGTCCAGCAGTGGTGACACACTATTTTTTAACAAATGACCGATTGGATTCTTCAGGCTAGAAAAACACAACGAGTCAGAAGAAAAGTATTAAGCAATATTTAACAATATTTAACCCCAGAACATTGATGCAGGGAAAGCTCTGGATCATCCATCAGGTCTTTACATAGACCCTCAGATGAAAAGTGACAGAGGAAACAGGGACAGCAAACAGTAAGGAAGAAAACTTGAGATGGATGAGGAATATTTCTTCATGTTGCTCTGAAAGAGCTTCTGATTTCACGTCAGACAGTCAAAACACGCCAGAAGGCTTCTGGACACAAGGACAAGCAGCTCCTGCCCACCCCATCAAAGAAGTGGATAAATTAAATGCAGCAGCCTAAATTAAATGCAGCAGCCTCTCATGTAAGCTCTGCTATCCCAGATGTATTTATATTTTACAGTTTTAAGTGCAGCCAATTACAGATATGCATAGAACTACACAGACAATATATAAATATTAAAAAGCATTTATTTATGCAATTATGTACATATTTTATTTATGCAAGACAGGCATGCATGTTTAAACTACAGACTCACATGAAAGGAGACGGGTTTCTTTTCATCAGTTATATTTCCTATTTATATGTAACAAAACCCACCCTTTCTGGAGCTATCTTTAGGCCTCTCTTGCTCAGGACCGAGCCGCGGGTGCGGAGCGGCAGCATCGCCACCGCCTGAGCCTCCGAGAGTAGATCTTTCCTGCACCAGCTCTCTTCTAGGCCATCCACTTTGCTGAAAAAAATGCTTATCTCAGAGTTGAACTTCAAAGGCATCGCTCCTGCCTCTCAGAAAGAGGGTTTTCGCCATACCCGCACCCCTCCCTGCTCACCGGTGCGCAGGCTGGGTATTTTTAGCCGCCTGAGAAGCACCTGATAGGCACCAAGTCCTGGATGTAAAAACTAACAGGGCCATTATCTGTACTACTATAACAGCTTTAGGTATTGGCTTTGCAGTTTAAGGCCTTTAGAGGCACTGAGAAAGTGATTTCCAGACTATATCATCAGCGCAAGACTTTTCTAGGGGGATGGGGAAGAGGAAAATTGACTGCCTTGAGAGTATTATATGGAAATCTCCAAACACGAAAAAAACTCAGACCAGTAATATCACTAGGTCATTGCTTCTGCTCGTCCATCCTCACTGTCCCTTCACCCACCATTCTGGATAAAAGCAGAAAGGGAAGTGTGATCCCAGCCAGTGTCACTTCCTGTCCCCACAGACTCTCCTCTGAGCTGCCACGAGTTACTGCAACCTTAATCAAACCTGGGGAAAAGTCCTGAGGTCGGCCCCCAGGCTGGAGTCAAGAACTTTTGATTCAGAAGCACCCCAGGTTCAAGAATCCATCACAACCATCAGACAGCCAAAGAGATGTTTGGAGATGCTTGGACTGAAGGGTGAGATTCCCTGCACCATCTCCTCCAAGAGAAGGATGGATAAAAGCAATAAGGTCCATTCAGATATAATGACCTAAAAGTCAACCTTCTGAAAACACAGTAGGCGTTATTTTCCTTTTATTTCTTTTCTCCTTATCGATCCAATGTACGTTAAAGCCTGAAGAGAATCTGGGCTTCCTCCACGTTCCAGACACGTTCCACTGCAAGTGATGTGCCTGGCTTTAAAGTCATAAAACCTGACAGCATGACGTAGGCGAGGTTATTCTGCCATCGGATTAGGAGGTCCATTCGAGAGGAAATCCTAGAGGTCCAACCTCTATATATCTGCTCGTGAGGCAGAAATCCCCCCAGACAGGACTAGGTGGCACACGAAGGCGACGTCCTGATTTCTGATGTTCAAAAAACTAACGAGTCCAGACAAGGAAAACACATTTGCTCAAATTCCCAAGTTCACAGCGATGCACACAGACAAGTGGGATTGAAAACCCAGTCTGCTAGAAGCAGACTTCAGTGTTTCTGGCACTTGAGAGAAGGACACGGGAAAGGTTAAAGAGCATCTTTTGAACAGCATTAGAAAATGCATTTGGCAGGTTAACAGGGAAACGTGATGGCAACATGCCATAAAATGCAAAGTCAATTCACAGAGAGAGTTGGAGAACATGAGGGAGCTCGTGGGTTTGGTTAGACACACACCTCTCTGGCAGCCTCAGGTTCATGCTGCTCCTCACCAGAATTTCACGAAGATCCATAATACATATTTGGACAAAGATGTTGCGATTGACAACACATCAACCCTTCCAACCAGCTCATGCTCGATCAAATCCTTTTAGACGCACTTGATGCTAACAGAAACGTTTTTTCATAGTTTTTTCATCCTCCCTCCCATCTCCAACAGCACAGGCAAAAGTAAGAGAGCAGCTAGGCACAGGACACCTTATGGAGAAACCTGGACATCCACAGCAACTTCTGACTGTACTCCCAAAGGACACTTGGGAAGCATATGGCAGACTGGTCACACTCCCACAGAACAAGCCGTCCGAGCTAGAAAAGCAGAACGCCTCAATCCAGCTTTGACAAAGAGGCTTGACTGCATTTCTTAGAGTTTTCAATTTTCTCTGAGGACAATTTAAATCTCTTTAAGAAAATCAACCCCGACCGCCTCTTCCTCTCCAGAGCATTGAGGTTGCTCTTCCTGTGTATCTTCCAACAACAAAGCCTTCAAAGACTTCTTTGGAAGTCTGTTGTCCCCTCTGCCAAAGTCATTCCCTCCACAATAAGGTCAACCATACCCTAAAGTCATCCCAGACATCCATGTAAGCCTTTCACATGTCCTCCCAACTTCCCACAACCAGATTATCTTAAAACAACCTCCCTCCTTAAAGCCTCTCTCTTCTGGCAGGCTCTGTGTTAGTCTCCTTGCTCTTCTCAAGGGCTCTGCTCTTATCTCCCGATTATTTCTCACCACCACCATTGACTCTACGGTGACCGTCCCCATATCTCACAGCCGACCAGGAAGGAGGTTCACCTGGATGCTCTTCTCCCCTTTCCCTCCTCTTCAGGCTCACCAGTTCGTGCTAGAGGACTTACTTCAGTGTTTTGCCTTTCCTAGAGGCCTCGATACCTGGTCAACAACATTTCTGTGCGTGAGACACAAACTCTTGCTGTTCCTCCAGCATCCTTTTACACCGAAGAAAAACCACACGGTCCTAAAAGCTTCAGATGCACGCGGGTGATTCTCCAGTGCAGGAAATGGGAAGAGGCTCTTTGAGGACTCCAAGGTCACTTTGTGGGTCTGTGACCTTATGTCCTCTGCTGAGATTTTTAACGCTTTCTGGGCTGACCAGCAACATCATGGAGACTAGACCAAATGTCCTCCAACTTCAGTAATCTGCACAACAGCTTAGAACTCCTAGTGCCTCAAAGCTGTTTAAAACCCCTCTAACTCAAGTATATCCTAAAGCCCTCTTTCTTTCAGAGCTGGGGGCCTATCGTTTGCTTTGATGAGACAGGTCTAGTCCCTAAAACTCTCATCGCAAATCAAGAGCCCTCTCTTTTACTGATGATCTCCATTTCAACCCTATCTGGTCCCCTTCTCTGAAGTGTGACAAGACTCGTATGACCTCCTTTAGCTGAACTGCCTTCAGCACACACCCAGTCACCCCCTCCCTAACCCCAAATGAAAGATCAAAAAACAAAATCCACACTATGAAGCAGGAACACCAGCGACAAGCCCTCCACATTTGCACTAATGTTTGATTACGTTGCCAGGACCCCCTCAATGCCATCTGAATCCCCAGAGTATATTTAGCCACCACTGTAGGTGCATTAACGAGATGACTCGCAATTACCCTGTTGTGGTCCCACGCCTGCCATGCTTAGCTCTCCCTAAGAGGTGAAAGGCTGCTGCAGGGGGTGAAGGTTTTCATCCATAAACTGACGCTCTGCTGAAATTTTCATAAAGCTGGAGAACGGTTGCAAGTTATTATAAAAGAGCCAATTTCAGAGCCTGTAATAACGGCCTGTGACTAATGACAGCATTCCCCACTGACAGGTTAAATATCGAGATAATCGACATTTGATGTGGGGGGAAGAGATCCTGTGTTTTGCTTTTTTTGGTCAAAAAAAGCAAGGATGTGAAAAGCAGTAGCTGGAAGACCTACAGCACTGTTGGCCATACTGCTGCTGTCGCACAGGAATTTCTCCATCTAACACAACGTGACCAGCAGCCACCAGTGCCCGGTGCTTCAGCGAGGAGTAAAGGGTGTTACCAGCCAACATGGCACTAGGGAAACTTTCCTTATGGTCCTCACAACACGCAGGAGCTGCTTCAAGAATTTAACAGGCTCAAAGGTGCAGAGACTAAATGAAACGGTGCTGAACATCAAAGCAAATAATCTGACCTCCTTGTGAGTCAGCACTGACAAAGATGGTATTTTTAAGGGCACCAAATCAAGTTTGTTCCCATTTTTAAGGACTCTTCCCAAGACTCGGTTTGAAAAGGGTGAAGTCCCAACTCCAGTTTGTCGCAAAGAGGCAGTCAGAGTGTCTGTATCCCAGGTAAGGGCTGAGTACATGGGACATGCACGTTGGGACAGCCCCATCCTGCCTGGGAAGGCTGCCCTGTCACACAGAGGAGAGCAGCTGTTTGACAAGACATCTCTCTCCCAGACAAGGACAGGTCATACATCTCCTTAAATCCCAACAGGGACATTAATCTAAATAATGGATCCAAAACCTTTCCCCCTGATGCAATGTGACACTCCTGTCCTCAGGCCACCCAAACTGTCCCACACTCATGGATCCCACAGAGCCAACAAGAAGTCGCTGTGTCCTTACCAACTGTCCTGGCGAGGGGCCTCTTCCCTGCTTCAGCTCTCCTACCACCCTTTGTCTCACCCTTCCCCGTCCTCATTCAAAACCCTCAAGGCCCTTCCACCACCAGTAAGACATTTCTGCCACAGAATATATCCAAGTCTTTACAGAAACTCTTCCTGAAGACAACTCCTTGATGACATCACAGCAAAAGCAGTCTGAGGTTAGACAAGGCAGCTGCATCCAACAGGAAGGCGGCCACCGTCCCCTTCCAACAGGCTGTTCTCAGCAGTAAAACGGCCCATTTCGTGGTTGAACCTGTCCAACTTCTACCTATGGGGGTTTTTTGTGTGTCAAAGGGTCTGGTAGCCCTCCCACTGACTATCGCGACCACTCAAGTTTCTTTGTCATCAGTATCACGGTGTTTTATACTCTCTCCAGTGCTTCCTCAACATCACTGCTGTGCAGACGCCAGAACTGGAAGAGACATGAGCTGCTCTGCCCTTTTCACTACGGCATGATGCTGAGCTCTCCTGTTGAGACAATCGTACCTGAAGACTCTCCACACCAAAGACCTTCAAAACAGGCATTCCAACTTCTCAAGAAAACCTCCTATCTTACATTTCTTTTTTCTTTTTTCTTCTCAACTTTCAAGCAAGGTTTAATTCAGGCTGGTATGAGACATAGGGGGTAAAAGGTAGCAAACTACTCTCCCAGTATTACGAGCAAAGTCTAAATGCAATCTACTTTATCCCAAACAGCAATCACAAGAGGACTCAGGTTTCCCTTTAGAGAGGGAAGAATTCCAGCTCCTGGGTAAAATCGAAGCCATCAAAAGCCACAAGGAGTGGCTACTTCCATAGAACCATAGAACAGTTTCAGTTGGAAGAGACCTTCAAGATCATGGAGTCCAACCTTTGTCCCAGCCCTATCAACACCACTGAACCATGTCCCTCAGCCAAGTACAGCGAGGCCAAAAACATGAGCTCTGGCAACACACTGTGACCGCAGGCTGGCAGCAAGTATCTGCCGAGGAGGCTCTGGATATGGTTTGGTTTGCTAACCACAAGTAAAGCCCACTCTTCAACCTTCTACAAAAATGTCAGTGAAAAGGCGGGTGGTAGTCTTTACCTTGCATTCTTCATCCAGGAGGTCCAAGATACCAAGTTTCGCCTCTATGAGGTCTATGCATGGCTGGTTGTCATAGAAGTCTATGAGAGTCCAAGGGATTCCCTCCTTCATGTACTCTTCTTGTTCCAGCTTAAACACGTGCTGAGAGTGAAACAACAGTACAGTTATCGACTGTGACCCCAGCGGAGCAGTGCCAGCCCCTGCCCCGTTCACCCACCCGTCCCCACTGCAGCAGAGCTTTCCATCACCACATCCAGAAGCCGTAGAATCACAGAACCACAGAATGCTGGGGGTTGGAAGGGACCTCTAGAGATCATCCAGTCCAGCCCCCCTGCCAGAGCAGGATCACCCAGAGCAGGTCACACAGGAACGTGTCCAGGCAGGGTATGAAAGTCTCCAGAGAAGGAGACTCCACGATATCTTTGGCCAGCCTGTGCCAGGGCTCCGGCACCCACACAGGGAAATAAAATTTCCTCGTGTTTTTATGGAACCTCCTGTGTTCCAGCTTGTCCCCATTGCCCCTTGTCCTGTCAATGGACATCCCTGAGAAGAGCCTGGCTCCGTCCTCCTGACACTCCCCCTTGACATATTTATAAACATTAATGAGGTCACCCCTCAGCCTCCTCTTCTCCAAGCTAAAGAGCCCCAGCTCCTTCAACCTTTCCTCATAAGGGAGATGTTCCACTCCCTTCACCATCTTTGTGGCTCTGCGCCGGACTCTCTCCAGCAGTTCCCTGTCCCTCTGGAGCTGAGGGGCCCAGAACTGGACACAATATCCCAGATGTGGCCTCACCAGGGCAGAGTAGAGGGGCAGGAGGACCTCTCTCGACCTACTTGCTACTCCCCTTCTGACACACCCCAGGATGCCCTTGGCCTTCTCGGTCATGAGAAGCTTCAGGTGTCTTCACCTACAGCTTTGTACAGGCTCTGCCATTTACACAATTTAGCTTCTGGCAAGGAAAGTAAAAGCTTCATGCTAGGACACCATGGGGCAATGGAAAAAAAAAAAAAAAAAAGAAAAAAAAAAGTGGGGTTTAAACGACTTTCTCTAGAAAATGACCACAGCTGTCACAACATTCTGGTGGACACATATACTGAAATGGCCATAACATATACATCCCTTGGGGTGAGAGAAAATCCTTCTCTCCTTCAGTGCTCAGCTGATTAAACTAGTGACCTGCAGCAGGTTCACAAGCTGGGAGCCCAGCCAGGGCTGGGTGTGTGTGCTCCCATCTGCGAGTGGAGCTTCAAAAAGAGCACCTATTGTCCTAGAAGGGATATCAGCAGCAGGATCTAACCGACTTAGGAACACCTCTATTGCTGATCCTTATTTAGAATAAAATAAAATTAAAATGAAAATTAGAAAAATAAAAATATTTTAAAGTAAAAAATAAAAAGTAAAAATGTAAAATAAATTTAAAAAGCAAAATAAATTTAAAAAGTAAAATAAAGTGAAAAAGTAAAATAATTTTAAAAAGTAAAATAAAAAAAACCAAGTAAAATAAATAAAAAAGTAAAATAAAATAGAAATAAAATAATAAAATAGAAGTATCCTTGCATGGCTTTTATATCTCAGACCTCTGCCCAAGCAGATAAATTGTCTCTGGCTATTTCTGAGATACTCTAAGCATATTAAAAAATGATTTTTCAAACGCACTTTTTTTTTTTTTCTTCAAAGACAGCTTTTTAAAATCTCTTCAAACATGCCATCTCACAGTCTGAATTTATAAGCTTCAGAAGTGATAGCTGGACATACCAAGTAAGATATGAATAGTGCAAATACAATCCATAATTTACTTTCCATTTTTTAGCAGCAGTGATCTGATGCGTTAGACATACTGCAAATGTTCATGTCCACGCATACGATATGGTTTCGAAGTGTCAGTACTGCGCTCAAATTTAACCAGTTTTCCCTTGTATCTTGAAACTAACAGTAATTTATTACCCTCCGTGCAACAAAAGCAGAAGACGACCCCTTACTGGTTTCATTTCCAGTGCAGGTTAAGCGCTTTTATCTAATAAAACAGAAGAATCATGCGTTTTTGTAAGGCATATTCAAGGAAAAAAATGGGAGTGTGTCCAATCTTGCTATTTATTACAGGATTTTCCTTGAAGAACTTTAAGTCACAAATAACGGGCTGGTTTCCACCCGTGCTTCATCCCACACTGGAAATGAGGACTCGGCACAACACCGTCCAGATTTCGATTTAAGATTGAAACTAAGCCCAACAAAATAAATAAAAATAAATTAAAAAAATCAGCAAACTACTTATCCAAACCCACCAGCGAACCTTTGCATAAACCACCTGCGATTTGTACATCACCTGATTTATACATCGACCAAGCAACATGTCCAACCTGACACGAATATTTAGCGCAAACGCAACGCACGACGGTTGCCTAGGAGGGACGGCGTCCCAAGGACCACGTTCACGCTGGCCACACGATCTCACCAGGCTGCAGTTTAAGTGCCATTCAGCAGAAGCCACACGTGAAATAACCCCACCTTTTATAGGTTTTCTGCTACGTTTTACGGAACGCTTCCAAGCCGACCTTACCGAGTTGAACTGCTGCTGGAGCTTTTCGTTGGCGTAGTTGATACAGAACTGCTCAAAGCTATTCACCTCGAAAGTTTCGAACCTGCAAAGCAATGAATAAATCAGCATTGAGCGTCGCTTCGCCTCAAAATCTACTTTTCCCTGCAACGGCGTTGTCTGCACAGCGGGGAACACCACTTACTCAACCGTCTTTTCGCATCCTTCCTATCCTAGACCTACACTTTATTCCTCGTTCCCCGAAATGTCCATCGCTCCCTGCCATAACTCAAGAGATTCGGGAGGTCTCTTCTGCTATGCACAAATAAGATATTCGGTACGACTAGCCAGGTTCCTGCCCATCAGGCAGTAGCGCTGAGACGAGAAATGGAACAGCGTCTCCTGGGGCAAAAATATTATGAAAGATTAAATCCAAATATATTTGCTGCAAAAGCGATGAAGGAACAGTAGCTGCTGTCTTAAGGGACCAAACATGGTACTTCTAATGCAATTCAATAGAGCAGAAAAAGGAGTTAAATTCATAATTACAGCTTCCGCACGGCATCCCTGGTAGCACAAAAATTACAGACACGTGAGCAAGTGACTTTCTGGAAGGAGAAATGGTGCTTCCAGCTGATTCCAACACGGTCCTCAAAGGGAGTTTGGTGCTGGTCTCAGTGATCTCCCTCTTCACCAAAGCTCCCCTCAAAGAAACATTTCTCAAACCCTCCGCAGGCCACCAGCCAACTCCAAACCCAAGCTAAAAACTGGTTTCCCAGTTACAATTAGATTAAAAAAAAATATTCAGTTTTAATAACATAAAGTACAGGCAAGCATCAGAGCGCCCGCAGAGCCCCTGTGGCAGTCAGGGCTGTAGCACAGAGCGTCCAGGGACGCGGACAGGGCTTGCTTTTTAAAAAAAAATAAAGAAAAAAATAAAAAAGGACATTTTTCAGCTACTACAGGGAGCTGTGTTATTTATATTTCTATTTTTAAGGCACAGTTGGAAGTGGGAGGAATAAAAAAAAAGTCTTTGGCACATGACTGTGAGGATTAAACTACGGGAAGAAATGGAAAGGCTCCCTCTGCTTAACAAATAAGCTGCTGTAATGGTAAATGTGCAGCAAAATAATCGCTCGGACAACAGGTGCTGTAGGAGCTGGCAGAACAATCTTAAATCACTGAACAAATTAAACCACTCCCCCCCCCGCCCAAAAAAAAAAAATTTTTAAAAAAATCACTATTTCTGGTACTTTCTGAGGACTACCTGGCTGTTATCCATGTACCTCACCATACAAAATGCCTGAGCCCTTGGGGAAAGGTAACACAAAAATGCCAAAGGGAAAGGGCAAACGGGAGGAAGGAGCCACTTCTGCGTTTCTGTCAGCCCCACAGCCCTCGAGGAGACCCAGGACCGCTCCTCCATCGCCTGGCTTGGGGCTGGCATTGCCCCCAGAGCCGGTGCAGCCCGTGTCGAGCAGAGGATGCTCAGCCCATCGCAGGAACTGAGATTTACAGTCTTTAATGCAACAAAATCTGGTGTCTGGATCAACAAATGTTTAGATTAGACACGTGGCCAGAGCCTCAGTGGTGACCGAGTCCTGGAAGAACTCCCACTGTGACACTACTTGCCCAGGATCCCCTGGAAATGCCAACTCCTGCAGGTTCCTGATCAGAGCCACAGAGCAATGACAGATTTAATTTAAACAGAGACGGAGAGGCATGGCAAGCTAGGTAGAAAAACGCAACAAGAGCGGGAACACAAGAGGAAGAGATATCGGAGTGGAAACTCTTTTTCTGCTTGAGAGGCACCAGATGTGATTCACGAACGCTCTCGGCGAGTGCTGGCCAGGGGCAGAGCAGCTGTACAACACCAGCTCCACGGGAGATGATACGGAGTTGGTAATTAAGAGGACCCTGCCAGCGCAATCTACTAATTGATGGAGCAGTTTGGTCGCCAGCTCCACGCACGCCCTCACCAGGAGGTCCCACCCGCGCGAAGCGACTGCGCTAACATGGCATCCTAACGGGAAAAGCAAACCAGTGTCCGTTTTGTTTCCAATTATCTCAGTGCACTGTACCTTGGGGCAAAAAAATAAGCATATTCGCCACCACCGTGGCTCCCTGGGAGGCACAGGTGGCTTGGGGACAGCTCTCATGAGCAGATGTTGGAGGGGCAAACGCTGCATTTTGGCTTTCCTGCCGTGCGACTGGTATCTCCTAAACCCACCTCAGCACCAGGGCTTATGCTGAAATATTTAAAGTTCATAAATAAGTCCAGCATACAGCTGGCTGCCCTGGGTGTTCACACTTGCCTTCACACGGCAAAGCAAGGAAAAACAAGCTGTCCTCATCAGGTTCAGGAACATGAATCCACTCCTCAAACAGACTGCAGTATTGCCACCACGGCAAGCGATGCGCTTTCAACAAATACATAAAGGCTTTCAATGTTGTAGCCGCTCACCTCAACGCTCAGAGAGAATTAAGGATGCAGAGTTGAGCATTTGAGAATTAGGAGACAAACCCCACAGCTTCTGCTCCCTCGGTGTGGACCCCCATCCCCAGAAATCCCACCCACAGGGAATGCCAGGGCACTGATGTTCTCCAGATGTCAGCGATGTGCAGGGAAGGCTGCTTGCAGGCTCCCTGCCTTTCCAGCTTAACTTGTCTCCCAGAGGAAAAGGAAAAACAACAGATATTTAGGGAAAGGGGGAAAAAAGTCAAAAAAAAAGAAGTCCAATATTTGGCAGAATGCATTAAAACTTTCAAATAATCTGAGTTTGGGGAAACTAAAAGGACTGCACAGTCAGCTTGTCAGCACCCGAAGTCCCTGCACTGTTAATTACTCATAATGTAGACAGCAACACCCTCTTCTGAAAGGGATTTATGGTCTTTTTAGGAGCCCAGACTCACATACAAGCATACGGCCCAGAGTGTGGATACCCCTCCCTTCCAAATCTGCGTCTTGTGATAGAACCTGCAGGTCCCTGTTGAAAAAAACCCAAACCCTGCTGTACTCCATGGTGACACCACTGCTATAAAAGCATCTGCTGGCCCCCACACTAGACATGACGCACAGGAGATCTGCAGCTAAGGGAGGTTTTTTCTTCCACACTAACAGGTTTTCAAGCCCAGCTTAATCTTTCATGAGCACTATCTTCAAGTCTCCTCTTATTCAGGTTTCAAAAAGACTGCATCTGATTTTCTCAGACATTCAAACTTCTGCATTGACCGACTATTGTCCACACGGCTTCCTCTCAAAGCTTTATCAGATCCCAGCCTGCAGAAATCTCTACTTGTAGGGACACTGATGGGAAACAGCTTTTCCACCCTATACAGTCTTCAAACCAGACTACGTCAATCTCAGGTGATGACTTAAGATCTTCCAGGTCCTGTGTTATCTAGCAAAGACAGACACTTCCAAACCTCTAACAGCAACCTCACCATCTCAAGCCATCCCGCTGAAATCCCAAACCAAAGAGAACAATGTTTTATCATACTCGTTACAAGTGTTCCTGTAAACCTTCCCATATGGCAGCAGTCACCGATGACAGGCAGTGGGCTACGACCGATGCTCCAGCACTGACTTCTGGCATCCTTTCTACCACTCTGACAGTCCAGCAGACGTTAAAATCAACATCCCAAACACCAGCAGCTGTAGAAACCTCATGGGAGGTTCTAAACACAAGATCCAATTCCAGTAACTCTGTAGGTATTATAGCCATAAAAGCCTTCTGTGGCTGACCCAGAAACGTTTTGGCAGGATTTCATCCTGAACTTAAGGTCCACCTAGATCTGACAGACCAAGACTTGGGACTGAGGAAGCACAGTGACCGCACTGGGTCAGAGACTGGTTCCTGGAGCAGCCAAACCCAGAAGACCTCTTTCCTCTTCCACCCCACAACCCACACAATCCCTTCCTTTCTCCTCCATCTTCTGCTTCTTTGCAGCACTGCAGCTACCATGAATTCTTCATGGACAGCTCTCTCATCCCTCTTCTACCAGCGCTCAAGTGCCAGGATGACAGATGGGACACTAATTGGTGCCCAGTCCAAATTTAAAGCAGCTCATTGCCCCAGAGGTTGCAGGCTGCAAGCCTTACCCTCCGTTACGGCAGAGCTTTTTGCACTTTAACCCCCCCTCCGCTGCAGGTTCCCAAAGTCTTCCAAAAGCTCTTTCTGCACAAGGGCTTTCCAGCAGCAGCTTACAGCTGAAGAACCAAAGTGGTTTCCTCAAACCTCACAGCAACTCCAGGCAGAGCCAAGCACAGTTTCTGGTCTCCGTATCGGCACCTTTACCCCTAGCTCACCTTTCAGCTTGACATTTTACACGGAAATCAGTTGTGGGAGGTAAATCCCAAAATCCGACGCTCAAGGGGACCTGTGCGCACCATTTCAGGGTCAGGGTTGCATAAATTAAAGGAGGATCAAAACTGTAAGCCATGCATGACTGGGCTTTTTTCCACCCCTTTCTCTATTACCTCCCCCACCTGCCACAAGCCAAGGGCAAGTGTGCATTGCCAAAAGGGCGAGACAAATCAGAAAGGACTAATTAAACAGCCCCAAAAGCAGAAAACATGCCTACCCGTAGATATCGAGCACGCCGATGAAGGAGTGCTGCTTGACGGCGGTGTGCAGGGCCTTGTTGATGTGCTGCACGATCCAGTTGAAGAGCTGGGCGTAGATGTGCTTGGCCAGGGCGTTCCTGGCGTTCACCACTTGCTGAACGGACATGCTTTTCACGTAGGTCTCGGCTGCGGTGACGAGCTTGCGATGGCAAAGCCAGTGCTGCATCTGGCTGTGCTCCACGCCCAGCAAGCTGCAGAAGTTGTTCAAGTGCTCGTCCTCGCTCTGCGGGTAACGAGAAGCAAAGTCATCAGGTTGGTGACACTCCAAAAACCGGAGTTTTAAGAACCAGGTTCGCAGATCAGTGCAACAAGCTGGTAGCATTTCTTAACTACCCAGGGAAATGCTGCGTTTCTCTGTGGTTGACAGGCAACGGAAAAGCAATAAGCACTCATCTAGTTGTCTCCGTGGACAAACCTGCTCACGCAGAGCTCTGAATGGTGGCACACCCTATAGCTTGGCTCTGCTCTGGCTATCCATAAGGCCTCAATCTTCATAAAGAGCAGATATCCACAGCAACTGCCAACATCGCCTTGAGCTGCGCCTACAGGCTCCTTCAGAGTAACCTTGATTCATCCTCAAGTTAAAGGTCAGGGTATGCTGTTACACTATGCCTTTTACAAACCAACTCCAGAGCTGCAAAATGTGCACCAACAGAAGGGCTTGTGTTATGTGCAATCAATAAAATGAAACACGAACTTCATTTGCTCCAGTGCGTTGTGTTTTTGCTCCCTCCAATTACGACATGGCAGTTCTCAGTTGCTATTATGCTGATAGCGGGCACTGTCTTTTGGACAACAAGAAATCAATTTCCCTTTCCTCAGTGTAATAATACATATCTGAAGGAAGTAAATTGTTTCCAGCTAGATATGTGTACGTACAGAAGCTGGATGGGTTTGCGGATGGAGAGTAAAACGCATTTTAGAAGACCTCTAGGATGCTTTATTGCTATGATACCTTTTTGACCACGGACTCAAAGTCATAACAGGGTTGATTTAATACCATGCAATTACATCTGAAAGTAATTAAAAAGCATGAACTCCATTGCAGAACTCAACACTGTCGGAGCAGACCACTTTCACATGCCCATATTGCCAAATATCAAGCAAATTACCCTCAGCATCTAAGTAATTGCACACCATGTTATCTCAAGGGTACCACTAAAAGTGTGTGCAGAACCCATTTTAATACTTTAAGTAGGAAGAAACGACCCAGTCTGGGATGAGGTGATAATTGACACGAGAGTATTTTTAATATAATGACTTTTTTTTTTTCCCCCCATGAACAAACACCGAAGCAGAAAAACCACCACTAAAGCATCTTTACTTGTATTTATTCTTGTTAATTAACTGCACGGTGCTCCTTTGAATACTGGATAACCACACTACAAGCAGCAGCCTCGTGGCTTTGCCTGTAGCAAAGTGGTTGTAGAAAATCACAACTTCTGCTGGTAAGACTCATTGTCCCCCCAACACTCTGCACAACAAGTCTTTTAAGAGAGCAAGAAAAGTTAAAGATGGACTGGGACATGAGGTGGTAAGTGACACATCACTCATGGGCTGGCTAGAGAGAAGTAACATTGCACTACCTTCCAGGAGAAACAAAGGCACGAGGAAATTCTGATGTATTTTCAAAAAACACAAAGAAGAACAGGACAAAAAGGGCGTCCCATCAAGGGATACTGCTGGAAAGCTCAACATGCCCACCGGGGCCCGATTTATGAGCATGCAAATCTCCCCACACAGCCCATCCTTGCCGGCGACCTACCGATACGCTACAGGTATCGCCGTCCCGCTCTGATTCGATTTCCACGTTCCCTAGGTGCAGAATGGCAGCAATTATCCTAAAAATCGTCGTCTGATGAGACTCCTTCACTCCTGCGGGAACAATTGATAGCTGACTGTCACAAGAGAAAACAAATGGCAATGTTCAGTTTATTTGAAAAGGCTTGCAATCTTTGATTTCTTTCCCGGCTGCCGGCTTACAGTATGATCAGGCCTCTCACAACAAACTCACCATAAATCCTCAGTAAAGTCATTGCTCAAAAATTACAGCAAAGACCGTGAGTGGAGCTCCTCATGTTATTTCTTCACCCCTAACAATTGCATCAAAGCAATTTTATCACAGATGGGTTTAATTGTGACAGTGCACAAAACCAAGGATGCTACTCCTTAATGACCGAAGGGGATCAGAGCTTTAGGGGCACCGTGGCTTTTATGGAATGAGTTGCTTCTCTGCAACTCCTTCTCATATCTCTGATATCTCGCTGACAACTGAGGCAAAGAAATTACAACTTACTGCCGGTGTCCCACAAACAGAAGGAAAAAAAGACAAGCCGTGCACGTGATGCACGATGCCTCCAGGCTGGTGGTACAGCTGGATACAGAAAGTCATCAGGGAGGTGACGTGGAGCTCTGCTCTTTGGCCCCCAGTGTCTCAACAGAAGCTACATGTTTGGGTCTTTCACTGAGGGTGTAAGGTGTTATTGCTTTATGTATTTTTCCGGCAGGCTTTCACAGGCACTCCCAGCAGCAGCTTTGCTCGGCAGCAGCCTCGGCACAGCTTTCTTGCCGTATCTTGTACTTTCACATCCCAGCTGGGCTTTCTGTGCGCCTTTTGTGTTCAGTGCTGGTGTCCTAATTATCCACCCAAGGTCTGAGACATCACCTGCTGGTTTTTGAATTATCAAGAGCTTCCTTTTCTCTCTCTCTCGGGACTTTTCTGTTATCAGCACAGAGAGAAATATTTCAAGGTTACTAAAAGGAGCAATGCTCTGCTGCTGCCTGGCACTCTTAATTGGAGTTAAGCCTGCCTAGGTTAGGGATTTGCAGATAGATCTGACTTCTTGTTACACGTAAAAAGGCAAGCGTAGTAGCAATTTCACCAAGCCCTGAACAGCAGCGGACAGAGCTGGGAAACACTGAAGGAAAATGAGGAAACACAGAACCAGAGGGAGTGTGTGAAGAGCAGGAAAACATCATCAAACTGCAGCAGAGGAAGATGCTCACACAGTGATTCACAGGGACCCAGCGAGGAGACACGGGTCTGCTTGGTAAGGCAGAGAAGGGGACCAGAGAGAGACTACACTTGGTAAAGGGGATGGAGAGAGGGTTCCCTGGGGATTACTGTTCCACAGGCAAGTTTGGAGCAGCCAGTGGAGTGTTTTGAATAGTTCACAGTCAGAAGTCACGCAAGCAGGACAGGAGGAGGGCAAAGACAAGACCCCGCTGTCACCCCAAAGGAAAAAAAGAGATCGAGCCCATCTAAAAACACATAGAGGACAAATCTGGGGGCAAGACTAGCACTGACAATGCTTGAAATGAGTCCCCACATTGGCTGCCAGTACAGCGCAGTAGCTGCCATACAGCTGCTCGGGGGGACTTTCACAGCTGGCTGTGAACAACATTGGAAATGCAATGGAGACGCACCAAGACTCCAGCAGGTTTTAAAACTTGGTTTCAGATAAACACGAACAAACTGCAAAAGTTTTCCCCTGCAGGCAGGCTGCAACACTGCTCAACTGAAGCTGCACGGGTGGCCGTGCAAATATGGGCTCTGTGCAGCAGAAATGTTCTTTGCTCATTATCCCCAGGAATCAGCTACTCAGTACTAACACTGTGATGCTCCACGAAGTGACATCAATCTCAACCCAAACACAGACTGAACTGTAGAGTATCAGCTCTTTTCCTGCTTGTAAATAGGGTAAAAATATATATTAAGTCGAAGTTGCAGCACAGTTTTGACTATGGAATGGTTTATTTAGGTTTCTCAGGGCCAGTGTTCTCCCCCATTTTACAGCCACTTTGAGGAGAGCTGCAAGAAACACTGCTGCAGCTCGCACTAAAAAACAAAGTAAAGCCAACTAGGTCAATAGGAACATGGATTTATACCTCTCAGTGTGATGGGACAGTCACATAAGTCAGGCAAAATACTGCAAAAACACTTGCAAGAGACTTCTGCTTGGGAAGCCTCCAAGCAGAGCAACCCCTTACCCAGCAGGGTGAAGGCATGCCTGGTCTTCTCAAAGTCATCAGCATCGTCCACACCATCAATAGACGTGTCACCTCCCTGAGAAGTGTAGAAAAAGTCTTCAGCCCGTGCTAGGAGAGAAGAAACAGAAGAAATTGTGTCAGCAAGCAGTAGCTTTTCAGAGATGCTCCCCGTCCACCCTCCTGCTCTACCTACATAATCACAGAATGGTTTGGGTTGAAAGGGACCTTTAAAGGTCACCTAGTCCAACCCCCTGCAGTGAGCAGGGACGTCTTTAGACCAAGTTGCTCAGAGCCCCATCAAGCCTAACCTGGAATGTCTCCAGGGATGGGGCTTCCACCACCTCTTGGGCAACCTGTGCCAGGGTCTCACCACCCTCACAGTGAAGAACTTCTTCCTAACATCTAATCTAAACCTACCATGCTCTAGTTTAAAACCATTGCCCCTCATCCTGTCGCTACACACCCTTGTGAACAGCCCCTCCCCAGCAACCCTGTAGCCCCTTCAGGCACTGGCCGGTGCTGTAAGGTCTCCCTGGAGCCTTCTCCTCTCCAGGCTGAGCAGCCCCAACTCTCTCAGCCTGTCCTCACAGCAGAGGTGCTCCAGCCCCCTGATCATCTTTGTGGACCCGCTCCAGCAGGTGCACGACCTCCTTGTGCTGGGGGCTCCCGAGCTGGACACAGCCCTGCAGGTGGGGTCTCAGCAGAGCAGAGCAGAGGGGCAGAGCCACCTCTCGACCTGCTGGCCCCGCTGCTTCTGGGGCAGCCCAGCGTGGGATTGGCCTCCTGGGCACATTGGTTGCTTGTGTCCAGCTTTTCACCCACTTCCTTTAAACTACTGTTTAGTTAGAAATGGATGAATAACCTCGCTAAGACACTGTAACTACCACCTGCAGCGATGAAACCCCTGCGCCATGCAAAGCAAGTTCAACCAGGGCAGAGCTATGGTATATCTGGGATTCTAATAACTGCCTCTACTGCACAGGCACAGACTATTTCACATACTGAGGTTACTATTTTCAATGCTTTTTATCCTGTTTTACATACCCACGTCCCATTCCAACACTTTAACACCTTTCCCACATAACGTAGGGAGTAAAAAAGAACAGGAAAGTCCTCGCAGTGCCAGTGTTACACCTTTTAAGCATCCGTGCTTTAGCAAAGTTATATCAGGACAACGCAAAGCTCAGTCCTGTGGGGACCAAGAGGCATTTCTAAGGCTGATACAAGAAGAGATCGTAGGATTTACACCCGCTTTCCTCCTTAAAACACGGGCTTATTTGAGGCCAAAACCGTTCAGACACGTGCCCAGGGTTGCCAGGGATGAGACCCTGCGGAGCTGGAGCAGGCTCGGCCCCGGGGAGCCCAGGAGGTAGACAACCCCCCCATCTCACCCCACATCAGTTCTCAGGACCACCTCCAGCTCATTTCACACTGGGTAAGAGCAACTTGCTAGGAAAAGCTCAGAAAGACTGCAACCACAAAAATATCACGAAAATAAGGAGAAAAACAGCCTACTGTGTGTTCCGCATCAGCCTGCTGGTAACCTTTAAAATCACTGTAATCTGCATTTTTTTAGACTCACACTGCCACCAGAAGGCCCCCATCCCTCCCCAGCCCTCCCGCAGGCTTTTGCATTAGCTGTATTTTCAGGCTGCAAGAAAAACATTTAATTCTTTCTGGCATACAAAGCCCTGTGACCAGGAAGTTTCAGTGACTCTGTTCGTTGCTGGAGCATCGGGAACAAGGGGCAGAAAATACTGATTGAGGGTCAGAAAGTCAATAACCATCTTGGTCCTCCTGGAACAGCAGGAGCTCACCCAGCTTGTGAAGGAGCACGTTGCATGAACAGCTCGATGTCGTTGCACATCACCCTGTTAGGACGCATGCAGGGCCAGGGGTTGGGTAATGGGACCAGGACATAGTCCTGCTTCTGCCTCGAGTTGTTCCTGGTATAACTTGACTCCAATATTTTGATATTCTAACATGCATGCGATAATTTTAATAACCACAGAAAGCATGTGATTCACTGCAAAGAAGTAAAACGTATTGCTGCTTTGCACCACTGCCCAGCAGACACCACACTTATAAAGGGTATTGCATGGCACATGAATTCCCACATCAAGTCAAATAGCCAACACTTACTGATTTGCGTGCTGGGCTCGAGCAAGTTTAGAGATTCTCTTTGTTTTCCAGCATTTTGCAATATAGAAAGAGAGTAACAACAGTTCTTCAGATGTGAAAGACCCAAAGGAGAAGCAACAGCTTCTACTTTTGATATGGAAAAATATACGTCTTCCTCTCTGACTAATGAAAGGTGGATTTTCACATCAAGGTACTCCTTGCTTCGGACAATCCTTGGGAAGAAAAGGTTGACGGGCAGGTAAAGCACAGCTCACAGGAGGAAATAAATTTGGAGTTTGATCTCAGAACACAACCTGAAGGAAAAGTGGGTAATGATAAAATCCCTCAAAAGAAAGAAAAGTAAATGCATTGTGCCCGTCTGTGCTCACAGAAAATTTCCCAGCACTAGTAATTCAACAGGTCAGGGCAAAGCCTGGTTTGCACTAACAGAAGGAGCTCATATCCCTCTCCCCCAGAAGCCATCCCCACCAAGCGTGTGAGCAGCGCTCCCTCCGCCAGCCAGCAAAGCACTTCAGGGATGTATTTTTCAGCTACTGCGGGATGACAGGAAACACCAAAGCCACCTTTCATTTCCCAGAGAATCACTTCTTTCCCTGTTGCTGCATTTTACCCGAATGCACAAGCAGCCGGCTGTGCCTGCGCACGCTGCGACACAGCAAACGCGCGGGCGCTGCGGGAGAGCGCAGTCGGATGCTGACACACACTGACAACACCGAGTTTTGATTAGGAATGACCCAAGGCAGCTTTCTTGTGAGCTAATGGCCCTGGCACTCCCTGCTCCCCACAGACACTGAGGTCAAGAGCCACGGTCACAACAGCATAAAGGTGTCCCGGATGACGCACCAGGAGAGCAGGGAGCTCTCAGCCTTCGCTGTTACCAGTCACCACAGACACAGAGGATGCTTTCAGAGAGCTGTGCTGAGCAAGACTGGTATTTCCTCCTCTGATCCATACATTGACCAAAAAAAGAAAGGTGGTCTCACAGTCTCCCGTATCAACTCATGTCCCAGAATGAGCTGAAATAATTTACGTCTGAATTTTAAGATGGCAGCAGACAACAGCATTACTCTTCTTTTGACTTGTCTTTTTACAGCATGACTCTTTATTTACTCATTGCAAAACTGAAGCGCACAACCCCACGGCAGAAACACTTGGAAGTGCTCAAAGTGATGTGCTCCAGGGTCACGCAAGCGTGCGAGACCAAACATGGGCTCTTTGATGGTAACTGGGAAGTCGCTGGAAGAGGAACATCAGTTAGGGGCTGAAAGGAGCCCCAGGTCCATCCAAAGCCTCAAGCTATGGAGCCAGGTTTCACAGTACAGCTGGTGTGCACTGAATCGTGCAAACCTTCACTTCCCACCCAGATGTCCCAGGACAGACATGAAGGTTACACCTAGACAGTCTCAGAAGTTATCTCGTGCTTTGGCAAACTCATGGATGTCGTCGTGTGGTTTGGTGCCACTGGGCACAGTGTAGACTAGAGTAGGGTAATGCACCGACGCTCACTGGTGGGAACGGGACAAGAACAGGACGGCTTCGATTCTATCACCAACATTCAGTAAGTGCAGCCCATTTGTCTAAGTTCATCCAAAAAGTCACTAACACAAGCCCAGAACTACCCAAAAACTGAAAGCCTCTATCTCAACCTACCACTTCCCTGTAGTCAGGACAGAAACCTCTGACAGACTCTGCAGCAGCAAGATGCTCTGCATTGGGACCACAACCCGTCCTCCTTGCCATTTGAAATACTTAAAAGCATGGTTTTTTTAAGAAACAGAAAATACTCAAGATCAAAAATTAATTACATCACATCTCTGCAACGCCTGCTGCAAGTGAAAAGCCTCTTACTCATCTGTCTTACAGAGGTTTTGCTGTATATCCTGAGGGAAAAAAAACAAAAACAAACTAACTTGGGATATATCCCAGGAGTTGACCATTGAAAAAAAATAACGAGTTCAAAGGACACAACTGCTCCTGCCAAGACTCTGGCCAGATCAACCTATACACCCACTTCATTTAAAAGACAGATCTTTCTGCAAGTTTCATCCAATATTAACATACAATCTCCCTGCACCAGTTGTCGCCTACCAAGGACCGCAGTTCACTGTGGTTCTGCAGGCAGTTTCTACACCATACACAAGCTTTTTCCACCATGCTCAACCTCCAGCAACAGCTCCTACCCACCAGCAGTGCTTGCAGGAGCCTAACAGCACTGGCCAGCACACCACAAACCTCATGCGCTGTCACAGAATCACAGAACGGTTCGGGTTGTAAGGCAGCAAGAAGGCGAGGAGGGATGGTGCCTCATCCAAGGCACCACATGCCTGGAGATGGCACGAGACAACCTGTGCACCACGAGGGAGAAGCAGCCACTCAAGCTCATCCCCCCCTCACCAGCTCCCACGGAGCAGGCACACACGACCTCACTGACGACCTGAGTTTCTAATCCCACCACGTTTTCCTGTTGCTGTCAGACCCAGGCAGCAGCCACGGGTGCACAGGGAGGTAGAAATACTCACTTAGTTCAAGCTCTTTGAATTCCGGAAGACTCGCTGAGGCACAAAGCTGATAGAAGATGTGGTAGTTGCGCTCGTCCTCCGCCTACAGGGCAAAAACGACGAAATTAAGAGAGGCACAAAGAGGTTACAGCAGGGCTCCCATGCCCAGCCCAGTGAGCCCCTTGCCTCCCACCACCAAAACCCCCACGGTGCCACCAAGATGATGGTGATCTTTTGCCACCTGAGAGAAAAGAGGTGCCAAGCCGTGCCCTGGACAAAATATTTTTGTACGTTTTTTTTTGTGGGGATTTTGTGTGTGTGTAAGGACAGAAGCTCTGCAGATGCTTCTGAGCTAGATCTCAAGCACAAACCAAGAAAGCTTGTGCTGAGCCCTGCACAGGCAAAGGAAGGCCACAGCAGAGACATCAGCCTCATGAGTCCTTCTCCTGCCTCTCCTCCATCTTCAGAACTGAAGTGTTGTCGGCAATTTATTCTTCCTTGCTTTTTCTGAGGTTCCATAGAAATCTCAGCAGCTGCCCAGAAAAAGGCTTTCCATCCCTGGCACAGCAGCCAGGCCAGCAGCAGCAGTTCCCTCCTCGGGACTCCAGCCTTGGGCAGATGGAGGGAACGACCAGAGGCCAGCTAGTGACTCTCCCGGATACATATTCCTCCCAGAAGAGGCCATCAGGTTCCATCACGAACAACTCCAAAAGAATGAGCCTCTGGAAGCTGTGTCCATTAGGATAGACACTTTTAAATCTATTTTTTTAATCCATACAAAAAAAAAAAAAAAACACCAAACAGGCTATGAAACTCCTGGAGTACAGCATCCAAGACAAAAGATAAAAAGGGAAAAAAGCTCAATTCCCCACCTGGAACACAACTCGTGATTTTTCCAACAGGTAGGTCCTCATGTTGGCACCAATGATGTGGTATCTTTTATCAAAGCCAATCTGAATGTATTTCCCAAAACGGCTGCTGTTGTCGTTCCTTGTTGTTTTAGCATTTCCAATCGCCTGCATAAAGCGTAATTAAACATTAATTTTTCTTTTAACATTTGAATTTGTAATCAGTGTTACATAAACAGCCATAGAAGGATTTGAGGGAAAACCCCTTCCTAGATGTAGAAGAACAGAGCAACGATGAGACTTTGGGGAAAACTTCACTGAAAACGTGGTGTCTGCAGAATTTTTGTGGAAGAAAAATGCACAGAAACAGCAATGCGTATTTATACAATAATCAGATCGCCTACATTCCAACAGCCACAGCACTCCTGCTTTGTCTTGTAGGATGGCCCTTCCACCTTTGCTCACAAACAGTGAATCCTGGCAGCTCTCCTGGAGTGGACGTGGGTGATGAAGCCCCGTGAGCAGGAGGGAACCAGCTGCAAACCATCTCCAGATGTTTGGGGCTTTGGTCCATTGATTTGGCGACACGGCCAGATCCACTCCGTGCCTCTCCAACGCCTACCTGTCACCTCCTGGGCAGGTAATGCTGACCACGCCCCACCTCCAACCCTCCGGCACGCATCCCACGCCGCGCAGAAGAGCGGCAGGGCAGAGGCAGAGCACACACACTCCACTTCTTCCCATTCCCAGGGAAATAAGGGGTTCACAAATTGCTACAACTTGACATTCTGTATGCTTAATTAAGCATCCAGAATACCATCATCATTTTATTCTCACGTCCTTCGATTTCTTGTATATAAGGCAGAGACACCTGTCCCATCTCCCAGCTCACCACTATTTCACGACACACACATCCCTCTACTCCATCTTTACACTTTTATCTTTGTTTTTTTCTGCAAACCAGGCAGTTCTTTTATGAGGGTTTTTTGGTGGGTTTCTTTTTTTTTGTTTTTTTTTGCATGGGTAACGTTCTCATCAATTTTCAGTAAAGACAGACAGGTTCCCCGGCCCCAGCACTTGGAAATTATATCTAGAACTTAACACAGGCAAGAAAATTACAGCAATGAAATTATGGGGTCATACAGAAGAACAACGTGCACAACGAATTTTTCCTTGGATGCTTTTAAGTGTTCCCAAGTATTGCAGCCGTATTTCAGAGAGGCACAGGAGATGGGTGAGGAAAGGAGTAAAACAGCAAGAAGCCCACACTACGGCAGATCATCCAACGTCCTCCGCCAGCCGCACGCCTGGCGTGGCTTTTCTCACTCCTCATCCCCACCATCACCTGTTTTACTGTTCCAGCTTGCACCCCACCCTCCCAAGCCTGGGGTGGGCTTGTTCTTTGTCCTGGATAAGGCACCACCCCCATGTTTTCAGACGTTTCAGACAATTTGGCCATGAGGCACCATGGTGGGGAACCTCCCTGAAGGTTAAGACAAGCCTAAAGTCAAGCGCAGGGCAACGCTCCGCTCCCGCGGCACCGCTCGCTCCTGCCTTCAAAAGAAAGTCACAGGAGTCTGAAGTGCTTAACTGACTTTGGAAACACCTGTTTCTTGCCTTCAGGCTGACTTGGATATTTCGCAAATGAAGGCACTCTTGACTCCAGAACCTGTTTGGAAAACAGGATTTAGGCGCTCAGACGTTTAATGTCACCATCTGGTCACAGTGCAATGAAACAAAGCTGCTTTTTTTCCTTCTCCTTTGTATTTCTAAAAGGATTTTTCTCCTTCAGAGCAGGGATTTCTCTCTATAATGAGACTTGTTAATTCCCCATGCTGTCGGTAGGAACAGAAAATCAACAAAAATAAAACTGTGCTGAAATAACTCAAATAGATTCACCCCTTTCTTTTCTATTTCGTGCTTGTACAATTAGGGAAGATTAGGAGGTACTATGCTGTGGCAAAAGGAGGAGGAAGATGAAGATGATAAATTACTAACGGTGTCAGCAACACCGCTCAGGATCTCCACTCCGCAGTCCCACCAAAGCCCAGCTCCTGGAGCCATGCTGGGGATGCACAGGCTCAGCTTCAAGACCATCAAATCAAGAAGGAACTGGGGTGGGCTAAATGGAGGCTATCAGCATATTTCTGTATTTTCAGTCCAGCTCAGGGCTGCTGCGAGGCTGAAAATCAGGTCAGGCTCACAAGCCCCTGCAGCTCTCACTGGTTTTATGACTTCTGGAGAGACACGGTGATCACTGCAAGCAGGACAAAGGAAATTATTTGGCTTTTACCTCCACAATTGGGCTGGACGCGAGGACTTTGGCTTCGATATTGGTCTCACTGGCAGAACCACCGACGGTTGCAAAGAAGCGCATGGCGTATTTGGCAGAGACCGTTTTCCCAGCACCTGACTCCCCACTCACAATGATGGACTGGTTCTTCTCATCCCTATTGTGGCAGGGAAGAAAAGCTTTTGTTAGGTTAATCCACTTTCTTGTTAACGGTTTGTTGGCGTCACACAACAATCTTCCACCTTCCCATGTCTCTGATCTCCCTTGCCTTGTCACCACCTGTCTACGCGACGGATGCTGGATTTATTCTGGATTCAAAGTAACAGCGAATAATACATAATTGTGACAGAGCTCAGCTCAAACACGAAGGACGGTCTGAACATTTTCAGAACATCTCCAAGGGCTTGCACAGACAGAAGGACTCCCTGCGTGAAGCACTGCTGCTTTCCCCACCCATGGAACACATAGCCCAGCGTTGGGTAGCCCTTATAAACTGCAATAACAAACTTCGGTTGCTTGGCATTTGTCTGGAGAGCTATTAGCTGAATATCAGCTTCTAATATTACATATTTAATTTTTCCCTCCGACACCTTCCCTCAAGCATTTGAGATTTTCCTCAACAAACCATGGGCAATTTTGTGAAAGTTGCTCGAGTAGCCTGTTGCTGAGCTCTTAAAACACAGAGAGGTTCCTCTACACTCAAAACACGTTGAAAATATTGAAGCTGTGAAATCGAGCACCTTGAAATCAGGAAATAGCAGAAGTCATTTGCATTAGTATTTTCACACACATCCCGACATCTGGTTAAAACTTTGACGACGATAATACAAGGCACGTCTCCGACATCAGACTCACACCAGCAGTTCACCCCCAAACCTTGCCAAATTCTAAGTCACTGCTCCGAAGTGCAGAGGTACTGCTGGGTCCAAGGGGTAAGAAAAAGAGGATAAAGAGTTTAAAATCAATTACTGGTAGACATCACTAAGTAAAATTTGTTCAGCTCCTGAAGCTTTGCAAAACAAAGTAGTTTTTTAAGAAGGACTCGCTCATGAATGGATGGATCAGGCAGCTTTATCCTCTCCAAGCACACACCAAATTTGCTTACAGAAGAATACAGGTGTAGCAGCACTAGGAAAACAAAATTCAAGCAAATACACACTGGACCTTTTTATCTGCATGTAAGAAGATGCTTTGCAGCAGTAGGAAGCATTATCCTGGCACCAAGGGGCTGATGGAGGTCACAGGAGCAGCTCTGCTGCCGTGAGAGCTACGGCACACCACCAGATTCCTCCAGGGTGGGGGGAAGTTGATGGTGCATCACCTTGTGCAGCTTTTGAGCCTTACAGAGAGCACAAAGCTCATCCAAACGCCTCCTTCCACTTGTAAAATTAATCATCCACACACAAAAGCTTGCACAAGTCATGGCAGCTGTATTAAAATACCCAATCCTTCCCACCCAACACGCAACGCCATACCCACGTTAATAAATTAACGTGCTTGAGCTTCAGAAAAGGCCCAAGGCAGTCAGAGGAGCTTTTTTTTTTTCTTTTTTTCCCAGGAGAGCTACAACTACACCTCTCCAGACAAAGATCTGCCAGCACCAGGAGCAAATGCCTCCGTTGCAGTGGGATCTGCTCCCCAGGGCACCGTTGGCACATGGCAAACCCAGCACCATGGACTTTGGGAAGGAGAGAGTTTTCACTGCAGGATTTGATATAAGCTCCCAAAACATCAGAGCCATTGAGGTAAGATGTAAGTACATAATCGAGGGTATTTTTAAATAAGATCAAATTAAACTTCCCAGACTCTGCCCAGCTTTCATGAATCATAGCTGAATGCAGGCACACAAAACCCTATACGAGTGCAACAATAAATCTACACCTTGTAGTTCTCCTGACGTCGGGAAACGGCATAAAAATGCCTTTCAATTTCAGATACTCAGTTTATACCAGTGAGAGATGAAAACAGAGGCTAAGTGATTGCCCAATACCACTCTTACACTTTCAACAAAAACACAAACGTGCTGCAACACCGCGTCGCTACTTTGCTTCACTGTCAGGCACGGAGATCTTAATTCCTCCTTGGCTCAAGATAACCCGTTTGGAGAAGAGCCTCAGTCAAGTCAAACGTAGTATTTTGGTGCAAGCCACAACTTTCCGACACCTGTAGCAGGAGATGACTGGGGAGCTAATTTCCAGCTGTGTTTGTATTTTTAAGGGACCAATTCATAGAGCACATCTTAGTCCATTCCCTGGCCAACTCCACTGCTCTCCTGGGCACCCACCAGTAGGATGGCAAGAGGAATGTCCAACCACTCCAGCTATCAGACAGTTAATCATAGAACGGCCAAAGTTGGAAGGGACCTTAGAGATCATCTAATCCAACCTCCCTTAACTACATCAGATTGCTCAAGACCTGATCCAACCTGGCCTTGAACATCCTCCAGGGAGGAGGCATCCACAGCTTCTCTGGACAATTTATTCCAGAGTCTTGCCACCCTCGGACTGAAGAATTTCTTTCTAAGATCTAATCTAATACAGAAATACTGGCTGTGAACTGAGCACAACCTCACCCAGGAGGACGACAACCCTCAGCTGGTGCTCCTGGTGACTCATCCCGGGTGGGGACAACCTGCACATCTCACTGAGGACTTGCTAAGTCACGGCTACGTGCCCTCCACAGCTCTTGGCAAAGCCACTACAACTCTCCCACAGGCAGCCAGCTGGCAGGATCCCGGTGTGGGGCTGCCAACGCGTTCGTCTCACACCTTTAGACTTCCAGGGGTGCGTGATAAAGTTCTTTTTTGTGACTCAAGCCATCAGATATATGAACCCAACAGAGAAAAAAACAGTACCAGCTCCAAAGTGAGGAAGGAAAAGTAAGCACCAAAAACAGAAGTATGCTGAACAAGACCACATCAGTGGCTCCGGGACAGGGGATGGCAGTGACTCATCATGTTGTATCTCTGGTTAAAGCAGGTGAGAAGTTTCACAACCGTGTCGATCACCTTTGTGAACTGAGTTCTAGCAGTGAGCAGCCCACATGGGCCACCAGTAGGATGCAATGCATAAAACTCATGTTGGCTACAAAGGAGCAGACAGAGAGGCTTTGGCATGGGCTGCAAGCAGGGATGAACAGACTATTCTTCATCATCGGCGAGGGAGAAGCAGAAGAAAGAGGTGACACCCGAGATCTTTGCCAGCAAGCACCAGCCCTGCAAAAAGAGCTCTGCAAATGCAAAGGTGTCTTGGTCTAGAGCTACACTCGCCTTCAAGTTTCTCGAGAATTATTGCTTCTTACCCTTCTCAGCATGACAGGTACTGCTCAAGCAGCACATTTCCAGAATGCTTCTCTTTTTTCCTTAAGACAGAAGATGAAAACTACATCAATCTGGGATCGGTTGCATGAAGCCAGTATCACTCCAAAAAAGAGGAATTATGCATTATTTAGCATCCAGCCAGCACCGCTACAAGGTAGTGTTTTGTAACTTGTTTTTTCCTATCCAAGATTCATAATTAAGACCTCACAATACTCATAACTTTGACCTCTTTCATATCTTTTCCGTATCAGCTACTGGGGTGTGCCTGGCTGGAGGAAGCAGAGACCAACTCACCAGGCTGGTCCAAGCGAGGCACTCTCCAGACTCACAGTCTGCACAGGCTCCAGGTCCCACCACAAAGTGCTTTTTATGTGGCATCCCGAGTGGTTTATTTCTCCCTTTGGCTTGCCTTTTTGTCAAAAGTACTGGCACTCTCCAAAAGACACTGACCCTAGTCATAAAAACCACAGCCAACACCACCTAGTGCAACTGCAGCCGCTTTGCCAGGTCGCGTTTTTTCCAGAGTTTCTCAAGAATTTGCTCTAACAGCTGACATGCTGCTACATGAAATGGGCCAGGTGGGTTCTAAACGGTAAGAGAAAGCGTCTGAAGTTGTGTTATAATAATAAACTAAACTAAAATAGCTACTGGCTTCCAAGCAAGACAGCAACGCCACTCAAGCTCCTGTGCTTGCAGTAACAACTCCTTCCTGCTGTTGTTGTTTTTTCAGTGGAAAACGCACGTTCAGACATGTGTTTCTTTTCCAATTTCAAGAATAAAAGCCTTCAGGAATAAATGCTACAAAGACCTGCCCTTCCTCAGCATAGAAGTAGACCAACTGCTGGTGCCAGCAGGGAAAGACAGATGAAGCCCACAGAGCAGCTGGCAGCAAACAGGCTGCTCCACGGGCACAAACGGTTAAAACCAAGCAGGACTTCTTTGTATCCAATGTGGAATAAAAGATGCTGAAATGTTTGGCCATTGTGCAGGTGCAGTATGAAACACGGCTGCCTGAAACGCAGTCCATTTTGACAGCATCAGCACAGAAGAAAATTACTATGGAAATAAAGTCTGGATAAAATGAAATATTATGGGGGAATAGTGGCTCTGCGGCAGCACGGCAATGCTGTCACATCTCCTGGGGCTCATGTGGTTCTTGTGTAAACTCAGAGATGCCACCACGGCGTGTTAACGCTGCTCTGACGTGCATCAGTGCTCTTCTCCCCATGGCAGGTAGCTCACACAACGCACACGTCAACACACAACCCGCTCACGCTCGTCCAGCAACACCGGCCATGCAATGGGGATCAGCCTTCAGCAATGACAGAGATGCTGTTCTCATCACGTGCCACTGTTACAGCTCTAACCCAGGTACGAGACACCTAAAGATGCAGTTCTCCAACATTCACCTCCATGGGTCTGCAAGACTTTTGTTTCTTAACTCAGAGCAGCTTCCCAAGATGACACACAGCCTGCAAAACCAATACCAGGAGCTACAGCCTCCACCCATCAAAGACACTTACAAAATGATTAAGGCACAGAAGTCCAACCAAAACAAACTCCAGGATTGTTTCTTCAATGCAAGAGGCAACAGCACCTCCAAAGTCAAGGGCTGCCAAGTCTTGGTGGCATCTGATACAACCTACGGATTGATTCTGTCTGTACAATCTGAATGTTTTGCTTCACTTTGGTTCTTCAGTGCAACCTCCTCAAGTGGTAATACCTGTTCATAAGCTGCTCTGCAGGTGAGTAACACTTTTTTTTTTTTTTTTTTTTGGAGATACTCGTCATGTTATGAGCAATACCCATCAAGACTCTCACCCTTGGCCACACACAGGGCAAAAGATGGGTGAGGCATCCAGCCCAGAAAAACAAAAGAGGCAGTCACTGGAGTTTTTACAATATGTAGAAAAATATCATAGAACCTGTTTTGGTTTGGTCTGGCCGGATTTTGGCAGCGGGAGGGGAGCTGCAGGGTGGCTTCTGTAAGAAGCTGCTAGAAGCTCCCCAAGTTTGATAGAGCCAATGCCAGCCGGCTACAAGGAGGGACCCGCCGCTGGCCAAGGCTGAGCCTATCAGTAAGGTGATAGCAGAGGAACGCCTCTGTGAAAAACATATTTAAGAACGGGGAAAAGAACTGCGCCATAACAGCTGGTACAGAGATGGAGGAGTGAGAATCTGTGCAGACACCAAGGTCGGTGAAGAAGGAGGAGGGGGGGGAGGATGAGCTCCAGGCGCCGGAGCAGAGAGAGTGCCCCGGGTCTGTGGTGAAGACCATGGTGAAGCGGGTTGTCCCCCTGCAGCCCATGGGCGAGGTGCAGAAGTCCACCGTGAGGATCACCGCGTAGATGTCCAGCGAGGATTCCACGCCGTGTGGGTGGATGCCTGAAAGGGGACTGTAGCCCGTGGGAAGCTGCATCAGAGCAGGTCGCTGCCGGAACCTGTAGGCCAGGAAGAAGGGAGGGATGGGGGGAAGGTGTTCTGTTTGTTAACATCTGTTTGCTCTTTCTCACTACTCCTCTCTGATTAGTTCTTTTAAATAAATGTACCTAATTTCCCCAAAACTGAGTCTGTTTTGCCCGGGACGGTAAATGAGAGTGATCTCCCTGTCCTCATCTCAAACCCTGAGCCCTTGGAAATACTTTCTCCCCCTGCCTAGCAGTGAAAGGGGAGTGAGAGAGCGGCTGTGTGGGTACCTGGTGTCTGGCCAGGGTTAAACCACGACAGAACCATAGAGAAGTTTGTGTTAGAAAGGGACCTTTAGACGTCATTTAGTTCAACCCCCCTGCAGTGAGCAGGGACATCTTCCGTTAGACCAGGTTGCTCAGAGCCCCGTCCAAACTGACCTGGAATGTCTCCAGGGATGGAGCCTCCACCACCTCTCTGGGCTACTTGTGCCAGGGTTTCACCACCCTCATAAAACATTTCTTCTTCCTATCCAGTAGGAAAGTCTAGTAGATATCAGGGTTTTTAATTAAGGCAACATGTAGGCATGCTGCACGAAGGAAAAGAAATCAGTTGTTCAGTTGTCTACAAAAAGAAAGTGCACTACAGATACCTGTGCTGATTAGCTGCTAATTACCAGCCTTTGTATCAAGGAAACGGACTTCCTTCCTTCTTTAAGGACTCAGTCCTTCATCTGCAGCAACGCAGAGAACACCGCTGCCCTCAGAGCTGCCTCCAAACAGCCTGGGACAGGTGTGTACGAACCCGCAAACTTCAGGGCCAGCCAGCTGGTCACAGCTCTCCAACTTGTACCAAGAGCTGCACCCAGTTTGGTTGCATCAGAACAGAGGTGAGACGCTGCCCAGTGCTTCCATACGCAGTCCCCAGCCAGAGAACGCCATTAGTCATTTGAATATATGATTTCACATCAATTTGACTGGCTAATCCAGAGCTGAACGTCCCTGGGAAGTGCAGTAAAGCAGACGGTCAAGCTACCGCAATAGCAAAGGGCTTCAAAGCAAGGACAGTGCTGGCTCCCAACAGCAGCTCCCACCACTGCTCTGTCAAGACGAGACAGAGGGACATCTCAGTGCACTTACATGCATCCAAGATCCTCAGCCTGCTACCAACACTGCCTAAAAGCAAAAGTATTTGAAGATAAATACACGCCAAATGTTCTCCAGACCCAAACCACGGGCAGAATCTTTTCACAGAATCACAGAACATCAGGGGCTGGAAGGGACCTCAAAAGATCATCTAGTCCAACCCCCTGCCAGAGCAGGATCACCCAGAGCAGGTCACACAGGGACACGTCCAGGCAGGGTTTGAATGTCTCCAGAGAAGGAGACTCCAAAGTCAGCTTTCTTTAAAGCAGCAAATCTAAAGCCTAGAACCTAGAATTTACAGGACTTGTTTTCATTGTCATCTCTTCAGAAAACCATCGCTGCTGCCAGCATCTTAAGCAAACCACTACACGACATCATCTTGATCTCAGCAGTGAGAGCAAAACCAGTTGCACTAAACACGTGTTTCTCCTCTGAGAGGGGAAAATACCCAAAGCAAACGAAGGCAGATCCAGACCCTGTGAGTAATTATGAGGGGTCACTCCAGCTCTAATCCCGGATCCGACACTAATTCTCCATGTCGTGGAACGAGTCAATGAGTCTCTTCACCGTGGAAATAATATTTAACCTACTTCTTTCAGGATGCTCAGAGGATTAGCGTTCATAAAGCAATCTGAAGATTAAAATTGCTTTAAGCACCGCAGTTTGAATTTAGCCTGACCACAATGAGAACACCCATAAAGCCCCAATGCACAACAGGCTCTAATACACATCTGTAACAACAGTGCTGTGCAGGTTAAAATGAGTGTAGCAATTGCATGGCATTGTTAACAATATACAAAAATACAATAATTTAATTACCGTTGGATTGCATCCCCCTGAGTGCTACCATACCCACCAGCACTGACTCTGTGCAGCGTCGGCACCAATTTGCTCACACACACCTGGGTTTTAGCAAGAAGCCAGAGAGAAAATACAGGCTTGAATCTCTCAAAGGCTGGGGGAAAAAGCCTGAAAGTACGAGTTCGTTGCCGAGTGGGAAAGGATGAGCATACAGCGTGACGCCCAGGGAACAGGTAACGTGCAAATTAACCTTATCTTCTGCAGCGGTCACCCGCAGCACGACGTGTTACCTTCCCTCTGTACAACGCTATTTAACACGCATACCAATCCATCGTTTCTAACGACGAGACCAAATGCCACGGTGCAATTAAGACATCTTTGTAGAGGTCAGAGCGCTTTTATGTGATGCTCCAGCAAACCAGCTACTCCTCCTGCGGGAGCGGTGGGAGCCCCGCTGGTCCCAGCTCATTAAGGTACTTTCTCCCCAGACTGCTTCGTGCAGCCGGCTGGAAATGCCCCTTCAATAGCAATGAAAATCCTGTGTACTCCAAGTTTCTGCAAAACGCTGAGCTGTCTCAGATTCTTTCCACCAACTCCTGAGGGCAGGCAGGAAAGGATGGATGACCTTCTCCCAGGATTTATGCTTTGCATATCCCATTGGAGGAGAAACTCCTCGGCCACGCTAAAACGAGGTCAGCAGTTCTTTTGTGCATTGTTTCTAACGGGAGCAAAATGCACCCGGCCAATTTTATCAGCTCTCTGGCACCCTGACGCTCTTTTCTGAGCTGGGATCGCACCACAGAGCAGCTCTGGCTCTGACCCAAGCCACCCGCGAGGAGCAAATGTGGAGCACTGCAGCCCTGCAGATGGAGAAGGCTTCCGACTGTGTCCTCCCAAAAGGCATCACACAGAAGCAAGAATCGTGCCGGCTTTCTTCTCCGGGAGCTTGTCAGATGCAACCCCAGCAGTCCAGCCTGCGGACACTGGTTGTTCTTCCACCCCATGGCAGTCCCAGAAAGAAGGTCTTTCCCACACACTTCATCACTTCAACCATCATCAGCCACTGACACTTGTAAAATTCCTACATTCCCATCTAATTAATTACAGTTCACAGAATCATAGAACGGCTTCAGTTGGAAGGAACCTTAAAGACCATCCAATTCCAACTCCCCACCGTGGGTAGGGACACCTCCTACCAGACCAGGTGGCTCAAAATCTCATCCAACCTGGCTCTGAACATTTCCAGGGATGAGGCATCCACAGCTTCTCTGTGGCAGTGTCTCACCACCCTCATAGTGAAGAACTTCCTGATGTCTAATCTAAATCTGCCCTGCTCTGGTTTAAAACCATTGCCCCTCATCCTGTCACCACACACCCTTGTGAACAGCCCCTCCCCAGCTTCCCTGCAGCCCCTTCAGGCACTGGGAGGCTGCCATAAGGTCTCCCCGGAGCGTTCTCTTCTCCAGGCTCCCTCGGCCTGATCTCGAAGGAGAGGTGCTCCAGCCCAGTTGACCTACACTAGGAAAAGCCCAGAAAACAACTTTCAGAAACCAACAGGACCACTGACTTCTGGATTCTGCTCTGGGTTCTACATCCCGAGGTCTCCAGAACTTCACTGAGGACGTGGGATGGCAAGCAGGGACTGACCAGGAGGTGGGCAAGAGCAATCACAAGCCTTTGTGCTCTGATGTAATTATGAGGCTTGTAAACACTGTTTTGAGTATTTAATGATATTCAGCTTTCACACGTCAAAGCTCAAACAGTTCTCCTGTACCACAGTACTAATTACGTGCCTGATGTAGCCTATTACGACTCCAAGTAGGTGATATTTCACACACACAATCATTACTCTTACTCAGGCACTGACCTTTCTGTACTTTAAGCTCTCCCATGCCAGTGCTGTCCCATTATGAGTATTTATGATTTTTCTGTAAGGGATGTCTCATTCATGATTCATGGTGCTAGCAAATAGCACCGTTCTCATTCCAAATTGCCAAAAAGAAAAAGAAACTGAAGAAAAAAAATTAAAAAGAGGAAAAAATAGAAAAGAAAAAGGATCCTTTAGTTGGCCACTGATCCTCAGAGCATCTCTGTCCTCTCCCATAGCAGGGTTTCTCCTCCACTCCTTGAGAAACATCATCTGGAGTCTCTCCACTTTTTTTCTTTTCTCCTTCATCTCACCTCTGGAGAAGTTGAGTCCAGCTGCTTTTGCATGCCCCAAGGTCTAACACCAGCGTGGGAGAGCTTTTACCAAACCTTCTGCCTATCAACAGAAGAGATCTCGCTCAGTTTGTCCCCTTCCTAAATTCACGGCTGTTGAGTGCTGCTTCTTCTTCCGACCTTTCTTTTAGACCAGAACTTAGGCTTTGAGATGGTACCTGCTGCAAAACCCTCCTGAGCTGCAGCACAAATCAGCCCCACATCTAGCTGCAAAACTCCCCCAACCCAGCCTCACTCACCAGCAGACCTAAACCCTCCCCTGCCTTTAACATAACACAGCATTCAGCCTTATTTATTGGCGCCAGTCTGATTCCTCTTGCATCTCTGTCGGGGGTTAATCTCCCTTTTAACTCCTACCCGCTCTCTCATTGTACGGCTTTAAATCCTCTTGTAAAGCTTGGAATTTGAAGTGTTATCAAAGGACATTCCCCACCGAGCCCATACGCCTCCCTGCCTCCATTAGGTTACGTGCAGGGTCGATGCTGCAATTTCTGCTCTTTTCCAGCTCCAGCGTCGCAGCCCTCAGCAGAGAGCGGTCCCGCACCCCACCAGCAACTGCATCTCTGCAAGACAAATTATGTTGCTTGTTGGTGCAGGCAAGCAGTGATTTTTTACACTTTGGTACACGCTTTTGACAGCGCAGTGCAAAACCTGGGCGCGCTAACTTCCAATAAAGATGGAAAGCCATGGTTAAACACCCATCTGCAGCCCAGGTGTTTGAGCATTTAGCACCAGAATCAGTATGCCAGCAGTGGGCTGAAAAGGGAAGACAGACTATTTCCATATAACTTATAATTTAGGAATCGCACAGTAGATGCTGACCTTGGTTTGAATTACAGATACCCACCGAGGTGCAGGTGAGACCAGCAGCCCAGGCACACCGAAGCTGAACTCATCTGCCAGATCACTCCTGCATTTTTTATTTCCTCTGCAAGAACTATCAAACGATACAGTGAGGAGATCTTCACTCTTGGAAGGAAGAAACTCCAGGCTAACCAAGAGGTCACCAGAACACTTGCTTTCCCGCCGACATTGCAAGGGTCACTTAAGGTCTGCAGAGCTCTTCCGTGATCCCGGCAGGAGATCATTAAAACATTCTGCATCTCCAATTTAGCAGTTATATACGGATCCAATCAAGATATTTTTGTCTGGCCACATGGAATGGCTTTGCAGACATCCTGGATCTGCGAAAGCACCCGTCTGATGGATGCACAAGTGAATCAAGAGCACTCCATGCACTTGCTGGGAGGCTTTTTCAAGTCTGTTATTATCCAAGATCTTTTTCACTGTAAGATTTGAACATTGAATTTATTTTGCCTTTATTAGCTGACATCAACTGCTGTGATATCATGGCACAATACTACCATGGGAAGATCCATATGTGCTAACTGCAAAACAATACAGCAAGAGGTTTACACTTGACTTACGATTTGGGCAAAGACCACCTTCACTATCTGCTCCCCATTTCTGAAGGATGTTTGACAGCCTTTGGAGGGCACATTCTCCTTCCTCAGTGCCCACAGCAAAGCTCTTCGCATCACATACCTCTATCACCTACTGGTTTTCAATTTTGCATTTCACTAAACCTAACATGATTTAAAAAAAAAAAAAAAAAAAAGGCATTAAGAAACCTTATTTGGACCAGCAAGTCCTGGTCTGCACCCAGAGCGAACCCAACCAGTACAAAAGGAAGAAACAGGGGCCAAAGACACAAAAGCCACACAAATATATTCACTACTAGAGCACACTGCACTGATTTCCCTAACAGAGCATCAGGTGACAACACGATGACCGCACCAACACACCGAGCTGGCTGAGGACAGCTGGGGAGAAGAAAAGCAGGGCCGCAGACACGAGGGAGGACACCTAACCTTCAGCTAAAGCTCCCAAAGGCTGGGAATGGGGAGCTGGTGTCGCACTGTCACCATCCAAACTTTGGTCACCACCATGGAGCTGGCAACAACTGAGAAGACACGTCCATCAGGAGGAACGTGGGGCAGGGTGAGAAGCAAGAAACGATCCCCGCTTGTGTGTGGAAAGCTGTCGGTCAGACTGACTTCAGCAGAAATAAAAGTTTCAAGGGGAATTTTTGCTAGACTCCAAGCTTGTGCCCGGAGCGATGACACACAAGGAAATCAGAGCCACCGCTGGGATTTGGGGACACAAGGGATCTTTTGTTTCTCTGTAAGAAAAGCAAGAAGCAAGCAGACAGGGTTTGTGCTGGTTTTCGAGGCGATCCCGGATGTTCCCCCAGAACTTGTGGTCCGCTTTCATGAGCGCAGATGTCTTCTGCACCAAAAGGTCCAAAATGCACCGGGAAGATGCAGACGAACACGAGAGGATGAGCTGGTCGCATCGCCCTGCAGTTAGTCCCAAAGCAAAAACTGCTTCCAACTCCATGGCCGCAAGCTATTAGCAACCCCTAAACGATCCATTCTTCCACCACCCCAATGCTTGACTCCACTGCCTCCGGCAGCACCACTTGGAGCAAATTAACTCAATGCTGCGTGTTTTGCCTAAAACAATATTGCTCCAGTGAACCCAGCGCGCTTAGTCTCACGCTGGGTATACGCAGGGAGTTTCTAAAGAGCTGGTCACTGTAAAAATCAGAAGCTGCCACATACGAATTTTAATCACTTGCCTTTTCTGGAGCTGTTTTACATGCAAGTGCTGCAAAGCGACGCTCTGCAAAGCAACCTCTTTGGGAAAACCTTTCATTTAGAGGAGAGTTTGGACGTACACCCAAACCATAGTAGGTGTTCCGACGCTTTGTGCAATATTTGGTCCCCAAAAAGGGATCAGATGCTATTACATGCCCTCTGCAGCCCCTTGTTCAGCCCACTCACAGCTTTTTTTTTTTTTTTTCCCCCTCCATTTCTTTTAAATTGGCATTTCCTGGCAACAGGACACCACCAGACACAGGACCCAGAAGAGCTTTACAGCCACCTGCGGAAAAGCCTCCAGTCCCATCTCAGGGACACCATCAGCTGGAGGCAGGTGAGAAGGAACAGGACAACTTCACCAACACTTGTGCACCAGCGAATGTCTTAACTTCCACCCTGCCACCCTGCCTCTCTATGGCAACAGTATACTAGAAGCCCAGAGAACTAAAAATCTGATTGCCTCCAACTCCTGATTTTGAGCCCTCTTCCTCTGTCATCTACTCAATCCTGTTCAGTCACCTTCACTGCATCTTCCCAGAGTGCTCTGTGCCACTAATAAAGCTAAGAGATACATATATATACACTTATTTATTACATACATATATTGTGCATTTTATATATTTTATGTAATGTATTATATAGGTGTGTATGTTATTATTTTTATATGTATGACCTCGTCTTCTGCACTGCAGAAGAGCTATTCAAGGCGATTCTGTGGTTCCCGATTACGTCCTTGCTCTGTTTGTCCTAGAAAAACAGGACACACCTTGAAGCCTTTCTTACGCCAGTCCTCATGAAAAGGACGCTTGCCCTCAAAGAACCACTGCAACCTGAAACACCACAGCAACGGAGAAGGTGACACCATCACGCTGACACGTTTGCTCCAAGTTTGCACTATTTGCCTGTGGCCCCCCAGAAAGTCTCTAGCACCATTCCAGCAATGCTTTTATTTTTTTTTTTGAAGAGTTTATTATGCACGCCAGTGCAGTATCTGATCTCAAGGAAGCAGTTTACTACAAGTCAGCTAATGAAGTTCTGCTCTGTCACGCAAACTGCACGAGTATTATCCCACGGACACACACAAAAGCACGAAGATGAAGCCACTCACTGCAAAACTTGGAGATGACACACCACCAGACACTGGACAAGCTCAAGCAGCAATGACTGCTCGGTGGCTCCAGCAACTTATGTGCTCAGCACCTCTTTGCTCATTGGTGTTGAGAGTAACATCACCTGTTTCCCAGCAATATTCCACGCAGAAAGCTTGTTTCATCTGTTTGATTTTCTCACTCGTATGAAGGACACTCTTGTTGAAAGGAAACCAGAGAAATTCAAACAATATGCACACCTACATGGTTATTCTCACCATTCAGTGATGTGATTTTTCATTTAATTTGTGTTTAGAATGAACAAAACCCATTTTTTAAATATACGTAAGCCTATAAGTGCACATACATGGGCAAGTACACCCTTCTACAGACAAATAAATAAATAAACAAACCCAGAAAGCCAGCCAGAGACTGTTTCCCCGCTCTGAGTCACATTGCCTGTTGGACCTTCCGAGACTGCAGGTTTGAGTTTTTACTCCTGCTCTGGATGCACCAGACAAAATACAATTGTTTAAAAGATAAAACCAGTGATGGTTTTGCAACAGTTTAGGTTTAACACACTCGCAGACCTCCATCCTGATGGCTGAGCTGCCCGAGTACCCACGTCCCACCACTGCCTAAAGCACAGCTGCGGACACAAGGCATCTCGCAGAGTCAGCAATTCGGCTTAAGAAGAGCAAAAAGAAGTCCTGCCCAACGAACTGCCTTCCGTCACACACAAGACACGTCACCCACACACCCTGCTCAAGGAGCTCCACCCCAATCCCAGGGAAAAATCTGGATCGAACCACAGAGAACACAACTTCCACCCAGCAGCTTTCAGATTTAAAACACAGCGTGCTACGTTTTGAGGCACATTTCAAACGACCAGGCAGGCTGCGACGATCCACGTCTCAATCTCCTCTTGGCCCCATTTGAATCCCTCTTTTGTAACCAAGCCTGCAATTACTGTAATACCAGCCCGAGACCGAAAGCACCAGAGCAGCGCTGAACAACGAGCGTCTTGTTTAAGAGCTTTGCAGGTGGTTATTTCCACGTCCCCTTGCAAAGAGAGCGCTCCTGACCATCCAGAGACAGCAGTTATCAACTATAGGTGGCTGTCACAAGTAGATTTGCTACGATAAGGAGACGAGCGGAGTCGAGCATCTCTGGCTAAAGCTGTCAGTCAGCCCGCTGCCCATGAAAAACATGCAGGGACGTGGGAAAGCACCAAGGCTTCCTCAGGACAAGCTTCCGCAGAAGCAGTTGCCTTTTATTCTAGATACATGTCCAGAAAAATCCACGGGTCCTGTCCACATTGGTCGGCAAAATCCTGGCATCTTCTAAAAGGAACCATGCAGCCTGCTGCTCAGCCAGGATTCACGTGACAAGGACAGAGTCTTAAGCCTTGCTCTTTTGACAGACAGCTCCCTGAATTTCTAAGTTCTTCCCATAAAGGTTTTGCTCAAAGCATAAACGCTTGGCAGGAGGTCTCAGGTGCAGGTTGGAGTCAGCCTGGGTACAATCCATCTGACCTGCACCCATGGCAGTGCTCCTCCAGATGCATTTTTGGATTGAACTCTGGCTCGTCTTTGATTAGAAGCACATCCTAACTCACCACTTACAGACGAGACACAGCAGAAAACAGTTAAGTTGTAAATGGTTCTGTGCTCACTCTTGCTATTAAAAGCCAGGGCTGTATAAAAACCCACAGATAACCCACAAGGAAATCTAAACACACTATGTGAGTGAGACAACTGTAATAGAACAACTAAAAGAGAATTCAAGTGGAAGCTGAAAGATCATGGCTTATCAAGTAGGAATAAAATCCTGCATCTGTCCTTAGCAAACACAGAGAGAAATGAAGTAAAACTCACACCACGTTCATCTCTCAAAAACACAGCTCTGAAGGACCCATAAATATCTCTCAATACCTGCTAGTCACCTCCTAATTCAAACTCACAGTGTCTCCACAAAGACGACTAGCACTAGCTTCTAGGCTTAGTCTGATTATCTCACCAAATTATCTGAAATGCGGTTTCCTTCGAGCTATTAAACATGACATTTGCAGAGCGGTTTGAATTTCTTCCAGGAAGCTCATCCAAGCAGCAACAGGAGAAGGATCCCCATCTGAATCGCGGCTGCACAGAACCCGTGAGTTCCTGAGGACCACGGAGATCCCCATCAGCCTAGCCTGCCTGCAGCCTCAGCAGCCGACAATGGGGTCAAGTCGGTAAGCAGAATTAATTAGAAATACCTGACCTCAAAGAGGTTTCATTGTGAAGCAGTTCTCAAGGCAGGCTGCTGCAGGAACCAAGCCCTGCATCTCACAGAAAAGGGACAGCTACTGCACCCATGGGTGAAGACAGCCACCGCGATGGGGAGATACCGCATCGACTTGGGAAAATAAAAGCATGATAGAACGTCCCGTACGCTCAGTAGACATGAAATCCTTCAAGTTTCATGCTTTTTTTCAGCCACTTCGTTCTAATTGCGTGTTTGTCCACCTTTGATCCCACCAGTCGATCCAACCCCGCTGACGGAGCGCCCACTCACCGGGCCATCTGCTTGTAGGCTTCCTCTGCCACCGCGAAGATGTGAGGATCCATGTCCCCCATGTTTTGGCCACTGTACGCGTAGATGACATCTTGTTCGTAGATTGGCAGCTGCTCGTATGGATTGATGGCAACAAGTACAATACCTTCGAACAGATAGACAGACAGATACGTTACAAACCAAGCAGAGGTCATAATTCAGGTTTTTCAGGGCTTGCATTAGTTGCTTCAATTCATTTTTTTTAAAATGATGCTTGAGGGGGAAGTTAAAAAAAAAAAAAGGATGAGAAGGCAATGGGGAAGGACTCCTTATCTTAGCATCTCCCTCAAAGTGCTATGCTTTGATAGCAAGGCAATAAACTCCTGTACAGCCACTGAGCTGGTGAGGAGAGCAAATATATAATAATCTTCATTGTGTGAAGCCTGACTTTGCAGGAGCAGTGAGAAAAAGGGCTAAACGGTCTCTGAGCCACCACTTTAGAAAAGCAATTCCTATGCAACCAAAGCTCTGCTAGACCCAAACAAATATCCCGGATTTTCCCCTGGCTTAAACTCTGAGTAAAAGCTCGTAACAAAGAATGTACTCAAATCAAAATGAAACGCATAAATCACAGGCAAGGAATGCCAGAGCCTGCATTAAAGCTTTAATGTCTCTTTTCTCTGCAGCTCTAGGAAGGCCGTGCCTGCCCGGAGGAGGCAGCGAGCCATAGAATTAATGAGAAGCAAAACCACGCACGGCGCTACCTGTGCACTCGAGGGAGCTGCTCTGCACCCTGCAGAACCGAGGCGCTCACAAATTCCACCTCCGAATTACCTTCAGGTTCTGCAGGTTTCAATTACCACTGCAAGGAGCTCTGGGGAGCATGTGGCTGGTGGCAGCGGGTGCTGCGCTCCCAGCCCGGCCGATTCAGCGCTCGGGCACGCCCAAACTAGAGCAAAGCACAGAGGAAGTCTCAGCCTGCAGCAAACGTGGGGATACGTGACTTAACGCGCGACGGAAGGCAAAGGTCGGCTAAGCCACATTACCTGGCTCTGCGGGACATGAATGGCTTCCCCGCACCGTGCCCTGTTCCTACTCGTTTGCTCCATGTTCCTTTCGGGGTCACGCGTCTCTTTGGTCACCGAAAACACACCTGCAACCAGGGTGCTGACGGGCCATGGTTGCCTCAGCACTTGCTGCCAAAGAAGCACTTTTCTCCTCAACTACTTTACAACCGAAGCATGAGGCACGTTGCACCCAGGCGGGGCTTTGCAGCTAAACCTACACTTGCTAAGCCCAAACAGCTAAGCCTAAACCCACGTATCTTCATTAGCACGATGCTCAAGATTACCGTAAACCTTCAGGAGGAGCTTCTCTAACGACACCTCACTGACCTTGTAAGAAAGCAGGCTTGCAGCCGACTGGAAACACACAAGCAGCTGCAAAAGACTTCACGTTATGCCAGTAGCTGTGACATGAACATCGTTGCAAATCTAAAGGGAAGTCACTGCTACTACCAGTTGCTCCGGTCACGTATTTCAAGGGTGTGAATCTAAAAGAGTCTCCTCCTGCTGAGCATCTCCTCAGAAAAAGTTGCAAGGCTTAATCAGAGCTGTGCATACCAGCCGATTTCACCGAAATCTTGCAGCTCATCACTTAGAGAATCGCTGTTCTGCATCACTGAGAGCAAGGTCATCTTGAGCACCAGTAAGAAGGTTCAGCATTCAATATTCTCCAACATCACCAAGTAAAAATGGCTGAATTGCTTTTTTCTTCTGTCTTTAGGTCGCATTTTGCTGCCACCCACTCACAGGTAACTGCTGCCTTGAATGGTTTCGGCACGTTATCCTCCCCAACAGGGACAACGAGTTGCACCCAAAAGTGCTGAAGGAGTTGGCAGATGTGCTCACCAAGCCACTCCTCATCATTGACCAGCAGTCCTGGCTAACTGGGGAGGTCCCAATGGACTGGAGGCTGGCAAATGTGACACGCATCTACAAGAAGGGCTGGAAGGAAGACGCCGGGAACTACAGGCCTGTCGGCCTGATCACAGTACCGAGGGGAAAGCTGTGGAACAAATCATCCTGAGTGCCATTACATTCCATATACAGGACACCCAGATGATTACACCAGGTTATCATGGGTTCATGAAGGGCAGGTTCTGCTAAACGAACCTGATCTCCTTCCATGACAAGGCGACGCACCTGGTGGATGAGGCTGTGGATGTTGTTTACCTGGACTTCAGTACAGGCTTCGATACTGTTCCCCACAACCTTCTCATGAAAAAAATGGCTGCCCAAGGATTGGACGGGTGTACACTCTGCTGGGTCAAACACCAGCTGGATGGTCGAGCCCAGAGGGTGGTGGTGAATGGAGTTAAATCCAGCTGGTTACTGGTCACAGGTGGTGTCCCCCAGGGCCCGTTGGTGGGACCACTCCTGTTTAATAACTTTACCAATGATCTCGATGAGAAGACTGAGAGTACCTTCACCAAGTTTCTAGATAACACCAAGCTGGGAGGGAGCGTTCATCTGATGCACAGCAGGGGGCTCTTCAGAGGGACTTGGACGGGCTGGTTCCATGGGCCAAAGTCAATTGTATGACGTTCAACAAGACCAAGTGCCAGGTCCTGCACTTTGGCCACAGCAGCGCTATGAGCCTGGGGAGAAGTGGCTGCAAAGCTGCCAGGCGGAGGCGAGCCTGGGGGTGCTGGTCAACACCCGGCTGAAAATGAGCCAGCATGGTGCCCAGGTGGTCAAGAAGGCCAACAGCATCCTGGCCTTCATCAGGCCAGCAGGAGCAGGGCAGGGATCGTGCCCCTGTACTGGGCACTGGTGAGGTCAGACCTCATGCACGGTGTTCAGTTTTGGGTGCCGCAGTGTAAGACAGACATCGAGGTGCTGGAGAGGGTCTAAGGAAGGGTGACGAAGCTGGTGAAGGCTTTGGAGAACAAGTTTTATGAGGAGTGGCCGAGGGACAACTCCCTGAAAGGAGACTGTAGAGAGGTTGTGGTCAGTCTCTCCTTCCATGTTACAACTGACAGGACAGGAAGAAACGGCATCAAGTGATGCCAGGGGAGTTTTAGGTTAGACATTAGGAAAAATTTTTACACTGAAACCACTACCAAAGACTGCAACACACTGACCAGGGAAGAGGCTGAATCACCATCCTTGGATGTATTTAAAAGCTGTCTAGATACAGTGCTCAGAGAGATGGTTTAGAGGTGGGCCTGGCAGAGTTAGATAATGGTTGGACTTCATCTTAAAGGTCTTTTACAACCATAAAGATTCTATGATTTTAATATAAAGCCATATCTGCCCTTCTTCTGCTTTGAATGTAAGAGTTAGATGACCCAAAAAGTCATCAAGAAAAGGCAGAAAACAGCAGTGTAGCAAGAGAGGGGTTGTAGCCTTCCAGAAGAAAAACCCACTATGGACATTTCTCAGTTGGATCACGTCTTTCTGGCACGCTGCTGTTCTCCAGTTGTTTGCTACGTCCTACTTTTTTCCCCACAGACTGCCAAGCACATGCAAAGCTGGCCTCAAACTCATCTGACAAGACATTCCCAGCAAGGGTTACACACATGGACCATGAGCTTAGGTAGTTCACAGTGCACCAACCCTCAAAAAACACTGCTGGTTTTGCAAATTAAAGCTTGGCACACACTCACGTCTTCCACCCACCACAAACTCACAGCCTCCAGACCTTCCTCAAGCCACAGCCTCTGGCCTGTGGTCTCAAGGGGTTTCTATGTGGACATGCTCTCCCACTGCTTCCCAGGAGCTGAACATGTGGCTTGGACACTCACCACAGTATGTGTAGATGTGGTTGGACTCGAGGAATCTAACTTTGAGGTTGTGGAGGACTGCGGGCTCATGCAGGTAGCTCAGGGCTGTCAGGTCATTCTCTCCTACCAGGATATCTGGATTGCGCAGGAAAGGCAGCTCATTTTCTTGAAGGTCAACAGGATACTCGTAGAGCTGAAGAGACACATACGAGGAATGTGAGAAGACAAAGACCAACAGCTCCTTTCAAGTCTTACAATCTAAGAATAACTTCATCTTGACATGGTTAATATTTGCACCTCCCACTCTAACGGGAATGAAAGCCCCTTTAGGCTAAATGCTGCAACGGCCTGGATGATAATGCTGTCCCACAGCACCAAGAGAGAGGGCATCCCCCAGGCAAATGGCTTGGAGTTGGCCAACAGATGGTCTTGTTGGGCACTGATGGTCCACAGGCACCAACCTGAGCAGATCCGAGGTGTTTTCAGGCCAGCCTTGGGGCAAAGAGCCTTTAGCTATCTCCGAGCAGTAACACGTACCAGACAAAAAAAGCACAGCTTCACCTGATCTAAGCACCTTCATGCTCTTTGAAAAGCAGCCTCATTTCAAACTAGACCATATTCTTCCCACCAGAGTGATTTCTCAACTGATTTTTAACTCAAGTTACTTTTATACTCAAAACTTTACATCCCTTCAGGGAGAGAAGGACATGGAGAAGGCACAGAGTCCCTTCTGCCTCAGTATCTGTGAAGCCAGGTTACACCGTTGGGGCTTACAGCTGCCCATATGCTAACTACTTTTGACTCATCCCCAAATGAACAGCAGAGCACTAACTAAAAAAGTGCAATTTTTTTTCCTTTACAGTAGAGAGGAAAAAAAAAAAAAAAAGAAAAATCCTGTCATGTTGCTTTCCACGGAGTGTCTCAGGAAGGGGTCCTGATGCCGGGGTCCCAGCAGAAAAGAGGAATCCCAGTTTATTTGCAAAAGGGCAGCACTACCATTGGCACCATATCGCTGCCCAGGCAAATAGCACAAGAAAAGCTGACCCAAGTGGACAAGGACAGGCTCTCACAGCACATCTGACCACCTCAGGCTTGTTTTATAGTTCAATTCCACATTGCCAATGCAAATTTTCAAGAGTCTGCACTCAAGTCTCACATCTTCACAGCAAACACACCAGGGATCCCTTGCGATACTCAAAAATCAGCTCTTTGTTCAGAAGGACTACTCTTGCACACAGAGCACAGCCAGAAACCACAAAATCCATGAAAATTCACTTAAAGCACAAGGACAAAAGAGAAGCACTGAACACTTGGGTAATGCACGCTGGCTGTTGGGAACGAAACGCTTTCAACAGCTTCGAATCCCCCAAAGATATGCTCAGCATCTCCATCCGATGCACACGTGTGCTGTTCCCCTTCAGTAAAGCTTTCCAGCCCAACGTGACTTGGGTCCACGCAGGTTTTCAAACAGAAGAACATCAGAAGGGGGTCTCTGCAAGCACCTCCAGTAAGCAGCAGCCTCTTGCACAAGTCCAAAATGAGATGTTCCTGTGTTTCCCCACAACAGTGACAAGCTTATTAAGCCACCATCTACAACACCTAGTAATCCTTTAATCTCCTTTTACTTTAATGTTGCTGACCCTAAAACTCAGCTGTACAAAAATGCTTGCAGGATTTCTTAGCTCCTTTGTTTTCTGGGGAAATATCCAGATTGAAAAGCAAAATAAAAAAAAAAAAATAAATCTCCCCCTGCTGCCAAGTACTAGAACTAAAGATCTCAACCGGAAATGAAGGACGGAGGTTGCAGCACTCAGCAATACGCGCAGACGTACTTTGGCAGCCTGAACACAACAAGCAGTACGAAGCAGCTGATGTGGATGAGGGAGGCACCCACTTGCCCCCAAGCACCCATCTCTGCTGGACTCTCCAAAAAGGGCACTTATTAGTGCTGCTCATCAAACTGCCCCCGAGTTGAAGGCCGTAGTGCTTTTCACAGCCACCACGACCTTCTTGCCACAGCTTGAGCATTGCTGCTTGGTTTCTCCAAGTTTCCTGTCTTCTTGCTTCAGGACCAAGAGAAGAGGCAGGCAAAAAACCCTGCAACGAGGGGCAAGCTGCCACGGGGAATGGCTGGGGTGGTGGGAATATGCCTGCCATATCACGCTTGCCTCACGAGCACAAAGCATCGTGTCATCAGAGAAAAAGATACACCGAGACGATGACTGACGTGACTTGGAGTAGGGACTGGAGAACCCAGGAGGTCCAATCACCGGGCTACAGGGAAGGGAGCCCACAACACAACCAAGGACCTCTAGAGCAATTCATGCTCCTGCAGGAACGCTCCTGGTGCTTCCAAAGGACAGCGAGGTGCTATCTGTGCATCTCCTCATCCAGATGTATCACCACAGAAGGAAAAAGCATCTCCAGAAGAGCATCATCCATCCTTTCATCCTCCTCAAAGATCTGCCCCTGTGCTGGAAGAGCAAACTGGGGAAGACAAGCATGGCCGGGGCTGACCCGGCAGAAGCCAACAGCTCCACGCCCAAGCCAAGGTGTGCCGGGCCCAGATTTCAACACAAATGACTTCCTCAGCAAGGCTGGCACATTCGTGTCCTGCAAACAGCCCGTGCTTGAGCTGCTCTGAAAGAAGAATTGTTTTGACGAACAGCCTAATCAAGCGTGTCTCATTCCTGTTCTCCATCTTCCCATTAAGCAATACGGTGAAAATATTCCCCGCAGTATGGAAATCGTTGCCTGGCAGGAGACAATTACTCATCCTCCTCAGAGCATTTTCAATTTGGAGAAAGTGGCCTCTATTAACCCTTTTAAGCATCAGAGCAGACAATTAAGGAAACCCTATTTGATCAGTGAAAAAAGCTGATTTATGTGGAATTCTTCATGAAAAAAATATTTATACTTCCAGCTACACCAAGCACCATATGCGAGAAACAGACATCATGGTGAGCGCATAGCATGGCTGCTCCCCTCCCATAAACCACTCAAATTTCACAGCTGATACAAATGCCACAGTTAACTTCATCTGCATCCCTCCTGCTGTTACCTGACATCCCACCATGTGGGATTTTTGTGCAGGACAAAAAGCAGCTGCTCTCCCCCAGCCTCCATCCTGCTTTGGGAATGATTTATCACCGGCTGCATACGCACCGTGAGCCCGGGCTGTTCATGCATTCGAAAGCAGCACTTGCTAAAAAAGCATCTACATTTAAATGAGTTTCTCAATTTTGTCTTTTAGGGCTTTTTTATTTCCTTCAAAAAAAAAAAAAAAAAAGGGGAGTTTACACAAGATTATACTTAAAGAGAAAACATAAGGCTCAGAGAAAGCTGTGGCACGGCAGCCACTTCTGTGCGATTTTGCCATCGGTACCCAAGTTTGAGTAGATGCCACCAGCCGTGCTCTTTCCAATTTGTTCGGCAGCAAAACCCATAAACTGATACTTCTAACACACTGCTGCTGTAAAATAAACCTCGTTCTGATATCACAGACTATTACAACTTTGCCAGAGGATGAAAAGAGATGAGAGGGGTCAAGGGCTTTTCTCACAACCTACTTTAACACAAGCGTCTGGGGAGGGAGCGGGCAGGGAAAAGCTGGAAGTGCTGAGGTAATAAAACACATTTTAAAACACTTCCTAAAAAAAAAAATAGAGATGGCTCAGGCTTCTTCACACATTAATTCAAAGCTTTAAATTACTGAAAAGAATAACGATGTTCAAAAGCTTACAGTTTCATCTTCGAGTTTCAGATGGAGGCTTTTATCTCCCTCTTTATAATCCTTGATAATTTCTGCCGATCTCCAAACTTCATCAGGGTCAGGAATCCAAACCCTAGTGTACTGGAGAAGGGGGGGAAGAAGAAAGAAAAGGCTTTAATACAAGGAAACCTGAGGAAATTAAATCAGAAATAAATTAAATTCACCATGGATACAATCCCACACTCATTGTAAGGTCAGTGCAACTAAATTATTCATTTCGGTCCCCAAAAACATATTATAATTTTAAGTTTTGGGGTAAACTGTAGACCAGAAGTCTGATTTTCAATCGAACTTTCAGTCAGGCTTCTCCTGGAGGAGATGTACACCCGCTTGTTACCAATCTACCAAAGCAGAGTGCAGACACAAGGTAAACGTGAAATTTAATTTCCCTGGGGGAGGGGGGCAAAAAAAAAAAAGCCAACACCCAAACAAAACAACAACAGCCTTCTAGAAGCTTTTATGAAAAAACACGATTCCCCCACAGCACATTTCTTTTGCACAAAACAACAACGGGCTACAGCAAGCCCTAACTCAAACCCATCAACGCGGTGCTGAGCAGGCAGCAGAGGACATAAAAGCCAACCTCTTCGGTTGGAGGAGAACCTGCAAACAGCCTTCAAGGCTCCAGAAAAACACTCAGACGCAACATTTAAGCTTCCCAGCATCTCCAAAGTTAGGGCTGCCCTTACACCTCCGGGGGAAATCCCAAAGACAGTCCTGTACAGCCCAGCCAAAGCATCCACAGAGGGGCAAAACCCACGAGCGAGCAGCACCGCTCGTGTCTTAAGAGATTACGGCGTAACTCGGAGCCACGTCACCTCCTGCTAAGGAGGTTTAATTTGCTTTCATGACGCAGGGATAAATACTCTGCCCAGGCTGCGTAAAAGCATCCCTCCATGCTGAGCACATACTGCTGCTGTGCTGAAACCTCCAGTACTTGCTCGCAGGAGTTGGGACAAACACGTTGCAGACCCAGCAGTAATGCTGCAACCTCCATGCAGGGGTTTCCCCTCATCTTTCTTTTTGACAGAGCAGGTTCCCACCTCCCTGCTCATGTGGCTGCCAGGGCAAAGTCTTGAGAGCAAGGAACACGAAATTGCTCCACTCTGCACAGGGTCACCTTGAGTCGGAGTTTTTGTTGCTGGACACAGCCTCATGCTGGACTCAGCAAGCCAACAGTCAACAGGATTGGTTATTTATTGGTGTCTGGGTGCATGTCTCCCCACAACTTCTCCTGAATTAAGAGCTACATAAACTTATTTTTAGACAAAACACAAGGGCTTGGGGGAAATCCCAGCAAATCCAAGTGACAGCAGCATCCTAGCATCAAAGATGACTTTGTCTCTCATCTTAAAATCTCCCGGCACACGACAGCCAAATAACACTTGGACAGACCCAAGAGTTAAAGCAGCAGCAGCAACTGTCTAACAGACAACTCTGAACAGCTGAAGAGCAATAGATTTTTATACACATCATGTGTAATTATTTTTGGAGCTGCTCAATAGCTACAGCAGCGGGAACCTTTAGATGTCAATGGAGCTACACACACGCATTTGCCAGAACAGCAGTTTTATCAGGGAGGGGACAAAAATAAAATAAATAAATACACTTTTCTCAGCACACCACCTCGAGCCTGCAGTGCTCTCCCTGCCACCGGGATGGGGCCAGATCGAGGGATCCCTGCCCAATCTGCCCCATCAAGCAGCACTGCAAGAGATGAAACACCCCCGTCAACATGGCCGGGAACCATCTCTGGCTGGAGCATGAAAGAAAGAGTAGGTGGAGATGCCTCACTCAGCTTTCCTCACTCCTTGCACCTCGCCCCAGTTTCTCCAGGCTCCAACACCACGGGAAGGGCTTCACGGGCCAGTGTCGCAGCTCTCAACCCCTGCCTTGCCTGTTTTTTCATCCCCACCGCTGCGGTTTCATGCAGTGCCAGCTCTCTCCTGGCAGAAGAGAGATCAAGCATGCTCTAGAAATGCCTGAAATAGCCAGGGATCAGGATGTACCAGGCTCAAGGCAGCCTCAAAAACGAGATGCTCCCATTCTTGGCAAATTCTCCAGCTGCAGATGAGGGTAGGATGAGCCATGGACCTGCCTGGACAGGGATGCAAGGAGGGGCACATTGACCCCCAAGCAATGGAAAAAACATAGTGGTGCCTGTGGAGGGTGAAATTTGAGTCCACGTCTAGCAGCAATAAGTCAAAAATCCACAGCCAACAAGGAGCCACCCAAGGTCTGGGTGGGACATGGGCATCGCTGGCCGAGGGTCGGGGCTCTTAACATCCACCACACGGGGACGGACGTACAGCCTGGTGGTGAAAGACTTCACATCCCCATCAGCCACTCCAACAACAAAACTATGTAATTCTAATAGCAAAACTGATTTCCCAAGGCTCTGTGGATACACACACACGAGGGATCGCGCAGAACGGAAGGCCGTAAGACAGGGGTGTTTGCAAGGCCCCAGGAGCCCTGGGCATTACTTGTCCCCCAGCTGGGAGATCCCAAACACGGTCCCTGCTCCAGCACAAGCGCTCCCTGCACCAAGCACTTTCCGGCCTGCTAAACAGCCGCAGGTTGTTAGAACGAGCTGCTATGAACACATTTCCCCAAGCATCTCTAATGCTGTCCTCTCGCGCGTGCATGCACACAGACACGCAGAAAAGGGACCATCACGGGGTTTTTTTGTCGTGAGCTTTCACCATCCTCCCCTTCCCACTGCGCTCCAGCATTTGCACAAAACCTCCAGGCAGGGCCAGGCTGCTACACACACCCACATCCAACCTTTCCCTTTCACCCGTAAATCCCAAGTATGTCAAACTGTACAGCGCTGAAATGAAAGCATTTTGTCATTCTTCGATCTTTACAAGGAGAGCTTTAATTAAAACTTGCCAAGGCTTGGGGGAAGCCCATGGTGGGGGCATGCTGGAGCACCCTGTTTGTATCGCCCACCTTCTGCAACCTGCTCCCTCCAAAGCAGCTTCAAATGCCACACGTTTGCCAATTAAATTCATACAAGTGAGATGCCCTCAGGTCACCCAAACCGTGTCCCCAGGCAGGTACCCACCCATGCAGGAGGAGAGCATCTCCATGAACCTCTACTTCCACAGTCTCACTTCTAGCGTAATTATGCCATTTTATATGCCATGTCCTGGCTTTGTCAGCTTTAACAATCCCTTGATCTTCTTCTGGAGAAGCTGGTTACAAAGGAGAAAGGCAGGCAGGTCTATCTCAAAGCACTGGGACTGGAGGATTTGCCTGACTTCAGGCTCAGGAGACACGACCCTGGGCAGATCATTTAACCTCCCAACACTCCAGTGTCTCCATCCAGGAGGGCAGAAAGAAAAGCGTTGCCTTAATCCTCAAGGACACCTTTGAATGATGAGTTAGCACTAATCAGAAACAGCTCCACACACTCAGTCTCTCAAGAAAACAAACCATCCGGTTGTGGTGGGGGTGTTTTTTTTTTGGTTTTGTTACTTTTTTAAAACCAGATTCCCAATAAAACCAGAGCAATTTGATGCCCTCCAAGCCTCTTGCATTATTCCACCCAGCTTAAAGGACAAGCTTAATAAATTCAATCCCCACCTCTTGATTTGATTTAGATTTCAGCAGGCTGCTGCTCAGGATACAGATTAAAAGCCAACATCAAATCAGAAGCGACAAGTTTTGGTCTGCAGTTTGTAAGCCCTTGTGCTGGCCACAGGAATTCCCAGCAAACTCCAGGCGATGTGCTTGCCAGATGTGCCATGCCAGCAAGAAGAGATGCTCTTCTGCACGGAAGGAACTACACCTCAGCATGGACAGAGTACGATTTTCCATTAAATTAAGAAAAGAGTATAATCTTCCAATAAACGAAGAAAAAAAATTGCCTGTAAATTAGCTATCTCAGTTTAGCCTGGGCTCTTTGGTGGCAGAAACAGTCTTCACAGCAAGCTGGAAGTCAGCAAACATCTTTAATATTATTGGTTTCTAATCCCCTGAGTTATTTCAGGAATGGCAGCCGACCCCAGGAAGTTTTCATTGCTCCAGGGTCAACGGCACTTTTCGAGGAGCTTCCTCACAACAGGGCTGCTGCCAGAGGGAGGGCACGGCGGAAAACCCACAACACTGGCAATACAACAGCACCGACCGCCTACCAACTGGGAATTCAGTAAGACTAAGACAGAGTATCTCACAACCAAGGTTTTTCCACACAGATTAAGAAAAGCTTATTAAAGAACTTCAGTAGAAACCAGAGATGGTGAGGTGCACCTTAGAAAATCAATGGTGAACACATGCCAATAAAGAATGACATAGACATTGGGACAAATAACTGTAATTTTTTCTTCATAAATCACAAATGCTTCTACTTCTCCCATTTTTGCAGTGGGCTTATTACCAACCTCATTCTATGTTATTCAAAGAAATAATGTGGTCCTGTTATGACTGGATGCTCTGGAAGAGGACAAAAACATCTATGAAAGAAGAAACAGCACGAGCTCCACTCCTGGCTTCCCCAAGAGTATTTACATTTATACACAGAGTATGCAAACTGTCAAGCAGCTCACTCCGAAACAGCCCAATAACTACACCCATAAGCCACCTATTACTGAAATTAAACTTTTCCCAAACTTTGCTCTTCCTGAGTAAAAAGACCAAAATAAAAGCTCCACCTCAAATTAAAAGAAGTCACACCAGGCAGCACAACTCAGAGTTCGGATGTCACTCTTCCTTTTTAAACCACTATCAAAGATAACTCCACAGTGAAAATTTAAAGAGGCTCCTGCAGTAAAAAAAAACCAACCAAACAAACAAAAAAACCCACAGAGGACTCTTCTTGCAGCCACTGTGCATGAATGCTAACAGCATCCTCCTCCAGATCTGCACCAAAGCAAATGAACTTCTCTTCATTAATTTGCACTGGGTGTGCAGTCCTGGGCTGAACTGGAAGCACCGCCGTATTTTCGCCCAGACACTGGCATTATACCTACCACAGCAGGATCTCAGGTCCCCCGTGATTAACAGGTGGTTATTTACAGAGTTATTTAGCTGCAGTAAATGGTGCAAACCACCATTTGCTAAGAAAACACAAATAAACACTACTTTGAGCTACAGAACACAGAGCAGCTCAGTGGGTCTGTCAGCACGAGGGTATGGAGAGGCATCGGCTCCAGGGCTATCCTGGGCTCCTGCAGCCTTAAAATTCCCTTCTGCCTCACTGGGCAGTGACTCTGGAGAAAAATGTGCTTCAACCATGACGCAGCAAGGCACGGGAGAGGTGCTCTGGCAGCAGGGGAAAAAACCTCTCCATTAAGGGGTTCGTGGATCATTAACTTTTTTTATCATTATTTACAATACTGAACATCAGGGCAGATGACAAACCGTAATCCTCCCTCTCCCACCCTCCAAATGAGATTTTCATCCCAGGAGAAGATTTCTCCCCCGCCCGACAGACAAGCAAAGCCCCGATTTAGGTCAGAGCTCCCCAAGCTGTGCCATGACTCTGGGACCTGCTGATCCCTGTATCTCACCCCAGGTTGGCTTCTCCATTTGCTGCCAGGTGCCACTGGTCGGGAAACCCTCCCGAGGGTCAGGAGTGGATGGCAGAGGGCTGCAGAGCAGGGAGGGATGAACACCACTGCCCAATTCCTGCAGCACTGGTACTGATACTGGGATGCTATGCAAGAGCCCAGCCTAGCCAGAGAGCACCCACCTGCAGCAAGGACTCTAATAGGAAAAACTCACTTCTTCCTCACCATAAAAAAAAAAAAAAAAAAAAAAAAAGGCTGAAAGGTCATGACTGGGAAAGAAAAAAATTCAATAGCAAGGGATACACATGACCCAAATATCATGCTCATGGAGTAGGGAAACAAATAATGTGTTTTACTAGCTAAGGAAACACAAAGAACCATTACTTTGAGCTACAGAACACAAATGTTAACTTGCTGAGAGCATTAAATGCATAGGGAAAGAGAGCAGCACGCTGCAGAAGCACATCCAGTTCCTCAACACGAGGACGAGCAATCTGTGTGTTCTCAGGGCCGATAAAAAACCACAAACACAGCCAGGGTCAAGGCAGATGAGCATGATTTACCCCGTGCCTCGTATCTCCCTCTCCTCCTCGTGCTATCAGCGCAGAGACGGACCCAGGGAAAACACGCAAATGTACAAACAGACCTTGCCCCTGTCAAGCTGGGGCTCCTAAATTTTGGGGAGCATTTCTGCTTGTCCCAACACATCCCAGAGCGCTGGCAGGAGCTGCTGAATTTCAGCTAGCAAAGCACGCGCTTCGCTGGTGCCTCCTAGGTACACGGGTATTTTTCTCCTCACCGAAGAGCTGTCACGCTGATGGATGGCTCCACATCTACCACCAGCTCTGGATCTCCTCTACTCCTCTTTGCTCAGTTTTGTTCCCCTGCCCAAATTAACTCAGATGATGATCCGCATAAAGCGTCACAGCAGCCAAGCAGTACTCGGCCGGTCAGACAAGCAACGTCTCCAGCATTTATGCACTGGCTCGTTAGCAGCATTTCTAACGAAGGGGCATTTAAAAGGCTTCAGTTCATCACTGCACTGGCTTCATTTCACCAACAGCAGAGGGTAAAACCGAGCACAGCGGGGCTGCAGGCAAGCCCCAACACCAGGATGGAAATACTGGGGGTACGCCTGAAGGTTTTACTTCGATTAAACACGATTTCCAGGATGATTTCCAGGACTAATCAATAGTCACACACATCACTAACAGCCACATCGTGTCACCCCATCCTCTCCTCTACCACTTCTTTGGTGGTGTCTCAGCAGTGCTCGTTACTGCAGGCTTAATTAAGACTGACAGGTTCAGCGCCAAGGTCTCGGGCACACACACCGCCCTGCTCTCGCTGCAGCAACGGGCTGAAATGCAAAAAATCCCTCTAGCAATAAATCATTAGACGGTGGAAAACCACGCAGAGCCCCAGGTGCTTGGGGACAGCGCAAACGATGCATTTGATCTTGATTTCGGGGGAAAAGCAATCCCTCCTGTGCTGGGGAGCGATCCCCTCACAGGCTGCGAGACCAGGATTTGCTCCGGGCAGCGCAACAACTCTCGTATTTTTTTTTTTTCCCACTTTGCTCCTCTTTAAAGTAACAACAAAACCTAATCTCTCCGCCAGGGTCAACAAGACTTCACCCGCAGGGGATGTGCATTATCGCCTGCATCGCTGCTAACGAACCATCTCACAGCGGGCCGAGATGTGACAGGAGGAGAGTTGCGTCTATTTAATCGAAGCTGGCAGCTCTTCGAGTCTCCTTCTGCGGAGGTGCCTTCCCAGCCTCGCTCATCAGGTTGAGCACAGGAGCCCGTGGTCGCTGCGGAGCAGCGTTAGCGAAGGCGGCAGCGAGGGCGCAGCCAGGAGCCTGGTGAAATCACGGGGTACAAGGCAGCGCTGCACCTTCTGGAGGTGTTCCACTGGAGGGTTTTGCTACAAACCCTGGCAAAGATGCTCCAAAACTTAATATTCACAGAGCTGCAGGAAGAGACGTCTGCTGCCGGTCTGCTGGGTGGGAAACCTCTCCCCACACCCCGTCCCATCAAGCACCAGGAGTAGCAGATCACCAACCCAATGAGCCACAGCAAGCCCCAAATTCGACCTCTCATCAGGCCTGGCTCAGCTCTACGAGATGGTCACCATCTGCTCCAGAAGATACTTACCATCACCGTCCGGTCTCTGTCCCTCTGTCTGTTACACAAGAGTCCACAAAGACCCTTCTGCAGAGCCGTGAGGTTCAGACTCGACCCCTCTGATTCCTAAACTTCCTCACCAAGAGGCGTCTCGGTGCAGCTGGATCCATTCTGAGCCCCAGACTGTAAAGGAGAGTTCAGACCCCAGGTTCTGCCACAGAGTTGGTTTACTTGAGCTCGAGCCGGGACCCTCCCCAAACAAAGAAATCCCCCAGCAATTATACCCTTACAGTCTAAATTCACCTCCCTTGTTTGGGTCCAACAGCAATATCTGGGTCTGCAGTCCTCTTGTTCCTCACTAGATCCCTTCTCTGTCTCCAGCTGAGCTCTCTTATCTTGAGGATGCAGTTTCTGTTGATATTATCTTTCTCAATTAGCACTGGTTTCCACATCTTTGTTCAGTCTAAGCCCCTCAGTACTTCTGTAAAAGTCCACAGTCTGTGGCCTAAGGCTTCAGTAAATCCGGCTACTCATGCTAAGCAACGTCACCCGTAAGGCAAAACAAGTTTCAGTTCATCGTGGTTTTAAGCAATCCCACAACTAATTTTAATATTCTACAAGCAAACTATTTTCATCTCCAACACTGCCGAAATGCTGGCTCTCTTCCAATTCGAGATACTCACAACGCGATTCGAAATCACTGCGGAGTCCCCGGGGAACCACAAAAAAAAAAAATCCAACCCAGATAATCGTGCACTTGATTTGCAGCTCCTTCTGGAAGAGCTGCGGGCACCAGGGCAGCCAGAGTTTGGAGCAGGGGGCTCAGCACCCCCTTCCCTGGCATCTCCCATTGGTCTGACACCCACAGGATGTTCGCGGCTCGCTCCAGCACCACTTCCCCAATCCAGCTCCTCCGGTGCTCACTACCTCTCCTACCAAGCCACTGATTAAAAAATTAACACACTGCACAGGACCAAAAAAGAAAAAAAACACAAAAAAACCCTTTAGCCGGTGTCTAAAAGGAATCAGGATGACACTTGTGGACCTACCTCAGACAAGCAGCCAGGTTTTTTATTCCAAAAGGGGTTACTGGGGTTTTACAGATTTGGATTTTTTGCCCCATTTTTTTTTGATTAAAAACCCCATGCAGGGGTCAAGTGTCTCCATAGTATGACTTTTACCAAACAGCCTGTCATATCACAAAAGTTAAAATTCTTCCAGGCTACTTTCTGCAAATCCCTGTTGATTGGCACTAATTACTCTTCTCTCGCCTAATTCTCAATTAATCAAAACCCTGAGAAGCACCGTGGTGTAATCTTGTCTTCGCAGCCCCGTTTTCCATCTGAACTCCATAAAACTACCTTGATGAACACAGGCTGGATCCAAAATACGCTCAATATACACCGGAGGCGTTTGATTTATTAATAAATGAGTTTAAAAAAATGGCCTTTGAGTTTTAACTTCACCCCAAGTTTTCACAGCCCCTCTACCAGGAATTTCAACTGGAAAAGTTAAAAACATCAGACACTCCTGGGGCATTCGCGGTGTCCCAAGCATCTTCTGAAATTCAGGGTACACACCACCTCTCCTGGCACTTGAGAGCTCTGACATCCTCCCCACCATGAGCCGCTATGCCCAAACAGCTCTACCAAAAATCTACCTTTAATCGCAGAGCAACGTCTCCACCAGACTGGATTTTCAACCTTAATTAGGAAGAAGTAATTGGATTAATCAACCTGTATAGTTATCCCTCACCTCTCCAGAGCTAACACGTTGAAAACCTTCTTGGAGCATCACTCCGTGCACGCTTAATTCAAAGGGGTTTTGACTTATACTTGTATTTACAGGGCATTTCTTGAGCCCTTTCTAATGAGGGAATGTTGCTGGAAAGGCCCCCAGGGCCACCTCTGCATCCTTTTTGTTGCTGAGCAACCAGGGGAAAACAAATCAATTACCAAGGATTTAAGTAACCAACATTTTACTGGTTTGTAATTAAAAAACTCCAGCAATAAGGTTTGTTAGCAAGGAGGCATTAGATGTCTGGCGAATGGCACCAGTGGTCAAGAACCAGAGCTGGAATAAATAAGTTTAATTAAAGTATTTGAAGTGGTGAACAAATACTTACACGGACCCACTGGTTTAGGAATAAGGGGCAAAGAAAGGGTCTCCTGGAGAGAAGGGCTGCTCTCACATTTCCATTTTATTGCAATAATCCCCAGGTCTTTGGCAACATGATTTGCGTCTGGCTCCACTTCTCCCAGGACTGTCCACATGCCAGACCTCAGATGCACGCTCGTACGACGAGTTACTCTATATTACTGCATACATTTTGTCTCTTCTCCCCAGTGAGACAAAAGAAAATAGGCAGCATTTTCCAACTGCTAGACAGAAATTTGGTCAAAACACATCTCCGAGGAAATTCGGATGAAAGGTAGTTTCCTTTTTAACATATAAAATGGAAGGTACAGGATGACTAGACGGTCAGCTATGCTCTCCTCCCTATTTCCTAATAACTTCAGCTGTCCAGTTAAAACACTGAGATGTTGGCTTTCCAGATCTTCCAGCGCTGATATTCTTCAGCCTCGTATTTATACCACACAGCAGCTCCCTGGAAAACTATTCCCTAAGTCCCGTATACAATTTCCTTCAATAAATGCAGGGAAAACGAAAGCTTAAACAAGTAAGGATGTAGAAAAAAGAGCTCCACCAGCCCCAGAATTTTGAATCACAGGAGGAGATCTGGGAGGTGAAGCCATTAGCAGAACAGCTAAAAAAGGTTTGTGTTCTGCTAGAAGGGCTCAGTGAAGGAGATCAAAATGCAGAAGACTGCCCAAGCAGACGAACGGATGCAAACAGGGCAACCATAACCACTTAAAATTTAAGAATATATTTAAAAAACCCACACATAACACACCACCAAACGCACAATTTATAAATAAACCAAAAATTCTATCGTATCCACCCGATGCCGCTGCTTCTTTCCCCATTCCCACAACAAAGCTGGCTCTTCTGCGCGTCCCTTGGATCGACGCAGGAGACAACACCCATATCCCAACAGGAGATGTATTTACTCATTTTAAACATCGCTCCCCTTGCTACAGGAGTGTTTCTTTATTCCTCCCAAATGTGACCTCAAGGCACAGGCAGCGAGCACAGAGTTTCAACGAAGCCAAGGGCTCGGCTTCCCATCATCACCAGCAGCATCGCAACATCCCAGGGACATCCCAGCTATAGGATTTCCATCCCACTACACATCCTCCAGCTCAAAAGCCCAAGGGGTTTTGCTCCAAGATGGGGAAATGCAGTTTCCATCCAAGGGCTGCGTTTCCCTTCGGGAAGAACAAGGCATTTACAACCACACTCCACTTGCCTTGAAACTACCCGGGTCCCACCAGCACAGCTTAAGGATTACAACCTGTTTCAAGCAAAACCAGTTCAACCTACTCTTACCACCCAAAGTGTGGGGAGGAAAAAAAAAATTATTACTCAGAAAAGTGGCAAAACAAACGAAAATACACCTGAAGTTATAGTGGTTTAAGAGTGCACGAACATATGAACACACTCCTGAGAGATGCAGAGTGGATCACTCAAGGTAAAGCAAAATCATAACTTGGATCCATTTCTACCAAACACTGCATCGGGACTTTTTTCTCTCCTCTAGGGAATGACTTCATGCTCCACTAGGTAGATGAATAAAACAAGGAGAAAAAAAAATCCAACACTTTAAATTGAAGAAACATTATGTTAACCCAGTTTATTTCGCTGTGAAAGCGAAGCTTTCAGCAAACGGTGCTGCACATTCCCAGCTCACAACGTACAAGCCCAAAAGTTTCTGCCCTTTCCAACAAAATATTCAGTCCCAAGACCCGAGTTCTACAAACCCCAGGGGCCACAGGCTGCATGGGGACACCTGAACTTGTGCAGACACCTTTAGCCACAGCCACGGACAAACTGGTGCATATGAAGACCCAGATAACCCACAGCAGAAAAACTCACAGACAGGACCTGCAAAGATATTGAAAGAGGAATTAGTGGTCACACACACACACCCATGTCCACAGCAGTGACTTAAGACCCTGCTGAGAAGGGGACAGAATCTACAAAAAGCAGAGAGATGCAGAAGCAAATCATGTCCCTTCATGGCTGCTCTTCCTTCCAGCTGCTCACTCTTTCATCTCCACCTCAGGCTAGAGTATTTTTTTCCTCTGCCCCACTCTATACAGAGAAGCTGCAGTCTGCTGCAAACTTCCAAAAAAGTAGTTTTAGGTACCTAAGGAAAAAAAAATTAAAATAAAAATTAAAAATATCCCTGCTTGGATCATTGCACCTGGCCATTGTTTAGAACTTCCGAAGCACATATCAAAGGGGAATCCCAAACTGCACAGCGTGTTGGGGCTGCCCACGCGTGGTGGGGAGACAGGCAGCCACGGGGGACAAGGGGTGCTCCTCCTTAACACCACAGCCCCCAGGCCCCTTGTCCCGGCTTCTCAAACCTCTCGTGCAGAGCAGCAGAGACTTCTCTGCCTAACAGTCAGCACGCAAAGGGGCAAGATTTGTATTTTAAGAACCGTTTCTGAAGTCTTTAGCGTTCCCCACCCCAACAAGAGGTTCCCAACAAGACGTGTTTCATATTGTGTTTTGCAGCATGTTGCAGCCACACCAGTTCCTTCCCAGTACATAATGGGAAAACAGGATGCTGCAAGTCAAATGGCTGTCACCTCAACAGGTTCCAAGAAAAGACATTACAGTCATCCACCTCATTCTCAAAAGCAACATCAAACTTCCAGAAGTAACTCAACATTACATTCTTCACGGGCATTTCTTGTTAAGCCACTGGTGGTGAGGTCCGCACCAGCATGTTCAAGTGCATGCCATGTTCGAGACTTGGACACAAGGCCAAGATGTGCTGGAAGAAGGCTCCTTGTCCCATAAAATATCTCAGCATAAATGCAGATTTTAAATGGTTGAGTCAGAAGCAGTCACACAGACAAAAATAAAACCTCGAGCAAAGTTCAAGGCATGCAACACGACGTCCAAGGGAACTGCTGGTCACCTCCTGTTCATTTCTCTTGATGCTTTCAATTATTCCTCTCCAGAGGTGTTGCAGAAGTCCCTGTATTTCCATGCTAACGTTTCCAGCCATGGGAACGCGGATCAGAGTTCCATCCTAACGCATTTCAGAGAAGCCACCTCAGTCAAAACACGATGCTGGCAAGTCATTGCCAGGGCTGCAAAGATGGCACCAATGGCCACAGCAATGCAGGCACAGGGGACAATGTGGCTGTCACCAATGGTCACAGCACGGCCACAAACCGACCTCGTTCTGGCTGCCAGCGCTGACAGCCTGGTGAGAAACCCCAAGGGACTGGTTTTCACAAGGGCTCTTTTCATAGGACAGCTGCTTAACCTCTTTAAAGAGTGTTTTAGCCTCTTCTGAGGTTACCCCTCTGTCAGCTACCGGTGCTAAAAGGCTGGGCTTCGTCTGAAAGGAAACAATCAGACCAGATATAAGAAAGAAACTGTTTACACTGAGGGTGACGAGAGACGTGGTGGATGCCCCATCTCTGGAGACATTCCAGGTCAGGTTGGACGGGGCTCTTGAACAACCTGGTCTAAAGATGTCCCTGCTCACCGCAGGGCGTTGGACTAGATGACCTTTAAAGGTTCCTTCCAACCCAAACCATTCTGTGATAACCAAACCTCAGCATCTCCACTGCCTGTTTCCAGTCAGAAATGCCAGCTGGGAAAGCTCACGAGCTGGGATTTCCCTGCTCCTTGGACACTTCTGAACTCCCTCCAAGATTTGCACGCGCAGGAGAAGCCCACATCTCGTTCTGCAGCAACACTGGGGAAAACAAGCCACAAATCTCTCCCTGTCAGGAAATAAAAGCACTGGGGCTGCTCCAGTAGCTAGATACACTACCATAGTTAAATTTTATTACCCATCGTAATGTGTGCTTTAACACTACAGTAAATTTATCCCCAGGGTCACACGCTCATTCACTAGAAATCAAATACAAGAGACATACTCTGCAGCTGTAAAAATCCCCCCAAAGTGGGAAGTTTTGCGAGCATCTGGAAGTGTCGTACTACAGACGTAGGGAGGCCAGCAACCGCTAACCCCACACGGCGAGCTCAGGGCGCTGTAATCTGGGAGGCTCACAGCATCCTCGTGGATGGGAGAATCACAGAATCCTAGAATGGCCTAGGCTGGAAGGGACCTTAGAGATCATCTAATCCAACCTCCCTGTCACAGGCAGGGAGAAGCCCCAGGCAAGGCTCGTGCCCGGTGGGAAGGACGCTGTTTTGATGTGCAGCTGCAGGACACGACCACCAGCATCAGCAGCATCTGGTTACTGTAGGGCTACTCAAATCCTGAAGAGATATGCCAAGATTTCTCATGTCACTTCAGTCCCACAAATATTCAAGGCTGGTTTGGTGGCCAGTAAAACATTTTCACACCTGTCTTGGCTGCTCACATTCAGTGAAATTAAGCGTTTATAGGATGAAGTAGGCCTCATCCACACCCTTCCTGCAGGTTTATTACTGGAGCACAAGGTCTACACATGCTTCTCTGGTGGCTTCAGCTTTCCTTAAGCTCTGCCTGGAAATAAAGGGTGAAAAAAGCCAAGTCTCCATTTTTTAAGTGGCTTGCTTCCATAAAACAACTTAAACATCCTTAATACAACCCCACTCAACCATCTAACACGAATCCCTCGGATGGGTGCTGTGACTCCCAGGAGACTCCTCCAAGCCTCAATCATGGGCACTGGACAACTGTGTTAATGCAGCAGCCAGCTGCAGGCAGACACAAATTCCATACAAAAACCGTAAGAGACAAGGGTCGGTGCTGCTTATGGGGCTAAAGCAGGTAATAATGCAGATGCAGCCAGGGCCTCCTTCATCTCTTGAGATGTTTCAAAAACTATTCAGCTTTCAAACTACGGGCCACAGTGCAGATCTGTATTGGTCTCCAGCACGTCCAGCTGCTGGGCTGGCTCTTTCAGACCTTGGCCACTGCATTTTGCTCTGCCCTGACTTGCTAAGTTACGTATGTTTTGTACGAGCAGGAGGAATGGAGCCAAGTCCTTCCAAAACGGCCTCTTCCCTCCCAGGCAAAATAATTATATTGAAGTTTGGCCTGACTGCAGGACAGGTTTGTCCACACCCCAAATATATTTAAGCTCTTCCCAATTTTCCAGCTGCTTCCCAGGTGCGTGAAAGCAAGCAGGCAGGTCTCCAGCATCACCAGCACTTACAGAAACACCAAAACCACCTCCCTGCCTGACCGGGTACCATCACTCCTGAGTCATCCAAAGCTGACATGAGCTCTCAGCACCACGCATGACTTCAATCTGGGCTTCAACATCCACCGCTAACGCTTGAGAAACTCCACTTGAGCATTTCGTGGGACACAATGATAACGCAGAGTTCAGAGCCCCCATCAATACCCTTGTGACCAACTCGCCAAACACCCCGAGGTATGTGCGAAAGAAATGGATTTATCTAGACAAAGCACCAGGGCAGCATATCTTCCAGTAACAGCACCCAAAAAAAACTTGTCAGTCCATTGGCTTTGAAGCTTAAAGGCAGAAGAAATAAGACTTTAACCTAAGGAAGGTGCTAACTTGCTTGGCAAGGGTGGTTGAATCTTATTACAATGTGGCTCTGGCAAAAAAACAGAATTTGGAGAACTAACCAGAAAACAAGAGTGGGTTGTTTTTTAACTGTGGAAGAAGAGCAATGGCATCCACTGCTGGAAGAAAAACAGAGCACTAAAAAACACCTACAGCTGAACAATCATTCAAAAGTGTTTTGTTTTAAGTAACAACAAAAGGTGGAAAACTGGAATCTCCTTCAAGAAACCAGCAGCAGTTCCAGTACACCTCGAGGGTGGAGTTCTTCCCCTAAAACACCGTTCCTGCAGCACAGACCACTGTCCCATTTTCAGGTGGGCTCTAACATTGCTCCCACATTTTCAGGTGGGCTCCCACATTGGACGTTCACACCAGCACAGCAATTTGCAAGACACCACCAGAGTTAAGTTATGATACGAAATTAAGACAGAAGTCTTGTTGCTATACTCCGCAAGGATTACAAAGCCATTTTTATATAAGTTCTAAGCAGACTAAATTTTTCTTGCTCAGCTTGTATGGCTGCAAAGATAAAACTTTGCACAAAGGAACAGCCACAACAAGTTGTCTGACGGAACTTGCAGCGCTGAAAATTATGCAGTTACTACTTAAAGAACGCTCTCTTTTTGAAGAAAAAAGTTTATATACCACAAATTTAAGCATCAGGTTTGGCTTTCGCTCAGTTTTGTAACATCATAGTGCTTACATCTCCGCAATTTCTGCCGCTGTTTTGTCCAAGAGTCCCCAATAACACAGAAACAAAGATGAATCACGTATAAGGTTTGTGGTATCAATAAAACACAGAAACTTGGCTTTACAGATTAACATTCTCCTGTCTTCATGTAATTCAGATGCGCTTCATCAGGTGGGCATCAGGTGGGCACTCCAGGCAAACTCCCACACCAGGTTCCCCATCTCAAGATGGTCACCAACAACTGGACCAGAGCCACAAGCTGGACCACAGCTCCTCCGCCACGACACCCATCAGCCAACTCCTGTGCCCAAGGGATCATCCCAAAGGGGACAGGCATCCGCAGCCCAGCGATGGACACCACTGGATTAACACAAGTTTGTCGAAAACCAGTTAGTGCCAGCATTTTCTTTAAAAAAAAAAAAAAAAGACAAAAACTGAAAGAAAGTAAACCCATGCTGAACCTGGGAAATGGCCAGCACAATCAAATTAAATTTTAAAATTATAAATAATCATTAATTATTTCTACCCTGTGAATGTTTCTCCCTCCCCCACCACTTAGCACAACCTCTATTGTCTGAAAAGCATTTATCTGAAAGTGGGTCATGTCTCCTGGCATTACTAAATCTTCCCAAATTTCCCCTGATTAGTCAAACGCGATATCCTCTCTGACATCTGAGTGATTGAGGTAGTGTGTAATGCCATTTTTCCCCTGAATGAGCCACATCAAAGAGGGTTATAAGCTGAGAGATGGCACGTCGGATAAAAGAGTCGCCAACAGATTGTCCCCAAAAATATTATCGAGGAAAATTAAATTGTTTTGTTAGACGGTTTTCCCTTTGGAAACAATCGGCCTTTAGGACTGAACACAGAGAGACAAGAAACTGCCCTCAGAGTTGCCAAAAAGGATGGAACCTCACTAACTTAAACTGTGTGGTCCGATAGTTAAAAACACTTCTGTACACCCAAGTCCCAGGGATTTTATCTCAGCCACAACATCAAGTCTGCTCATCACACAGGGACATCGCAAACCGTCGCGCTGGAGATGTGCGACAGCCTGAACTCACGTAATACCTTGCAAACAACCGAATATAAAAAGAGAATCACGTGAGACTAAAAAGAAAAAGGAGAAAAACCAGTAAACTTGCTACTGAGAAAACAAAACACCATTTAAAACTGAGATATAACAGCAAGGAGTCACTCAGGCATGATTTATATCCAAAGGGTTCAAAAAATATCGTCCCTTGGAGCAGAAGGATGCCAGGACCACAAGGAGGATGCTGATCGAGGACGAGCGCCGACCGTCCCTCCTACACACTTATCAGGTCGGCGATCGGATGAGACCTGAGCAAAGTTTAGCAAGTAACAGCAGGGTTTGTGTTCTGCTGACCTAATTTCACGTGACCTTCGGGTGGTGAAACTTGGTGCCAGAGCACTGGGAGACAAAGCACCTTTCTCTGTCAAAAAAAAAAAAAAAAATTAAAAAAAAATAAATAGTGAAATGTTGCAGAGTCCAGACTTCTTAACATTGCCAAATAGAACGTTCTGCTTCTCACAACAGACCTTTTTGAAAAAAATAAAAAATAAAAAAAAAAGTATTTCCGCACCACACTGTTCCTTGGACAAAAAGAGGGGCCCCAGGGAGGCTGCATTTGGGCAAGATCAGCAGTTCTTCTGCCTGATGCTGGACTTTGGAATGCAAATGCCCGCGCAGGAGTGCTTGGGGTGGAAAAGTCCGCTTGCATCTCGCTCTTCGGGGACTGTGAGGAGCTGTGCAGCCTCAGGCAGCCTCAGCCACCCCATCTTCTTCAGCGTCAGGCGCCAAAAGGCAAACTCAAGCAGGCTTTGCTCCCGAAGGTGATTTGGACCCACCCCTGATGGTGAAGTAAATGGGATATTTCGGGTTTCTCAAAGCTGGGCAGCACCGCTCGCGCCCTTCTGGCATCCTGGGGATGGTCCCAACACTCGGGGAGGGGCTTCTGCAAAATAAGCGGGTGCGAGCACAGCCATCGCTCACCAAAGCAGCAGCGGGGAGGGCAAAGCGTGAAAGGACGAAGATAAGCTCCGACAGCCTTGACTCCGGGTTTATTTTGGCACGGCAAGAGCGCACAAGGTTTCAAAGCAGCTCGCGGCGAGCAGGCGAGGGGCCAGGCAGCAGAAATCCCCCCTGGGGTGGCGGCAGCGCCAAGAGGTTGAAATTCAAAGCTGTTCCTGCCACCAGTTGCACCAAAGCACCAGCCCTTTAACCTTGAGCACCACTATTTTATGGAATTCAGATTACTTCCCCGCCCCTTCCCCCTTTTTATCTTTTTTTTTCCAAAGTATTTTATTTAACCACCATCGTCCACTGCAGAGCAGAAGAAGTGTAAGTGTTCACCTCACCCCTCTGCAAAGGGAGGAACAAGTTCTGACCTTGAAACGCAAACGAAAACGAAGGCTGCCGAAAGGAAAAAGAAAACAAGCAGCAGGAAAGCACAAGATATTTCAAACCTGGTACGTCTAGGCTCTACAGAAGCAAGCCACGACCTTCCAGTCTCTCGTGTTTATAAGATCTATATGGCCAGGGTGTTTATAAGATCTAGGGCCATAAAGCAAATGCTGCGGGAGAGCCCAGGGCAGATCCAGCCCAGAAGCAGAGTCCCTCACCCAGGGACCTCGGTCCACTGCAAGCCACCTAGCCACAAACAACACGTCCCCAGCCGCCATGGCTGGACAGGAGAGGAAAAGCAAATTTCACCTCTTCAACACCAAAATCTGGGGCAGAAAACCACTGAGAACATCTCGCCTGGGGGCTGATCTCCACCAGCCCCCAGGTGAGGTGTTCACACCTCATGCAGACCGGTCTTCCAGAAGAGCTTTTGAGTGGTGACCTTCAAAGGTGCTGCTTCAGCCAAAACATGCCTTGTGAGTACCATCAACTACAAGACGTTAGCACAGGTGTTGATGGTCTATCCCAGCACAGAAGTGAAGTTCTTACAAGTCCAGGTGAAGATGGGTAAGTGAAGGGACAGCAAGGTGACATGGGACACCGACGAAACGCTGCATGAGTGGCGCTTGGTCCTTCCTTTGTTATCTTATTTCTGACCACTGAACGTGGTGGTGAAAATAGGCATCAGCCAGGCAAAAAGCAGGCACTGCATGGCGTGAGAAAGGTTGGCAAAGAGCCACACCAGTGTTTCCATATCTCCTGCTGAAGTCTCTGTGGGTCTGGAGCAGGACTTTCTTCTCCTGCACCTCCACCTTGTCCCTAAAACTGGACGCGTGGTCCTGCCAGGAGACGTGGAACCGATCCAAGACCACAGTAGTCCAGTACTGCCACGTGAAAGCCACCTCCAGCTTTCCCCATCCCCGCCCCATCTGCAGATGCAGTGCCCAAAAAACCTGCGATACCCACAGCGCCCATGTTATCAGAGCTCAAAATAATTAAGCGTAAACCCACAAGGGAGTTACACAGCTTAATTACACTGGAAATTACGGCTTCCATCACCTCAGTATCTTTCCATCCACTCAGCTGCTTTGAGATATGCTTACACCAACTTTCTGCTCGCTCAGGGTGTAGCACCAAGGACTAGCTTCGCAGCAGGCATGGGAATCAGAAATTTTTTTTTTTTTTTTTTAAACAATTTTCAAAACTCATCTACCAAGACACATGTCAGCAGCCCCAGCTGCCTGATCTTTTCCAGCCTGCTCAGGGATTCGGCAGCTGGAAGTTTGCCTGAGCCACCTCCAATCAGCCCCTCAGGGCTTTCAGAAGAAACCAGACATTCCCATCGCCACCCCCCCACAAGTTTCAAAAGCTGTCTTTAAATATATTAAGGGTCTTTTTTCCTTTGAAGAGCAGTGACTTGCCAGGACACGTCCCCAAGATGTAACGTGTCATTTTAATAAGTAGTGGTCATGATTCACCCACAGCACATCCTGCTCCCAACAGCCCTGTAAACGGTGGTTAGCACATCCTAACCAGCACCTCACACCTTGGTGGGACCATCGTAAGGGAGCTTGGGCAATGACTCACGGGAAAGGTTTAGGCACTGGCTCCACACCTTGGTGGAGTCATCGAGTGAAACACATCCCTTCACCGAGCCCACCGGCCCCACGGGGCTGCCTGTGGTTCAGCAGGACGCGAAGAGGTCACGAGCTGAAAGGGTTGGTCAACCTCAAGCACGTGCTCTCAAGGAAGAGCTAAGCTGGAAGCACGCAGCAAGCAGAGTCCCACAAGGATGGGTGAAAACTAAGGGGGACATTCAAAAGGCAGGAGGGACACATCACACATCTCTTGAGGAGCCAAGCCACTTGTTTCTTACAGCAAGGGTTTATAGACTTATGTTGCTTATAGTTCTTGTAGTCCAGCCTTTGACACGCTTAATCCATTCCCATGACTCACAAGCTTCAACTGGCAGGAGAATACTTTGGACAAGGACAAATTGAGGACAAAAGGAGGAAAAAAGGTCCTATTTCCAGGCTGCAGGCTTTTCCTTGTAGGGATGCTCCTCTCCAAACCCTCTGGATACCACAGGAGAGGCAAAAAGCAGAAACACCAAATCCCCAGCAGCCTCATTAGTAAAACTGATGAGTTTATCATCACCTAGGAATCGCACTGAGGAGTATCCAAACACGAAAGGCTATGTGAACCCCATCACCCACTGGCCTGTGGTCCCCGTCACCATCTCTGGACAGATCTCTGCTCACTTCTGAAGGACGAGGCTAAGCCAAAACTCAACCCAACGCCACAAAATGTGTCTTGCAGCCAGCCAGAGGCATATGAGGGCACTGCTTTACACAAAAACTCAAGCCACAGAAAGCTCAAGGGGAATTTTTTTTTTTCCACTTTTGCTAAACAGAAAACTCTTCACTAAAAAGTTTCGCAAACATGTCAGGTGTCTGCCAAAGCTTGAGGTTTTGCTGCCATAAAAGCAGTCATTTTCCTGACCTGAATTGTAGTTCACGCTGATATATGCTTAACTGCCGCGAAATGCCTCTGTTTGCAGAACAGGTCAAAGAACAGACAATAACACCAGGAAAAAAAAAGAAAACAACAAAACCCTCACACACAACTCAGGGCTTCACCTACACTACCAGCTATTTAGCACACTGGTGAATAACTCAGCAGGTCCAAAGTCCACCTCCACACTAAAGTTAGACTACTCCTTTGGTTCCCTTCCCAGTAAGGGTAAACTACAACTTTTTTTGGCCAGAGCTACAAGTTAATTGGAGTGTAAATTTAAAGTGCGACGTGCCTAAAACTGCAACTGAGACCAGCTTCAAATATATATATATATATTCTATATACAAACACACACAGGCTTCTTTCTCACTCATCAAACGGGACGCACATGTCCATGTTCAGGGTTGCTGTTTCCTAGACTTGGCTGCTGGCAGCAGAAATGAGTAATTTTTAAATAAAATAATTTTTTTTAAAGGCAAGTTGACTAAGCCCAACCAGCAAGAGGGCATAAAGCAGGAATCAAGCTAATTAAGCCCTGCCAAAGTCATTCCCAGGGCAATGCCCCAGCACTCGCGCTGAGAACCATGTTCCTCAGCTCCAACCCCAGCACTGATGCTATTATATGCACGACCGAGATGAACAACTACACGAACAGAAAAGAAAACATGGTTATTTTTGCATCGCAAAGCTCCCGGCACGGCGTACCCTGCAGTGGGACGTGCATCCGCGCAGCGCCCGGAGAGCACGGGGTGAGCTCCAGCCACCTCCCGCCTGCTGGGCGAGAGAAATGCCTACAAAGCCACCAGCACCCACCTCTCACCTCCTCTGCACCCACTCAAGGCCACGTAACCCCGCAGACTTAATAGTATTTAAACCCCAGAGTCTGGCTTTGCTTTTCTGTCCCCCGTGCTGTCCCAGCAAGGCTGAGGAGGTCCCCGCGCTGCTGCGGAGGTGGCCGTGCCCTTGGCACGGTCCCCAGCTGCAGAGAGCCGGCTGGAGCAATCATATTTTACATTTCAATGGTTTTTCCCTCCGTGACCACGGATAATAACAAGGCAAGACTGGGAGGAGACCGGGGAAGCCAACGGACCCGGCTCCTTCAAGCAAGACAGCCCCATCCTTAAATAAAAACCCCAGCGTGGCCTCCGAGCTTTCCCTGCTCTTTGTGGCATGACCCACACAGATTCTCAGAATCTAAAATAAAGAAGAAAATTAAAAAAAAAAAATACAAAATCCCCAAACCTTCAGGTATAACCTGCTTTTCCTAACAGCAGAGACAGGAGCTCTGCAGCAGAGGTCCTGTGGCTGTGCTGGGACTGAACCCCAAGCTTTCCCAATCCCCCACACTTATTCACAGAATGCTTTTTTTTCCCTGCACAATACACAGAAAATCTTCTCTCTCTGCCACTGTTGCTTCTCAATTCCAAAGCAGCACACAGGCACCCACCCGCTAAGCATGAATCCTCCCCAGGCCTTGAAGGATAAATCATTTTCAGAAAGGTTTTATGCCAGAAGGTTTATGTCAATTCATTGACTCAATCAGCCTGTGATCACACTGGCAATATTTATTTGCTTTTGAAAAGTCTCTCCCCAGGGTCAGAAACCACCGATTCATTCCAGCTACTTTATTTAATACAATAACTTTAAGTGAAAACCAGAGAGTTTTCTATTCCCAACACTGGCCATTAGAAGAGGATTTTTATTTTTTTTTTAATGCATTAAGTTCTACCATCTATTAAAAAATATTTGGCAAATAACAGTCACTTTGCACAACGTGAGAGGGAAATTAAATAAATAAATACGCTTCCTTCTTACTCCAGAGCTTGTAAAGCTTCTGAAGAGCACATCTCGAGCTGCACAACAGCCCAGGAGCAGAAAGGCACCACTCGTTCCCAAGCCTTGCAGAAGCACTATTTTGCATGAGGTTCAGAGGCTACGCTCAAATTAACAATTAACATATTTTAAGAAGTACCTTTAAGAGAGCAGAATATCCAGAAGCAGAAGCAATTATATTTGTTCCAGCAACGTGAAGAGCTTCACCTCACAACAGCGAAGGCCAGCCATGTGAATGAGCCTGATCTCCGGCTTCAAGCCCCAAATCCAACTGTTCCTGGAGACGGCACCGTCCAGGGGCGATGTCACAGAACCATAGGTTGGGTCGGAACCCAACCTCCATGGCTGGAGATCAAGATCATCGATGTCCTCCCTCCATCCTGCCCAGAACCCAGCTTGGAGGAGCAGGAGCTGGACTGGCAGGAGGCAGGAGCTGGACCAGCCCCAGGCAGCCTCAAAAAGACATTTGTACAAGGTAACTGGGCAACACACAGGTTTGGCAAAGCTCTGCCAGTTCTTCATATGGAACAGGTTCTTGCAAGCAGGAGTCCTCCCTGTCACCACCGTCCCTACTCCTCTTGCAAGCACTGGTGCCAAAGGCTCCAAGACCACGTCTGCACCTTTTACCAGCCACCTCCCCTTCCGCTGGGACACAAGTCGCGCTAAATTCCCATTTGCTTCTGCAAAAACATGAAACCCACCGCCCAATAATCCCCAAGTCCCCAGGTACTGCGTCAAGAGTGAGGAGACTATTACAACATTCTCCCAAAAAAACTATTTACCCCAGTGGAGTCCTACGTGCTTGAAGGTTGATGCAGTTTCAGAACTACTCTCATAATTAGGCACAGATGTTAATTATCTTGTTTGATGGGGGCTATTAAACACGAGTCAGCCCTGCTCTTAAAGAGGCACAAGTGAGACATCCCATGGAGAAGGTCTCCACCGGTGACTCCCAGCTGCTGGTGTTCCCAGGATGGGCTCCTCTCCAGTTTAAGTCTGTTGGGGGGAATGTTGGAAAACCACAGCCTTGGTGCTGTGTGAGCGCTGCTCAGCAGTAGCCAAAACACTGGGGTGCTATCGACACCCTTCTCGAGGCCACTGCAAAACCACAGCACTGTGAGAGCAGCCACGAGGAAAATTAACTCCACCTCAGCCAAGCTCAACACACACAGAGCAGCTCCCATCGCAGCCCAGCTGGAAGGGGAGGTGGGAGGACCTGAAAAGTCCCTACTTGGCCACTTCAAAGCAGCTCCCCAGCAGCTCCTCTTATCCTGGTTCAAGCAGGAGGAAGGAGGGCTCCAAGGGAGGTACTGTTGTGGCTGTGCTAATGCAAGACCGCACACTGGATCGATAGGCTTTTAGCAAGTCAGATGTATTGATTCCAGCGAGCTGGATTGTCCGCCCTCCCTCAAAAATCCTCATCCCCAGCCTGACAACAAGGTGATCCAGGAAGACCCACCCTTGCGCTTGGAAAGCCACCTCCTCCACCCCAGCATGCCGCTGAAGCTCTCCTGCTCTTCTCTGCTCCTCCCTTCTGTTCGCCCCCACGCCCAGTTGTTCTGCAAGAGCATCTTCTGGGGGCACCAATGCCCGACTGCTCGGGGCAGGGCAGCTCTCCACAGCAGGTTGTCTTCTCCTCACCGCACTCTTGGAGACCTGTACCATATATAAGCTATAACTGCCCAGTGGAGCGACAGGCCATGAGGTTGAACGCCCACACCCGCACAGAGGTGCAAGAGAGGAACCTTCCCTAATGCTTTGCGAGAGCAGGCTGGAGAGCAACAACTTTGCTCCACTTGGGCACCTCTGCCAGCAACTGGCACCATCAGGCTCAGCATCTTAAGGCTGTTGGGTTTGTTGCGTTTCTCAAAGCCTTCTTTGCTCTGATTTTTTTTTTCTTTTTAATATACTCAAAGCCACAGGAAATATTCTCCTGCTGCTTCAAAACCCAGTCAGCACAGAGGGTCCACGCAGAAGATGACCTTGCCCAACAGGCCTAAATTTCAACACAGATGATCCATATGGGTTCAAGGCATCATCCGTGGCTCCACCACCTACCACACCAGTTGTGTCCCTAAAACGTCCCAGTAGAAGGGCCAGCACCAAAACATCAGCTCTTGTCAAGAATCTTTATCATTATTAAAAAAAAAAATAAAAAAATTAATGACATGCACAGATTATGACCAAATCCCCATCGCCTCCCGAGCGCCTCAACTGAAAGTCCTTATACAGCAACGGGATCACAAGAGACGCCCCAGGCAGCATCTTATACCCATTCAATGGAAGAACAGGAATATAAACCTCACCAAGTTAGCATAAAAAAATGACACAGGTTAATGACCCGATCACCGAGTTAAGAATCAGTTAACCTGGTTGTTATAACCAGCCCACAGATAGGGATAACACGGCGCTCGCCACCAGCCTCGCTCCTCCCCAGGGACTCTTGCCATCGTGCCCCTGTGCTCATCCGCTAAACTTTAGGCACGGCTTTCCTTGTGCTCCCCTTCAGATTTTTCCAAGGGGAAAAAGGTTTTTCCAAACCTGAGACTTTGCTTTTGAAGTGCTCCCCTGCTCCGGGAAGGACGGAGGTCAACCCGCTCACAAGACAGCCCTGCTCAATCCAGCAGGGCTTCTTCAATTCCCACGGGTTCAGAGGAGGAGCTGCCAGATTCACACCTCATCCTGCACCCGTTTGATCGCGACGGCCAAAAACAGTAAGCGGCAAGCCCCTAATATTACTTAAAAGCTGTCAACAAAATGAGTTGCGAAGCGAAAACCTGCAGCAAAGTTAAGCCTGGGCGACTGGCAGGGAGACAAAACGTGGTTCCTTGAGAGGGCTGGTGCCTATCTGGCAGCATCTCCACAGGAAGAACTTGAAACGCTAAAATTTTCATGATTACAGTAGATGACGCTGGCACTTTATACTCTTTCAGGAAAAAAAAAAACCAAACCCAAACATTCTAAAGCCAAGCACTTTTCTCGATGAGCCCCTGCCTAGTGTTATTGAACGCTTTTACTAAGCTCATTCCCTGGATCCTGCCTGCCCGCTGCGCTCCCGGGAAGCCTCGGGAAGACGCGGAGCGCAGGGAGAGGGCTCTCTCCCCATCGGTTATCGCTCCGTATAGGGTGGATCTCCCGCTGCGTGCAAGGAGCTCCTCCACGGGAGTCAAGTCAACCCGTGAAAGATGTCTCCAGACACAAACCTCTTGCTGGGAAAAAGCCCCAAACTGTGCAGGGCGCATCCTCAGCCCGCTTTGGCCATGGAGTGGGAGCACCCAGCGCCCTGCCCGAGGAGCCCAGGGCCACAGGATAATTTTAAAAGAAAGCAAAAAAAAAAAAAAAAAAAAGGGAAAAAAAAAGCAGTACGCTGTCCACAACCCAGGCTTTGCATAAAAAATCGGCACCTGAGCTTCCCACTGTCACAACAGCCACTCTTTGGGAGGAAGCCCGTGCCGCCCTCTGCCAAGTGACGGGGAGGGCGGGTGGCTGCCGGCACTCGGGGCGCGTCGCACCCTGCGAGGCCATCGGCCATGTTCCCTTCCCCGGCTGCCATCGTGGAGCGGGATTTATGAAGATCTCATCGTCCAAGATTTTAATCCGGGAGAACCCACCCAAGCCGGCGACAGCCGAACCTGTGTCGAGGGGAGTCGCGGAACAACCAGGACTTTGGGAACCTCCGGTTAGTTGCACGGATTGTTTTTTCCTCTCCCTTGAGGCTTCAGGAATACGAAGGGGGGGTCGGAAAAAAATTATTCTAACAGGATTTAGGGCAGCTGAGCCGGTTCGAGCTGCCGGTTGGGGTGACGGAGCCCACGGAAGGAGGACGAGGCCGATGTCGCCACAACCACGGGCGAAGTTCACCCGTCCCCGGCGCAAAACCAACCACCTCGTCCTGCGGGGAGTCGGGGGCGTGAAACCCCGGGGAAGGGTATGAAATCCCGGGGGGGGCACCCAGCCCCGGAGGAGGAGGAGGAGGAAGGGGGGGGGGGGACCCGTCCCGGCTCCCAGGGCAGGGGGGCTGGGGGTTCCTCCGCTCCCCGGGGTGCGGGGAAAGTTGCGGGTGCCCTCCACGACTAGAAAACACACTCCCCCCGAAAATAAATAAATAAATAAATAAATAAATAAGGAAGACACACACGCACACCCCGTCCCCTCGGCGCCCCCGCCCCGCTCACCTTGGTGTAGAGCTGCGCGGCGGACATGGCCGGGGCGGTGGGCGCTAGGCGCGGGGCATGGGGGCGGCGGGCAGCGCCGCCGGACCGACCGCCGGACGGACGGACGGAGGGAGGGACAGAAAGGCGAGGCAGGCAGCCGGACCGACCTTTACACCTGCCGCCGCCGGCCGGGGCGCGGGGAAAGGAAGGGAGAGGCGCGGCGGGGGGGGGGGGGGGGGGCAGCAACAGCAGCAGCAGGAGGAGGAGGAGGAGGAGGAAGAGGAGGAGGAGGCAGCGCCGCTCCGCCCCCGCCGCGCCCCGCTCAGGTATGGGCGGCTCGGCTGCGCTCCGTTGGGCTGCGCTCGGCTCGGCTCGGTCCGGCTGCGCTGAGCTCGGCTCGGCTCGGTCCGGCTGCGCTGAGCTCGGCTCGGCTCGGCTCGGCTCGGCTCAGTCCGGCTGCGCTGGGTTCGGCTCGGCTCGGTCGGGCTGCGCTCGGCTCGGCTCGGCTCGGCTCGGCTCGGCCTTCCCCCGTGCCCCGGCCCCCTCCCCGCTGTGCTCGGGCAGCTCTTTGCTTCACGAACAGCGTCGGCTTTTTCTATTACTTTTTCTAAAAAAAAAACAAAAACGAAAGAACCCACCCTACCAACCGTTTCTTATACATATTTTTCCTTCCCCTCCCAGGTTCGGCCGCGTCCCCGGGTCCTGCCCCCTGCGGAGGGAGCCGCCTGGCTTCCCTCGCTGGAGGCGCTGAAACGCGTGGTGTTTGCTGGTGGGTTTGGGTTGATTTTCTCCCATTTGTCCTTCTACTCTCCTTCCTTCCCCACAAAAGTGGGTGCCCTAGGTGGTCTGAGGTTCGGCCGCCCCCACCAGCCGGTGGGGATCACCACTCGGGGTGCGAGGAACGGCTTCATCGGGGCTGCCTTCGTCAAGACGAGCAGTTCCGAGCATGCTGGGAACACGTTCAAGGAACGGACTAGATGATCCTTCGACGTCCCTTCCAACCCCTAACATTCTGTGAATGCACCAGGGGTGGGTTTTTCTCCGTCTTCTCCCACCTGGAGGTGGGTTTGGGTTGCCACCACCTCCTTCTCCATCCTGCGACAACCTCACACCTTGTTTCTTGGCCAGGAACAGCCGAAAATTGTCACCAGCCTGTTCGCAGCTTCCCTCCGGCCCCTGGGAGCGCCCTGCGCTTCGCTTTGTGCTTACGAGGCACTTCTGGAGGCTGAGAAGGATGATGCAAATGCAAAGTATTGCTAATTAATTACTATCGCAATTCGTTATCATTCAGAGTATTTTGCATATTAACTAAGCAGGCAGAAAACATCCTCGGCGAGGGTTATTCTCTGCTACAGCTGTTTACTCCGCAAGCAGGGATCGCTCTTCCCATGGTTTGGGGCCGTGCTGCTCACAAGGCATCCGCAGCTTTCCCCTAAAGTGATCGCTGGTGGGGTCACCCTCTGCTCCTCGTCACTTGTGGGGTGAAGCTAACACCCCTTTGGCATCTTTTCCCATAGTCTCCCCTCCGGCAGAGCCTGCTGGGGAGCAGCATCACTTTGGTGGAGGATGGCCACCAGCGTCCGATGTCCTTGGTGAATTCAGATAAATTGCTGGGGGCTCTGGGGAAAGCTCGGCAGCGAAGAAGGGGAGAAGCCTGCACCCCATCTAGAGATTTCCCCGGGTAACACATTTGGCAGCGTAGTCTCTGCAAAGCCTCCCAAGACAGCTTTGTTGGGCAAACAAAACTTGCTCCTCTCCTTTTTTTAAATCAACTGCAGAAACAAAATGTTTTGTACTGGGGTAATCGGGAACAAAGGTTTCAGTGAAGCCCAGAGGCAAAGCACAGCCATTCCCATGAGATACGGGCTGGTGCTGTGTGTGATTTTCCATCAAATTTACCGTAATCTAAAACTTTAATTAAAATTAGAAAATAAAAAAACCCCAACATACATACAGAATCACTGAAGTGTGTCCTACGTGCCAAGCTGCTGCAAATTGTCTCCTTCAGGAGACAGAAGCTTCTTTCTATTTGAGATTCAAAACTTGGGTCGATCGTAACGTGGGGACCCCAGGGACAGACAGATGGACGGACAGATGATGGCACAGAGCAGTGAGGGGCTCTGGAGGGCTCGATGGGTAGGGTACTGGAGGTGGAGGTTGGGAGCGGAGTTATCTGCTCTGCAACAGGCACCCCGTCATTTCACGGCAGCTTCGGGCTTTTATTGAGGTAGAGGAGCAAAACCGAGTTTGCCATTGAACTCAGAGAGCAGTACAGGAGCACTGATAACCCCATCCCGAAATCCTTCACAGAGATACTTCGCAGCAGGATCTGTTGCTGAGAGTGAGGTAAAACAAGAGCCGAGTCAACCTCACTCCTCAAAATTAGGGCAGTATCTGCACAAAGTACTTTAAACTCTCTGCACTTGTCTTGAAGTTTGCAGGGAAAGGTTTGTGCTTTTGCTGTCTCTTGTGTGTGACACCGCCTGCGCGGGGCATGGCAGCAGGTCACGCAAAACTATGGAGCATCAATTCTGACAGCTCCAAATGTCACTAGGACATTGTTGACTTTTGCTAAATACAACCTCAGGTCCTGAATTTTTACATGCAGAGTTGTCCCTCAAAGCCAGACTTTCCTCCTCCCGGGCTGTGCAGAAGTCACAACTTGCTATGTCTGGCCACAATCCTTGGGTCTGGCTGGGGCTGTGGTGTCACCGTACACTGGGTACAGTTGCACTAGCCAGTTCTGCAGCAAGCGTTCCTACCTGTGTTAAAAGTAATGAATAATTAACAAAGGGTTTTTCCAACAATTCTGTCCAAAGCTGGGTGTAGCTTTGCAACTAGCTTGCAGCCCCAAAGGTGCTCCCACAGCCCTGGGAGCGGGGACCAAGCCAGCAGTCTGCTGCAGGGCACCAGGAACTGCTCCCCAGCTCAACTTGAACCTCCTGCATGGCCAAAAACATCACTGTGGAAAGTGCTGGTGTCAGTATAAAAGCCCTTGTGAGCAGACCGTGAGTGCAGAAAAGTCTTAAAGCCTTGGCAAGTGCAGGGGTTCAAACCTTGATAGTAGGTCTGGGATGACGCGACTGGGCTTGGCATTCCGGGCTCTGCCACACGCCAGTCACCCACACGCTCCATAGCTCTGCGTTTTCTCCATCAACATGAAAACATAATTTAAAAAATAGAGGAAAGAATACTTTGCAAAGCTCTAGTACTTGTATACATGAAGAGGCCGTAACTGCCTTGTTTTTAAATGCCAGTGGTTTTGTCTCTGGGTTTCTCACAGCCCTTGGTGCAGGGAGAAGTCACCCAAACGCAGACCCAGCTGCTTCACCTATTGGCAGTGTCCTTGAGCTGTCGGTGTAGCAGATGGTTTGGCTCTAGGAATGCTCACTCGGGGAAATCCCCAGCATGGGAGTAGTAGTAGCTAACACTCCCGAGGTTCTCAGGACCTGTAAGCCACAATTCCAGATCTGTTTCGCGAGTTACTGCTCGCTGGTGCTGTAAGTCACGAATCTAACAGGTTGGTTGGAGGGAGGCAAAGGCACGACCGCGCTTTGAAGAACGTGCCACTCGGCGCCCTGTTCGCTCGGCTGGCTGCGAGGGCGAGTTTTCTCTCAGAAGAGTTTGGTTACCTATTATCTCATGGGAATTCATTCCTGCTGAGGGCAAAGCGCGTCCCGTCTGATCTTTTATTTTTGTGCAGACTTCACATTCACTGCAGAGGAATTTTGCCTCCAGGAGCAGGAGCTCAGACGCTTTATAAATCTTTGATAGCTCTGACCACCTCTTCTGAGTTATTATCTTATTAAAAAAAGATTTATTATAGTTCTGGATTGCTCAGATCCACCGAGATCACCAATGTGGTATTTTTTGTCTCTTGCATATTGGGTGTACCCAACGACAGTGTCACGGCCTTTAATTAAACACTCTAATTAATTCTGGAATTGTGAATGTGCTATTGTGTTCATTTTTCAAAGAGGAGTGACAGCAATAAAGAAAAATCTACACTGCTTGTGCAGGGCCACACCAGCAGTCTGTGGCAGATCAGGAAATTAATCTCTTTTAATCATTTTGCCAGCGAGACCTATTGACTACCTGAGCTCTCTGGAATGATGAAACTATTCCGATTATCTGGGATGGCCTTTCCCACCTGCAAAATAGAAAAAAACAGCTGTGAAGTCCTCTGTGTGGGCTTCACATCTGTTCACATTCCCACACAACGAGAACACAGGGGTCCTGGTACTCACCAACAGAGAGCCAAACACTGAAAAGGGAAGGTAGAGAGGAGGAAGAAGGTAGAAGAAGAGCTTAGTGAGGGATGGAAGTTGAAGAAAAGGGTGGAAAAGCAGGGGCTAGAGGAAAAAATAGTAGAAGCTGAAAAGCTGATGGAGCAGAAACACCTCCAGATAAGCAGCAGTAAAGACTCAAATGGAAAAACGCGTGAAAAGATAAAACACTTCCAATTGCTACAAAGTCTAAGAGCAAGGAAAATGAGGTTGGAAATGGATTCTTCACATCCCTCCACTGAAGAGCTCAGAGGAAAAACTAATGAAATACGTTATCAGGGAGCTGGTTGAGGGCAATGCCACGAGGAGAAGTTGGCTCGCTCCCACTTGTCCCTCCTTGCGTCACTCACTGCTCTCCCGCTGCGTAAAGGGCAATCTGGCCCTTAGCACGAGCTGAGAGCACGGTGAGGAGGTGTCCCTTCCGCCACTGCCAAAACCCTCTAAGACCTCCCTTTCGGCATCTGGCTGGTTTTTGTATTCCTCTGTCCTCATGTGTTTCCGGCGCTCTGGCCCCCACCCCCATTCCGTATGTTCATGCTATGGCATTCGTGTCAATCCAAGGCAGTCCAAGCAGAGTTGCCATAAAAATGATAAATAATAACCCCTTTTGCAAGAAAAGCGTGACTTCAGTCTCGCACAGTTAAATCCGTCCAAGCGGAGGTCTCGCAGACTGGCTTTGGGACTCTGATGCACAGGTCATTCAATCGCTGTCAGAATAAATGCAAAGCACTATCAGCTTTTACTGTCCATCCCATAGTAAAACAGATCCATAGTTTCACGTTTAAAAAGGAAAATTAAGATGAGTCACCAAATACAAAGAGGTTTTGCAAATATTTGCAGTTTGAAAGGCATTTTAATAAAAGTTTGCTGGAGCTATTCTACCAGTTTTCTTTGCGCAGATTTTAAAGAACGCCTACATATCATTTGTGTCATAATAATATATTATTATACTGCTAAGAACATACAGAATTCTTGTATTATTTGATCTGGATCGGTCATTATGTCAAAAAAAAAAAACCATAGGGAAAACATAACCTTTAAAATACTACATTTCTTGTATTTTTCAGTTAAATATTTTGAGCCTCACAGTGGATAGGGGTCTGCTAACTCCAGTCAGTTACAAACACCCTTAGAAGATATTTTTTAAGGCAACTGAGTGAGCTAAAATATCACAGTAAGTGATCTTCTTGAGAGTTAGACATCAGTTTTCTTCTCAAAGGGTGGGGTTTTAGTCGTTTCTCACAAGGCCTTGACAGAATGTCCCGTATTTTTTCCTGGTAAGCCCTCTCTGCTGCCAGCTGCAATTCGTATTCTCGCTGCTTCTCTTCTTGCTCAGCATCACAAGCCTGTTGTCGAGAGTCAATTTGAGCTCTGAGCTGCTCTTGGTATTCCTTTGCTTCCTTTACTTTTCTGGAAATGACATATGAATAGCTTATTTATGAAGTGTGGGTAAAATAAAATAAGCATTTTTTTTATTATTATCATTTAATCGGTTAGCATTCAACCCTAGAATAAAGAGCCATTCAAAACTCCTTTTAGGTGTTTTGAGTAACTACCACTCTGTTAACCAAATGCCACATGCTAATGAACTTAGGTTCTTCAGAGATTTAATTGCGCTCTGTTGTATGTTATAAAGCAGATTACGGAAGCAGCGCTTTAGTGAAAAAAGAGCCAGAACAACAACGCGTAATCGGAACGCCTTCCCTGCCGCCTCACAGCGAAGGTGGTGAGAGGACAGAGGATGAGGGTGCCAGGTCTGAGCCCTTCCCTAGCTCAGGCTCCTTGCTGCTCCAGCCTTACACCCCATCTCCATTCCCTCGTCCCAAAGATAACGAGTTACTGCCAGCGGTTCGACAGGGTGCAGGCTCCTGCTGCGGCCCTGCGTGGATATTCCAGGAGACGGTCGTTTGGAGAAATCATTCTTCCATTCTACCTTGAGACTCACCTGTTCCCTTCACTAACCCTCTGGAGAAGCAGTGGAAGTCTACCTACGTGTTCAGGCACTTCTGGAGCAGGAGTCACAGAGACTCACCCAGACAAAATGCCAACAGTCCAGTCAAGACTTGTGTGCTAACACAACCTCACAAACAAACGCTGACGCCGCGGAATGCCATCTTCACTAAGTGAAGCACAGGCAAAAATGAAGCTCAGCATGTTTCCTTGCCAGAAGGGTGAGATTTCTGCCATTGCCGGGAGATTGTTACCGGCAGAGAACACAACAGATACCGGCTCAGTTACCTCCCACAGGCAGGCGCTGAGCGAGGGAAACAGAGTAAGTGAAATAAGGCGCTTTGCCCTGGGCTTTGCATGACACCCAGAGGAACATTTCAGCTACTGCGTAGAACTATATTCTCACCCCAAGGAACGGAAAGGCAAAGGGAAAGGCAAAGAGAAGCCCGTGCAGCTGGGGTACATGCAGTCATATGGTATTTTGGTGGCTGACTATATGAGAGTTGAAGGGATGTGTGTGGGTGGCGCTCAGCAATAAGCCTGAACATACTCGTTCTCCGAGGTAAGTAACGATCTAACCTTTCATTAACCTCCTCCCCAAACCTCTGCTACTCATAATAACAGCTCAGAGTATGTGGGGATGTATGTAACAAACAGGATCAATGTAAGTCACAAAAAGACCGAAAGAAGGATATGTAACGAAACACCATTATCTGAGCGATGAGATCAGATTTAGTGATTTAATACCAACTGGAATATAGCACGGCTGCTATTGAGCAGCTCAGAGCTGATAGGCTGCGTGGTGGCAGAGCCTCTCTGAACAGAAGCCCACCCAGTGCTCTTCGGGTTATCTAGAAAGAAGAATTATCCTACTCACAAGCTTAAAAGATTGATCTGCAATTAAATGAACTGATTAGAGAAAAATACCTTGCATATTTTTCCTCTTCTTTATGCTCGAGTTCCGCAACTGCTTCAGCTAACAACTTCCTCTCTCGAGCGATTTCTTCCTGCTCCTTTGCATTTCTCTGCACTGCAAAACAAACAAACGAACTCTTAGAAGATAACAGCACTGCTGAGCTTGAAGGGACAGTGAGGCTGTATTCAAGCCTAAATAGCAAGCCGGAATTTCTGTGCTTCTGAAGAGGCACACAGACAATGGCAAGCGTATTCCCAGCTTATTTGTTTTTCACCCACTCAGAATACAAAACATTTCACATTCAGAACTTCATAAGAATCATGTAATTAATAATAATGACTGCATGCTCATGCAATCCTTCCTTTACTAGCTTTTGCTCTGGTGATAGCAATGGGAAATCAGTGTAAGAAATGCCTACAGGAGTGAAGTTTCAGCAGCAGATTCAAAGAAGCAGCATTGCTGTCCACTCAACCATACAGCCTGTGCATGCCAGGCCAGATGCTCTTCCCAAAAGCAGTGAGTTGTACTCCCTCTGCCTTTGCCAAGGCTCGCATTCCTGCGGTAGATTTCGTGCACAGACAGCGAGCTGTTCTTACTTACACTTCTCCTCAATCTGCAGTTGCCTTGTATTCAGGACATCTTTCAGCAGCCGCTTTCTAGCCTCCTTTTCTAATCGCATTTGCTCAGCCTTCTTGGCCCAAACCTTCTCCATCTCTTCCTTGAAGAGTTTGTCCTCTTCTTTTTCTCGCTGTTTCTCCTCCTCTAGCTGTTGAGCCAGGTGTGCTCGATAAGTCTGTTGCTCCTTGAACAGCTCTTGCTGCAAACACAGAGACATTTGCTGATCTGAGTAAATGAGTTGAAAAAACCTTCTCCAAATGCAAAGAGAAGTAGTGGTTCATGGCCAGTTTGGGAGCCCAGAGCTCCATTTCGAACCCTGCCACAGGAAAGGGCTGTGCAGAACCTTCTTCCTGGCCAGCCAACAGTGCCTGGACAACAGCAGAAGAAGCTGTTGCAAGAGCAGAACACATAAAGTGTGATCCTTTGCCCCATAGCAACTCTGCTGCCTACAACACGGACATTTTACAAACCTTCCACAGCTTGCCAGACTACTGCATCACCTGCATTAGAAGCATTAGGTGTTCAATAAATACAATAGTAAATAAGTATCACCATCTCTCATTTTGTGCCACGGTCTAACAGTGAGTTTATACAACTCTCCCAACCTTCATGAGCTTCTGAACACCTTGAACAGAGCAATGAATGCAGCTCCCTGCTCTCTCAAAGTTACTTTGAGATCTGTTTGCACCCTGAAGTTGGAGACTCTATTTGTTCTAAATCAACGAAGTGACACATCCATCATTTCATGGCGTGTCCAAGATACTTAATGTGAGGTTCTGCATCCATATACCCAGCTATTAAAGATTTAAACCCATTTCTTAGTATTAATGAATTAGACTGTTACATATTTACTTTCCTCTGCAGTTATAAATACTTAATAAATCAGGTCCAAGAAACAAAAGACATTTTTCTAACCTCCATTACATCCAAGGCAGTGTAAGTCTCAGGTGATTTACACACAATGAATAGAAGGACAAGATTCCAGGATTTCTTGAGAGTCCCCTCCAGCCTGGTAGCCTTGCTGATTGCAAAGCTTGCTTTTAAGTACTCCCTGTGGGTTTAACACATCTTGGGCTTTTTCAGAGAAGTAGAGTGCTGGCAGGAGAAGGAAAAGCAACAGACTATGCAATGAAAGAACCAATTTGTTCAGAGAAAAGGGCTTGTGTGTAACCTCATTTATACTGTGCAGTTCACTAAGGGCCACAAGATTAGTCTAGATGAGGTATTGCCCCCCAACTTCATAATAAACACCTCTAGCCCTTACTTTTCTTTTTGTTTTCTCCTCAGTGTCCTCCTGGGGTTCCTGAAGATATTCTTCCAAGATCTTCATCTCTAGGGCGAGTTCACTTTGCTTTTGTTCATTAAGGCGATTCCTCTTGTCCTGTGCTGCACTGAGCAACATATCTCTGCATTGTCTCTGCTTCTGCAGTTTCTCCATCTGAAGTTGTTCATTTTCTAGCTTAAGTAGTTGCTGCTCTTCTTCCTACAAGGGTAAAAACAGCCAGCTTGTAAAGTCATTGCGTGACTTCAAACTAGGTGATGGCTAGAATTAGTTTAATTGGAACACCGAAGAGCAAAGATGAATACTTAAAGCCTTTCTTGTTGACATTAGAGAATTAGTGTCATCCATTAGACCTGTTAAAGCACGAACACTTTAGTATAGCATTGATTAGAATTCAGGATTTTTCTCTTTAATTATCACATGCACTTCAATACCAAAACACTGGAATGCCTGATGTACTCCCAAGTATTTCAAGTGGATAGACAGAGTCACCCCTTTAGAGAAATCGGTGTCACTGCAGCACATATCCAGGTCTTCACAACCACTAACTGACAACAGAGCCATGTCTTCGTCCTGTTTCTGCATGTATTGCCTGCCCTGTGTCTGTGCTGGATGCTCAGAGCACTGCATCTTGAGTGAACAAAGGGCTGCACAAAGTAATTGGATCCTTTTATTCTGGTGGGCAGTTGCTGAATTCATGTGGCTTCAAACCATTCCACTTTATATTGGAAAGAAGAGGAAAACGGACAGTAGAGTTCTTCAGAAAGAAACACCGAGAAATAAGCGTATATTCAAAATCATTTAGCCAAAAGAAATAAAAAAATCACAAAGCAGCATCAACGAAGTACCTTAGCATAATTCCTGAACATAAGTTTACAAGCACTCAAATACGTAAAACAGTACGTGGCCATCATTAGCTTATCTACAGGTCTCAGACACAACGCCTCAGCTGCTTTGAAGGTGCACAGGTTTTTTGTTGACGTGTTTTTAAATTAAACGTCTCTTTTGTAATGTCAATAAATATTCTGACACGCATCAACGTGTTTGCCATGAATGTGTCTAATCCTCCCCACATGGAAGTACAAGCTGCACCTCCTAAGAAACATAACTTGATATGTTGGATGTAAAGCACCCACTGACCCTTCCAGCGTTTCAGAGACAAAACTGGCTTTGTTATCTTCCTGAATGGCCAAATGCACTCTGACGAGCTGGCAAAACGGCTTTGAAAGTCCATAAATCCAAAAAAGTTTGAACAGTAAAGACAGAAAGGACATGGAAATAGTCAGCAGTCTACTGGGCAAGCTGGCACATGTCTCGGGCTGAATTCTGTCATCAGTGAAGTTGTATGAGAGTAGCTATGGGGGTCTACGGTGCGTAATCCACGGCGTTTTATACGATGGGGTAACACAGCACCGCAAATGTACACAGAAATTGTTACCGAACGTCCAGCTGCAAGTCAGGACCAAAGTGCTAAGGCAGAAACTCATCTAGCACCTGTGAGACTACAGCCAGAATAGCACGATTTCAATCACCACCTCAAGAAATCACAATTCATTAATAGAGAGAAAGGACAGAGCGGCAGGAGGGCAACTAATGGAGGTAATGTAGCTAATGAAAATTTCTGTCTGTGTTTTCTCATGCAGCCTGAGACAGCTTGATGCACACACGTGGTCTGTTGTGGTCAAGGTGGGAGTTTTGCTGCCCACAACCAGAAGAAACCATCACACACAGAGACCCTCACCTGCCCACAATGTGTCCTTCACAGAGATGAAATCTCTGATTGTTAGAGGCTACCAGCTCTGCACTGAGAAACTTGTAATGAGGCCATCTGTCACATACCTCTTCTGCTAAAGAAGGATTGCATTCTATTTTCGGTACAGAAACTCTCCTTTATGGACTCTTTGAAGAAAGCTGTTTTCTAGGGACTAAACAACTTCACCAGAAATTTATATCCTTGACAGAGCCCAAGGCAGCTGTATTCAGGGGAAGCTACAAAGTCTTCCATTCTAATAGCTTTTTTTTCCTGAAAAGGCCAGTTAAGTAGAAACGTTCTTTGCCTGGAAGGTTTGGCAGCACCTTAAAAGTTGTTACATGAAAATAATCTTATTCTGCATGTTTTTAAATAAGTGAAACATCACAGCCTAGCCAGGAATAAGGAGTCCACTGTTTTACAGACAGGATTTTCAGAGCTTCAGACTTACTATTGCCATTATTTTTAAAAAGCAATGGATTATACATCTTGCAAGCATCAGCTCCCCGTGCCTAACAGTACCCTAAGTGATCATTCAATCACTACGCGTAAATAGCTGCAAAATGAAGACTGAGTCTGAACTAAATAGCCTCCCACAACTCACAAAGTCAACACAGAACTAGAAAGCCTCACTAAAACCAGCACAACGACAGAGATGAGGAAAAAAGTTGGGCCAAGGTAGCCAAATGCCTCCTGCAATGTGGTTCTCAACAGCAGCCAACAATAATAGGCAGGAGAACTTCTGCGCTGCTTGCTCATTTTTTAGAAAAATGAAAAGAAAAAAAAAAAAAAAAGATGTAAATTCTGAAATCCAGCCAGCTGAAGCACAAGCAGTTGAGCTTACATACACATCATACATACACGTCTCCTCATGTATGTGTCAGGGTCCTGAGCGCACCAACACGCTCTGCAGCCTCCCTGCAGGTGCCTGTGCTCGCAGCCAGCCCTGACGTGTGCCTTGGATCAGCCAGCTGGGAAGGAACAGTGCGAGAAAGGGCTGAGAGGAGTCACTTGGGAGCTGCAGTTCGTCTCAGTCTCTCACTTTTGGTGCCTACGTGAGCTACCCCGCAGGTACGCCTGTGCCTGAGGTCAATCCTGACCCAGACCTCCTGATTTGACTTGCTGGCTGAATTCATCTTGGAGTTCATCACTACAGACCTGTCGAGCAGATTGGACTGTTGGAGGACATCAGTTACCGTTTGCAGACCTGCTCTGCTCTGTTCCTTTGGGTACTGTCGGGCTCTTGTCGGAGAGGACAGCGTACTTTCCTACCCTGCTGTCAAACCAGATATAAGAAAATTGCAAAGACGTCTGGCAAAAGGTTAAAAATATTTTCACTTCCCACAAGGGTTCTGAGAGGCTTTGAATGCCAAAATCTTTTACAATGCCAAGTTTTAAAAGGTGTATTTCCCTCCATAAACAGGAATGCATTTGCCACAGGTTTAGCATAATAGGACAGTCTCAGATACCAATGGAATCAGTTAAGATACAAATAATGTATGGATTAATCTAAGTGTCTAGTAAGGCCATCATCAGGAGGGCCTTATACACAACTCGGAAGTTGAAAATGATGTGGAAATTACCAGCAACCGAGCCTCTTCCTCCTTCAGCTGCTTCATCTCCTCTCTGTGAGCGTTGAGCACCGCTACCTGGGCGCTGAGCGCATCCAGCATTTCCCGGCTCCGCCCTGCTGATTTCTGCATCTCCGCCACCTCTCTCTTTTCCTTAGCCAACCTATCCTCCTTCCAAAGCTCTGCAAAGACCTGCTCCTCCTTCCTCTGCTGCTTTTTCAGTTCTTCCTTCAGAGCTAGCTGGGCCAGGCGGTCTTGACACACCTCCTGCTGATGCTTCTTCATCCGCTGTACACGAAGCTCCTCACATTGTTCTCTGAAAGGCAGCATAAATTTTTTTTTTTAAAAAAAAAAGAAGTCTGCAACGTGTGTGTGAAGTGTGTATCTACACTTTTTTTCTAACACATAAAACACATGCACACTACGCTTGTTCAAACACGTAGCTTGCTCCTTATTCAAATAAAGACTTAGAATAGGTTTATTACTCGCTGGAAAGCTCGTTCATATTCAGAAAATACTTAGAAAGTGGAAATTTAGGTTACACAGTTGAATAGGAATGACTAAAAATGTATTAATATTTTTAAGTAAGTTTTGTGGATTAATTCAGAAAAGTTGCAATGAGAGTCTGGAGAAGCTGGGAAGTCAAACCAGTAATGCAGCTTTCAATTTTCATTTACTCACTGCAACTGGGTTGCACATAAATATTTATCTTCAGTTGATGAACACTCAACTATTTACAGATTCTACTTTTATTTTTGCAAACAAAGCACTATTGACATCAACACACTACCACATAATATTTAATTTGAAAAATACACAAGCATTTTAATATAACCAGGATATAGATATTTGTAGAACCCAAATGTGAAACCAGCAGACAACGGGGAGGATCTACAAGTGTTAAGGGTGTGTGACAGACACACAGGAATGCTGTGAAGTAAAAACGTATCTCACAGTTTCATTCTGAATTAAACCATTTTCTACAGATTGTTGCAATGCTATTTAGGAATTGATAGCAGACACCATAAGACATCATTGACTGAATCTTGAACCACTGTATGACAGCAGTAGTTTCCTGTACGAGGTGAAATACTATTACTTCATGTAACGTTTAGCTGACAATCCTGCTTAGCAAATATATTAAATATTCATCAAGCAACTATTTCATAGCACTATCAGTCTCCACATCAGAACAGTTATTAAATTTTCATAACTACAGCAACAAAACAATAAATTCAACTGTCTAAGACTTTTTTTTTTTTTAACTTAAAAGCAAAATTAAGTTTGCCAGCACTAGAAGTATTTATTTGGTGGTTTGCTTTTCCACGTTCTGTGGCCCTGCTAAGGATCTGTCTTTGAAGAGTCTTCACTTCTCTAAATGATTCCCAAGTTCAATATAGCTGCTGTCTCTGTCTAAACCTACATCTAAACTCTATAGACCCTAAACCTACGTCAAGGAATAAACAAGAGGGTTATTCTCTCTCCGTGGCCATGGGGTCACACCTCCACGGAGGCTACAGAAATGATGAAAATTTGGCTTTGTCCTGAGGCCAACTGCTATATCCGCTATCAATGAGGCAAAGAGGGAAAGAGTTTAACAGCACAGGATGTGACTGGTGGCCTGTAACACACTTCTGCCCCGAAACTAGTAAGGTTATACTCTAGAGTAATGGCTTCTTTAATTGACAATGCTCCTTCAGCACCTCCCGCTACGTCCTGCTAACAAGCACAGAATAAGCGCAGCTCCTGGTATCATTAATATGTGGCTGAAGCAACTACTGCCATGTAATAATTATGTGTCGGCTCACAATAACATCCAAAGCTTTACCAATACGACTCCTCGCTAAGCCAGGCTAATAAAAATTACTTAGGGTTTATAAACTGCAAAGAACACGTCCCCAAATAGCTCTCCTCCCGTTCAGAACTGGATGAACAAGCTGCTGACAGACAGAAAAAGTGACAGTGCCCAAAGCCAGCCTGAGCCTGTCCTCAGTGCCACAACGACAGCCATCCAACCAGCCAAGCTTACAGCACAGCGGTGCAAAAGCAGAGCGGTGACTGCAGAGGGGAAAGATTGCCACACCTTGCTCTCCCTTGGTGCAGCAGGAGTGAGATAGAGCCAAAGAATACAGTCCCTGACCTGTAATTTCATGCAGAAGCAAAGGTCTCGCCACGTTTCCCTCCTGTCAGCAAGCACTGTTTGCTGCCTCGCTTCAGCTGTAAGCTTCTGGAGCCAAGGATATCTCTCTCTTCATCCTCTATTTGCAAATGCCATGGAAGCTGTGGTGAAAGGTGCTGAGCGCAATACGTGAAGGGAGAGCAGTGCCACGAAAAAAAAATCTCATTTTGCTTGCTATCCAGAAGGCATTTCTAACCTCTTAACTGTTTCTGACTGAGAAGAAACAACAGTAATCTGTCAAGTCTCCTTTCACTGACATCAAGTCTCAGTAAGATGAAACCTGCCACGCTTAGACTTTTCTCCCTCAGTCCTAGGACACGCCACATCCTCTAGCCACAGGCTGCGTTCATACTGGGCCTGTACCCTCTAAAGAAGAAAGCGTCCCCAGAATCAGGAACCATCCTCAGCTCAGGTCTTTGGAAAAGAAAGGTGAAGAAATACGGGAGCAAAGAAGACCGGCTGGTGAAGAAGGATGGCTGGTTTGCTTCCTAGTAGGAGACGGGAACCTTCTGACCCCTCATGTGCTGGCTGTCCCGCCAACGAAAGCAGAGAGCAGCACAGTGTCGCGCACCCCACGAGCCAGGGCACGCTCCGAGAGATGGCCCTGCCCTCAGGCAGGTCAGTAAACACGCTACGTCATCGCCGGGTTCCTCGGATTTTAACACCAGGATCTATCTTCCAGCTCCTGGGGAGGAGCTAGTGGTGATTACAGACCGCAGTACTAATTGGCATTCACGACAAACATATTCCTCAAACGTGCTGAGGGGAACTTGCCATTATGAAGATTTGAAATCTTACACCATTAGAAATAACCGCACTACCTTAACACAATGGGTTCAAAGTTCTCTCGGCAGCAAAGGAATAGAGAATTAGTTATTCTTTCTCATGATTATAAACTAATCTGAATTTAATTGAATTCTCGGAGGGGAAGAGAATTTAAAGAGAAGTTCGGCACAGTTAGAATTTTAATAGAGAATAACCCTGTAATTGCTTGATTTCATCAAAATAATTCCTTCAAAGCAGCTTTTACAGCAACCTATAAACATCTGCTCCCCCAGATGGCTGTTTTTCTTCCTCACTTTGCTATCCTAAGCTTCTTAACATTAAAATGGTGCCTGTACATGGTTACCTCCCAAAGACAGAAACTGCATTTATCCCCTTCCCTGGCAGTTATTTATTCATTTTACGGCTGCAGTACAAAGTTGCTGTGATAACAACATTCTCTGTATGGATGCTTCTGATCTTACCGCAAGAAACAGGATGTAATATCTGTTTAATGCAAATTTTAAGACATTGCAATTTTTCTTTAAAAGATGTCAAAAATGAACAGGCCATTGGGCTAAAACTGGCTGAATATCTTTTCATAATAGTTGTAGCCCTTCACAAAAATAAATTCTCCAGTGGTCCAGGGACTGTGCCATCCACCACCTTGCAAGAAAGGACTCTTCCTGGCTAACAACAGGAGAAGCTGTTAAATCTACACCCTCAAGCTACAGCTCCAAACCCAGCCCACGTGACTGATAAAAGAGCTGCCTTTCAGCACTCTGGAATAATGTAATGGGGCGCTGTACATTTCTGCATGCATTTTATAACGTACGTAATATAGTAGTAAAAGTATATAAACAAACGTTTTGGAGTGAGCGCTACAAGTTTGTTTTTCTTCACAGATAAGGGATCAAAGAGATTTGGAGACCATGGTCCCAGGGGACAGGCTGTGACACAATTACAGATTTCTGGTTGTGGATCTTCAGTAAGTGTTGGTCTCCTGAGCAGCGAAGCCTGCTCCCCAATCTCTGCATGAAGCATGATGGTTTAGAGGAACAGCTAACAGTGGGGAAAAAAAGTAACAGATTTGGGGCTACTTAAAGAAGACAAATACACGCAGATTCAGATATGAAAAGATACTAATGTAATCAGAATCAACCACCACAGTAGAGATTCCCTTTCTCATTGGAAAAGGACAGAGAAGAAAGGACTTGAAAATATTACTAAACATACACATGAAGAATATCTGTCTTTTGAAGGAGATATCAACAGACAAGGTGAACTATATTAAAGTTTGGGGTTTTTTTTTATGGCCGATAATTTAAAAGAAGAAAGAAACAGAGGTAGAGGATAAAGGGAAGAACTGACTATGGTAACAAATTTCTACTACGTCAGGACAGTCAAAGAGAAGATCTCTGTGCACTGTAGGGTGAAGATTCATTTGCAAAGATACTTAAGATACTTCACAGCCACTTAGCTGTGAAGGAAGATGATATAACTGCTTCCAAATCCTCTGAAATACCACAGCCAGCAGAACACCACCAGTAAAGCCCCAGCAACAGTTTTTAATGGGATACTATGCAGCATGAATATTGCCTAGATCCAGGGCTGACTGGGAGAGGTAGAAGGATGATGGGAAAGATCCCACGAGACTGAGTGAACCATGTATCACCAGGAAGAAAAAGGATGTGAGATGTTAAGATAGGCACCTACAGCATGAAAATCCAAGCACGCATCTCCAGGTGATGAGATTCACCGGTGGGATTCAGTTTTGCAATTAAAATATCCAAAATTAACCACCTAAGCAGGAATCTACATTCTAATCAATGGGAACCTAAGCAATGCAGTCAGTGGAGGCTAGGGTGTAGTTCAGCTGGCAGACCAGTAAATGCCTGCTTGAGGTTCCTTTAACTGTCCTGATCTCAGTGAAGATCATCTGACTAGAACAGGATTTCAAACTCTTAGTGAATATAAAGACACCAACAACCAGACACTTACCTTTAGGTCTCTAAATCACAAGCTGAATCCCTTCTCCTTGGCATGCAAGACAAGCTACAAGTACAGAACAAGAGGCACTCCAGCAGTGTCTCCTCTAAACTCTCTTAAAAGTGAATTTCAATCACTTTGTGTGATGGGTAGAGAACAAATTAGGAATTGCACATATTTTAAAGCCGGCGTGTGAACTTAGAAGTGCACATACTGCCTTAACACCCACCTCAGTCAATAAAGCCCACATTTAAGACACCAACAGTTATCCGAGTTTACGCACATGTGAAAGCAAGTGTTGATTTTCATCCCCGAACTCTGCACACTGAGAGGCAGGTGTTGTGGATTTCCATCGCACTGTGGGAGGCTTGAGAAGAGACACTTTCAATGATTACAATTAAATTACATTAATATTATTTTCATCCCTTCCTCAGGAAACCAGATTTCCAAGAATTGAACAAGTCAAATTTCATGCCAAGGCCTCGGGGCCCGATAAGCACCTGCAGATCTTAATGACTTTAAAAGATGCTGCCAAACTCAACATCCAGGAAGATTTGGCACAGAACTTCACGTTGCACTAAAACCTTAGCTTTGCTGGTACTCTTGAGAAGTATGCAATAAATAAACACGTTGTCCTTTTGGGCAATCTTAACTTAATAAGCATTATTTAGGTCAAATTAACCTCCTGTGAACATAATATACAGCAAAAACAGAACTATGTGCCGGAACAAAGAATTACAAAAGTAGCTGTCTCAGTAGGCAAAAGCACGGGGATGCTCACACAGGACAAAGAGTTTCACACTACACTTGGAAGAATTTTTTCATGGTTTCTTAACAGTTAAATGAAATAATGGCGACAAAGCAGTTCTCTGTACCTGCTGCCTTCACCTCTGCTAATGTTCTCACACTTGACTGAGCATTACAGCATTGCAAATTTGGATCCCTGGTCTTTAGAGGTTGCAGCTCTTCAGGCACAAACAGATAAAGCCTATGCTCTGCCCCATCCCGTGCAAGATAACTGAGGCCTTTCAACTTCTGGCAAAGCTCATATGCCTCTATCCAAACCACCTTAATTTTATTTTTTTTATCATTTTAATCACATTTGTCTTTCCCTCCTCAGTTTACTATCTTCACCTTCTTGTTAAATTACCTCTTTATATGTACTTCAGGCAAATTATTTTTTATAAGATATTTTTATGGTGATACCTGAATTGCTGCTCTCGTTTTTCAGCCACCAGTTGTTGTCTTTCTTTTTCTCTCTTTTCCCTCAGTAATTTTGCTCGCTCCTTCATCTTTGCTTGTTTCTCCTGTGCTGTTTCTTCAAGTGCCTCCATCTCAGCGGAGTACCTACTTTCCTCTGCCTCCAGAAGTTCACGAAGCCTGTAACGAAAACACTTGAATAAAAGCTAAATCAATCCTTCTGTTGAAAAGTAAAGTTTAATTTATTTGTTATCAGCGCAAAATGGGTGTTGGGCTCCTTTCAACACTTTATGCAAATGCCATAGAAGGGAACATCCCAGGGAACAATGCATTTTGACCCAGGGTTCCTTCCTGTTGTGCCCACAGAGGGAAACTTGCAGCAGAATATGAGTGATTCTGTCCTGGCATAATTTTAGTTCCTTATCTTACAAATCTGTTTCCAATGCCATTTTACAACTTCAGACCCCATTAAAAATTTTTTTATAATTTCTAGACTGCATTTGTCACCAGCTGATGCCAATTTGATCTTGTACTATTACTACACTTTAGAATAATCCCTCCGTGGAATTTACTGCGCTTCTCTACACATCTATAATTGTAACTTCTTTTAAACTACCTAATTCTGCAAGTCGAGTTGTGCTCTCTTCACCACATACTGAGCCGAGTCTCCCTGCGAAGACAGCACGGGGATCTTAAGCACCTAAGTAAGAACAAACTCCACGGAGTTCAACAAAAAATCCTGCACCTGGGGTGGAATAACCTCACACACCGGTACACTGGTGACTGACTGGCTGGAAAGTGGCTCTGCAGAAAGGGACTTGGGGCTCCCGGCAGACAAGAAGCTGAAGATAAACCGGCAATGCACCCTTGTGGCAAGGAAGGCCAACAGCGCCTTGGGCAGCATGAGCAAGAGCACTGCCAGGAAATTCAGGGACGGCATCCTTCCCCTCATCTCTGACAAGATCTCATCTGCAGCGTTGGGTGGAGTTCTGGGCTTCCCAGCACAAGAAAGACACAGACCCAGCAGAGCAAGCCCAGTGAAGGGCCACCGAGATGATGACGGGACTGGAGCATCTTCTCCTAAAAGGAGAATCTTCCGTAAAGATTTCTCTCTCCTGAAGGAGCTCGACTGTTCAGTCTGGAAAAGGTTAAGGGGGATCTTATCAACACACATAAATACCTAAAGGGAGGGAATGCAGAAAAGAGAGACAGCTTCTTCTCAGTAGTTCCCAGCGACAGGACAAGAGGCAATAGGCACAAATTAAAACGTGTTAAATTCCATCTCAACAAAAGAACACACCTTTCTTCTTTTTTTTTTCTTTTTTTAAACTGAGGGGGTGTTCAAGTATTGGGACCAGGTTGCCCACAGAGGTGGTAGAGTCTCTGTGTGTGGAGATAAGCAAAACTCAATAGACACAAACCCAGACAACCTGTTCTAGGCGCCTGCTTGAGGAGGGATTAGACTAGATGATCTTAAGGGGTTCCCTCCAACCTCAGTGATTCTGCATAACTGGTGTACAATTCCTACAATGATATATCAGACCAGGATACGAGACTGATGACCTTCAAAGCTCCAAAGTCACTTAACAGGAAAGAGAAATAAAACTGTATGATTTTTTTTTCCCCACACGATCAGCACAGTTCTGTTCTTTAGAAGACAGTAATATGCTTCTCTATTATTTTTGAAAGACTTCTGGAAAACTTTTTATTTTTTCAGCTGCCTGTACTGCAACTTGTAGGACCTAAACATGAATTTGATGAGGTTGCAACAAAACTCTGTTACACCCAACAATTAGAGCTTCTGACATATTTATCGAAGTACTCTTCATCCCCTTTAAAAAAAAACCCAAACAAACAACAAGCCATGAAAGTGCTATAACACTACTTCTATCTCGCATTTGGCAGACAAGGCTCTAAATGCCGCCTATACTGTACTAGTTACTGTGTTTGAATACATACCCCTAGTGACTGCCTCAGTGACTAGTACTAGTAACAAAAGCCCAACAGTTCCTGTTTGCTCTACGTTGCTGCGTGACCACCAGTTAAGCACATCTATGATTTCTGTTACGAGTAACAAACACCGTGTACAGCGTAGTGTACAGAGCTGAGCTCAGCTGAGTGCTTTTCCCATAACCATCCCTCTAAGCGTACAGTTAAGGTGAAAACAGCAGGGCAGACACTGGTATTAGCCAATTGTTCGCTACCTCTCTCGTCGCTCATCAGTCCCTGCTAGGTACTCCTGCATTGTCGCATCCACCTTTCCCTGCACGACGCTGTGCAGCCATTTCTGTTCAGTGCGTTGCCACCACTCAGAGACTCTCTGGGACTGGTTGTACAGCTTTAAAAGATCAGCATATTCAAGGAGGTGCTTTGTTTTTTGTCTGTGGGTGAAGACTAAATTTTCACTTGTTTGTTCTTTAGAGGGCCTGGCTCTCTGTAAGAGAAAGTGTATGTCAATGGTGAAAAATACAAAGTTATTCTGTGTTTTTTGTTGAAATATAAGTACGTTAATATCACATGATTAGGGTAATTATGGGTAAATCCAGACCAGCCTTGCCTTAAAGAGCACAATATCAGTAAAAGAGCATGAAATGGCTTCAGAGGCCAGTACTTGCCTGTCACTCAGGCCACACTTCAATCTTACCCCATACATCCTACAGGATGTTTAGAATCTGCTTTAGAATCATTGAATCGTTAAGGTAAGACAAGACCTCTAGGATCACCAAGCTCCACTGTCAACCCAACACTACCATGATCACTAAACCATGTCCCAAAGTGCCACGTCTACACATGGTTAGAACACCTCCAGGGATGGGGACTCCAGCACTGCCCTGGGCAGCCTGTGCCAATGCCTCTCCACTATTTCAGTAAAGACATTTTTTCTCATAGCCAATCTGTATGTCCTCTGGGGCAACGTGAGCCCATTTCCTCTCATCCTACCACTGGCTCCTTGGGACAAGAGCCCAACCCACATCACTACAACCTCCTTTCAGGTAGTTGTAGAGAGCAAGAATGTCTCCCCTCAGCCTCCTCTTCTCCAGACTGAACAACCCCAGGTCTCTCAGCTGCTCTTCATGAGATTTGTTCTTCAGATCCTCCAACCAGCTTCGTTGCCCTTCTCCGGACCTGCTCACCACTTTGATGTCCTTCTTGTTGCGAGGGGCCCAAAACTGAACTCAGGGTTTGAGGCATGGCCTCACCAGTGCCAAGCACAGGGGCACGATCCCTGCCTGGCTCCTGCTGGCCACACCACTGCTGATCCAGGCCAGGACGCCGTTGGCCTTCTTGGCCCCCCGGGCACACTGCTGGCTCAGGGTGTGCCAGACAACGTTCTCACCGCAGGCAACCTCCAGCCTCCTCCCTCCTCGGGGCTCCGGGCGCCTCCTCACACGCTGCCGTAGCCACAGCCGGCACCTGCCCCTAAGGCAGCGGCCTCGGCTGCAGTCGGACGGGCTCCCCCCGGGGCCCACGGCCTCCAGCAGCGGCGGCCCAAGGCCCAGGGCCAGCCGGCCCCCCGCCAGGCTCCCCTCAGAGGAGCACCGGGCACGGTGCAGGGGTGCCCGCCCCCGAGCAACCCGTCGAGCGGAGCGCCTCACCACGGCCACGGAGTGCGGGAGGGGCCCGGTCACCTCCCGGTGCCGCGGAGCCTCCATGGCCGCCCGCAGCGGGGCCGGCGGGACGCGCCGCCCGTTGCTATGGCAAAGAGCGCGGCGGAAGTGACGTCGGGGCGCAGGGGACGGTCGCGCGTGAAGCGGTGCCTCGCGGGAAGGGAGGGCGGGGAAGGTGTCATGGCCGCCGGGGGCCTCCCGCTGGGCGGTAGCGACCCTGGGTTCGTCCCTGGGTTATAACGACGCTGTTTCACTTCGGGTTTATTGTGCTGCACAGGTGCCCTAAAGAGGGCTTTCGCTCAGTAGCTTTGTCGCGTAGGCACGTTGTTTCAGTGCCTTTCCTGTCTAAGCACGTTAGTCTCTGTGAACACCCGCTCTGCCAGCGACCGTCCCCCGGCAGGAGGTGCAGTCTGGTTACAAACTCATGGAAGGGTAAACGTTCTGCTCCAGAGACTCGTTAGGAAGCCGAGTGATTGCCAAGGGGCTTGGAAGCCAGGCAAGCACAGGGGGGGGAGGTCACAGACCCCAGGTCAGTTAACCTGGAGAAGGGCTGAGCCGCACACACGCCTGTAGGGAGCCTGCCCGCTCCTTTAAACCGCAACCGGTGGTATTTTAACCTGAGGAGTTCAGAACACAGAATGCAGGTGTCCATTTATCTGTTGTGCAGACACTGTGGACAGAGACCAGCAAGGCCTGCACAGACAGAAAGTGCCCAAGGAGGGAGTCTGGCCGTGCCAGGGCAGCTCCGCTTTGGATAAAGAACATGGACAGACGGAGATTAACGACTTCAGCACCATCCTGAAGGTGGACAAGTTGCTTCCTGAACGCCACGGTGCCCGGAGTGAAACCTTCTGCTTGATCATCCCCAATATGGCATTATAGTTGACACCCTGGCTGTGCTAACGAACCCAGAGCCCCTCCCCAGCAACCCTGGAGCCCCTTCAGGCACTGGGAGGCCTCTTTAAGGTCTCCCTGGAGCCTTCACTTCTCCAGGCTGAACAGCCCCAACTCTTGCAGCTTGTTCTCATAGAAGAGGTGCTCCAACCCTTTGATCATTTTTGTTATCCCCAATATGTGTATTATAGTTGACACCCCAACTATGCTAACAAGCCCAGAGAAGTACGTGCTGAACATCTATGGCTGTAGTCCCCAACTCTGCTCCCAAATCATGCTGAACATCACCCCAGGAGGGGAGATAGAGAAGGTCAGAATTAAAGGAATATGGAGGGGGCATCTCTGGGGGGAACAAGCCCAGCAGAGGCGGTCAGTGGGCTGTGCTCCTTCTCCACAGCCCCAGACAGGGACGTCTTCTTGGTCAGAACTGAGCTTTCGCCTTCTGGTGAGAAATACCCAGTGTAGTGATTTGCCAGCATTACTATATATTGTGCTACTGCAGTGAGTGAAACGGCAATCCCGAACCTGCTGTGTCTGTCGCTTTCATAAAGCCTTCTCTTCGCTGTCTTGCAAATTGTCCCAGTGCAATGTGCTTAACGGTGCTCTCAGAGGCAAGCGCTGAGCTCTGGTGTGTGCCTCCCACGGCCACATAACTTTCACGTCAGACAAGCGAGACTAATTTAAATACAGCAATAATAAAAGAGCTAGTAATCACTAACCAGTAATTGTAAATTTAGGCATGTTTTTACTAATCAAGTAACAAATACGTTGTAATTCCTTGAAGTGCTGTGCTAGCTTTGTGGAATTGCCACCTAGCAACCCACCTCTGCACAAAAGCGAAACAAATGGCAATATTTCATCTTGGCTTATTGCACACCAGGAAGTGAGCTCAGTTTTGAGACAGTACTTTGCTGTGAAGTGCTGGTGACATCTCATGGGAGGAGAGGTTGACACAGATGGGAGTGTCACGTGAAAGGTCTGTGGCTGTGAGAGGCACGCACCCCAGCCAAGCACTTGCTTGTTTCAGAGCCCCGTTAGGGACTTGCACTGAGTTTTCAGAGCCCACTAAGGGCTTACACTGAATTTTCAGAGCCCCGTTTAAGGACTTGCACTGAGACAATTTGCAAGGTAACTAACAATAGGTTATTTATTGAAGTGACAGATACAAGGTTCGGAGTTGCCGTTGATAAATTCACTCTCTGCAATAGCACTAATATACGATACTAATGCCAGCAAAATACTATCCCGGGTATTGCACACCAGAAGGTGGAAGCGCAGTTCTTACCAAGAAGGCGTCCCTGTCTTGGGTGAAGGGGAAGGAGCACAGCCTGTCAACTGCCTCTTCCTCTTCTGGGGTCTTCTCCTCCCAATGACACACTCCCTCTGTGCTCCTTATATACTTTCACCCCTCACCCGGGGTGGCATTCAGCATGATTTGAGTGAAGAATGGGTGACTATAGTCACAGAGGGATATTAGGGTAAAAATTTCCACTCTGGGCCCTGTGGCCTTCAGGATTTTGTTTTGCAACAACTTATCTATGTGCAGGATGATGTTCACATCGTTATTCTCCGTGTGGCCTTGTTCCTTAGCCAAAACAGGGCCGTCCTGTCGTCACACGACTCCCTCCTTCAGCTGGTTCTCACTGTGTAGGCCTTGTTTTTCTCCGTTCTCAGGGTCTGCACAACAGATAAGCGAACACCTGCGTTCAGCAAGTCTGAAACCCTCAGGCTAAAATATCACAGGGGGAAAGGCCAGAAGAGTTCTGAATTAATAAGCACATGAAAGGCCGATCTGAGTTTAATGGTGGGGATGGGTTCCCCACCTGCACGCTGATGGTCAATGTGTGAACCCAATAGCATCCACTCTCTGGTCGGGACACGCCTCCTGTGTGATGAGGGTGGAGGAAAATGGGAAGTTAAACAGTGGCCATGGAGCAGTGTGCCCAGGTGGCCAAGAAGGCCAAGGGCATCCTGGTCTGGATCAGCAGTGGTGTGTCCAGCAGGAGCTGGGCAGCGACTGTGCCCCCGTGCTCGGTGCTGGTGAGGCCACAGCTTGAGCCCTGTGCTCAGCTCTGGGCTCTTCATGACAGAAAAAGACATTGAAGTGCTGGACCAGGTCCAGAGAAGGGCAACGAAGCTGGTGAAGGGTCTGGAGAAAAAGTGTGATGAGAAGTGGCTGAGAGACCTGGAGTTGTTCAGTCTGGAGGAGGCTGAGGCTCTACAACTACCTGAAACAAGATCAGAGCGAGGTGGGGTCATTCTCTTCTTCCAAGTAACAAGTGATAAGATTAGAGGAAATGTCCCCAGGGAACGTAGAGATTGGCTATGAGGAAAAATTTCTTTATAGAAAGAGTGGTGAGACACTGGCACAGGCTGCCCAGGGCAGTGGTGGAGTCACCATCCCTGGAGGTGTTCAAACAATATGCAGACGTGGCAATCTGCAACATGGTTTAGTGGTCATGGTAGTGTTGGATTGACAATGGAGCTTGGTGATCTTAGAGATCTTTTCCAACCTCAATGATTCTACATTTTTATGATCAACAGTTGCTTCAAGTTCATTGTCCACAAAGAAGTCACAGGAGAAAGCTGTTGCTGAAGCTTTGAAGTCCAGGGGCACAAATACCACCAAGAACTTTGCCTTCCTGCAGATGATCAAGACTTGTCCGTTAACAAGTTGAAGAAATGATCTAAAGGAAGAAAGGCAAATGTTTAAAGGTGGCTGTAAAACTTGTCCTCATCCAAGTGAAGTCTGCAGTGCAGTTACTTCAGGTATCAGTGATGGGATCCGTGTGCACTCAAAGCAGGTTGTGTGATACGGCATTTACACACTGGAGTACGTTTTGCCACCATGGTAGTGCTTGAACTGGAATCTCTTGAGTTTATTTCAGCAGAGACTTTGCTGTCATCCTGTTGTGACTCAGTCCTTTAGTCTTTGAGATGTCTGGGAAAAGGAAATAACTTTGAAGCAGGGTTTTTCCCCCGAAAACTTGTATTTGGAGGACTGAATTTCTTGGTATAGTACAGTTCTGCTTAATATTTTAGTGGGTGTTAAATGGGAGATGTTGCCTTAGTCTTAACATTTACACAAAAACATAGATCAACTTTATGTGTAATAAATAAATACAGACAGTATACGAATGTGCAGCATTTCCATCTGTTTGAAATCTTAAAAAAAAAAAAAACAGGGAGGGTGCAGATCCTCCAGTCTCGCTAATAATGCTTCTTGTGAAGTCCCTCCCCCAGTTCTGAAAATATTTCTTCCTGAAAAAGCTAATTTTAGTCCAAAAGTGTGACAAGTGTCTTGTGACTGAGCTTATTTTACATTAGTGTTAGATGAAGAAACAGATTCTCCGTAACTTATATGCCAAAGTGGATCCTGGTCGCTGCATTATTCTCCAGGGTTTCCTCACTAGGGGAATATATATAGGATATATGTAGCATGTGCTCCATCCTGAGTTTGCTGCCTTGGGTTCTCCTTCCTGAAACCTCTCTCTTAAGGAACAGCCAAGGAACTTTCCAGGAAAAACCTCCATTGGACACTTGGGTGTCAACAGCTGCCCAAAAGTCATAGCTTCAGATGTGGGGTGAGGTTTCAAACAGCTTTAAGGGGAGTGCAGCCAGCCATAAAGAGGCATGGGGTCACCTCTCCTCTCCCACAAAGATACAGCTCACGTAGCTAAACCCTAATAATGTGACGACGTGGCTCCTCAGGCTTGATGTGCTGTGCCTTAGCTGCAAGAACGCTAACGTCAGCATGAGGGAAGGGCTGGGAATGAACGGGGGGTAGGACAGCACCGCGTGATGATTAAGAGTGACTCAACAAACCAGAGCCATCTCTCAACAGCAAAATCTGTAGTGGGAAAACCCAGCAAGGACAGTAGAGCCTTTCTCCTCTTCAAAGAAATCTAAGAAGTTGATTGATACCAACCGATGAACAATTACGCTTTTTCTTTCCATAAAAGAAACCTTTTACTTCTTCCTCTAGAAGAAAAATTAACTCAATTTAGAGGGAAGAAAAGTCATCCCCACCCCTGGAAGAAGACAAAACTTTCCCTACGGTGGCTGCCTCTTCCTTTTATGTGGGATCGTGGTGGCTGCATGAGGCAGTACTTGGGCATGCCAGGTCCCTTTCTTCTACAGGATCAAGAGGTGGACTCTCCTCTGGAGACATTCAGAACCCACCTGGACGCGTTTCTGTGTGACCTACTGTGGGTGATCCTGCTCTGGCAGGGGGTTGGACTGGATGATCTCTAGAGGTCCCTTCCAACCCCCAACATTCAGTGATTCTGTGATTCTGCTGCCACAGATGCCCCGGGCTGGGGTTCTGAGAAGCTGCCAGTTCCTCCTGGGTTCTGAATTTCCCTGGGGTTTCCTCACCACTCCCACTCCAGACAGTCTCAGGTTCCCCTGGTCATGCTCCCTTTTAATCCTTCCTGCCAGAGCTTTCAGGCAATCTTCAAAATACTTGCTTTGGGAAATCATGACTCCTGGTTTTTGTGTCTTTTGGGTACTTTTTTTGTTTTTCTGAATTATTTGCTGCTTGCTCAGATCCACATGACTGGCTGACTCAGGGACATGGACAGAGTCACACTACCATGCTGGGTAGCAGAGCTCAGAACTTGCATTAACTTATGTTAAAAATAAAGCCTTTCCTTCAGCCACGTGTCACAGTCGGTGCCATGTGTCTGGGTGCAGAGCCCCAGCTGTGGCAAGAATGTGTGGTCTTCCCCAAGAACGCAGCTTCAGATCTTGGCTCTCACCTCTCACCTTTGTGATTAATTTGAATTCCTGCTGGTACGAAGTTCTTCAGCCTGAGAGTTCTACAGAAGCCATGCAGGACTGACCATCAGCGTTCTTCAGGGTTATCTGTAATAAAGCACATGTTCCTGTTGCAGCTGCCTGTCCGTGGAATCGCATGGCAGCAAGACGCAAGCTTCTAGTATTGGTGCATCATTTGGAGATGAGTAATTCTTACTGTTTAGTCAATCTCTGAGCTCCATGTGAGGGCTGAGAAATTTTGAGCCTGGGAGCAGCCCGTCAGCTCTCAAATACGAGGGGCTGAAAAGAGATGTGTGAACTTTCTGAGTGAATCCAGGAGGCAGCTGGTGGGACGGGTCTTCGTTTGGCCTTGGCTGGTGGTGTCAGCTGTGTGCGTGGGTCGCATGGTTTAAATGTAGAATTGCAAAGATCAGAGCCTGTCCCCGACCACATCTGAGCCAGGCGCCATCAGACAAATGCTCTTTTTTACCTCCAAACCCGAACAGCGGATGGGAGTGGGAGAGAAGATCAGCTGCTCCCTTGTCTCCACACCCGCAGGCGAGTAGAGAAGATGTTATTCTCCTTTCTTTCTCTCAACCTTGAAAGAGCAAAGAGCAACCACAAAAAGGGAGTGCAGCGTGAAGGGGGGTTGAACAATCCCAGCATGAGAAGATGATAGCGAACACGGACCGTACCTTAGGGCAGCAGATTTACACAGTTTGGTGGATCCAGCCATTAAACTGCACTTAATTCTGAAAAGCTGCCTGTGGTCATCCCCTTCCTCCCTGCTTCAAGAGCTGACCCACCAGTGCTCTGGTCAGTAAACTGGTCCTTCCCTTCCCTGCATGCTCCACGTTTCAATGAGAAGAGTGACCTCCTGCCAGTACCCAGTGTTTCCAGTGTTCCTGTCCCACTAGAGGTACTGGTTTAAGTCCTGCAATAGACACAGCCCCGGAGCATCACCCGATTTTAGGTGTCAGCCTGTCACACTGGGATCCAGAGACCAAAACATCTTTGAGTTGCTTTAGCTGTATCTTGTAGCTACAACAAAACATCACAGAAGAGTGAACCAGGCATCTTTTCAGGACCTCTTCAAGTACATCCTACCTGCCTGTCCTTGGTCACCAGTTCAGCAAGTGGGGTGAGAGTCATGCTGTTGTCAAAATTCCCCTCCAGGCACATCTGGGTTGATGGAGCAGGGCGTGAGGCTTGAAATGGGATAGAGAACCATGCTGAGTCCTTGCCTTCCTAATTAAACGCCACGTGGGAACCATTTCCCTACTGTAAAAATGAGAAAGCATGAATGCTTGTGAAAAAAACACCACAATTTTTCATGACTGGGACAAGAAGTGAGTGTGTAACCCAGCTGGAGTATTTAAAAAGGAACTGAAAGTATCTGAGTTTTTCAGACTTCACTTTTTGCTAATTTTGTGATCTCCGTAAAAGATTATTTTAATGTCTTTAGCTAAAAAGCTATCTCTGCTGACCGTAAGCTTTCCTTCCCCTTATTTTATATGTGTCTTTTCAAGAGATCCAAGTGATTCTGAGAAACAAGATGATGTACTATGACGCTTCTGCGTCATCCTCACGTGTCAGCCACAAGAGACTGATTTTCCATCCCCACTGGTCACAAAAACTTCTGTCATAATCGGCAGCTGGCACAGCAGAAAGCAGGGTTAAAGGGTTGGAGTCAACGGGAGCATGAGAAAACGACACGTTATGCCAAGGTTTCAAAAAGTGACGTTTCTCAGATGAACTTTGTGCGATGGACTTTATCCTAGATAGCTTTGTAAGTGTTTCCAGCCCCCTTTGAACTGTTTGCGGTGGGCATTTTGGGAGGGAGGCAGGTTGAGAAAGGGGGAATATAGGCTTTATTTGAAAAAAAAAAAAAAAAGTAAAAAAGAATGGGCTTGGAAATTACAAGCCAGTTAACTTCAGTTCCTGAAAAACAACATCAAAGAGATCATGGAGTAAGTAATTGGGAAATCATTCGTAAGCAACTAAGAAGAAAATACAGAGATGAATACCAGCCAATGTAGATTTTCCAGGGACGAGTGGTTTTGCTTTAATCTCATTTTGTTCTATAATGGGCAGCAGGCCTTGTGGGGAAAGAAGCAATAAATATCATATGATGTCTCTTAACTCCTCCCTGCACCCCATAGCATCTTCATCCCCACTGCCAGGAGCAATCCCTGGCCTGTGGACAATCACCCATGGTTTGCTGTCACTGGGACTTCTGCACCTGCCTCTCGTGGGTTTTAATTTCAGCAGTTACCTGGAGAAGAGAATAGAAAATTTAAATCAGGAGAGCACATGGAGGTGGTGAGGACTAGGACTAGGATGGAGTTTCCAAACTATCTTGAGGATTTAGGGGAGAGGGCTGAAAAAATGGATGCAGGGCAGGAAGGACAAGGGCAGGTTGCCCACCTGGGCAGGAATAATCAGGAGAAGTTGGCTTGGAAGCATTTCCTTTGGCAGAAACAGATCTGGAGCAGGAGATGATCACAAGCTAAGAGTGAGTCAGCAACACCATGGCACTGCAGGAGAAGCCAGAGGGCTCTGGCATCCTCCCCTTGGGAACATGCTTCCTGCTTTTAGGCACTTCAAGAAAAATGAGGTTCAACGGGAAAGAATCAGTTCTGGAAAATACCAGAGCTGGCAGGTTGTTTAATCTAGTGGGGAGAAAATTAAAAAATGTATTTTGAGGTACATGGTCTGACATGCAGAGGGGAGTTTTTGTCTTCACATGTTTGACTCCTCGTGGATGAAGCAAAACAGAAAGATCCCTTTCCTGCCAAGATCCCTTTTCCTTCCCAGTGCAAACTGTGGACCTTACATGCTGCCAAACATGCAATAAGTAAATTGGTGGGAAACCTGTTGTTTTACAGAATCATAGAATGTCTCAGGTTGGAAGGGACCTTAGAGATCATCTAATCCAACCTCCCTCAACTAGCCCGGGTTGCTCAAGGCCTCGTCCAACCTGGCCTTGAACATCTCCAGGGAGGGGGCAGCCACAGCCTCTCTGGGCAATCTAGTCCAGAGTCTGGCCACCCTCAGACTGAAGAATTGCTTTTGAAGATCCAATCTAAACCCATTCCCCTTGTCCCTTTGCTGGATACTCTTGTGAAAAGTCCCTCCCCAGCCGTCCTGTAGGATCCCTTCAGGTATTGGAAGGCAGCTATTAGGTCCCCCCAAAGTCTTCTCTTTTCAAGACTGAACAATTCCAGCTCCCTCAGTCTGTCCTCATAGCAGAGCTGCTCCAGCCCCTGGATCATCTTTGTGGCCTCCTCTGAACATGCTGCAACAGTTCTATGTCCCTCTTATGGTGGGGACACCAGAACTGGAAGCAGTATTGGAGGTGAGGTCTCACCAGAGCAGAGTAAAGGGGAGGAATCACCTCTTTTGACCTGCTGGCTACACTTCTCCTCATACATCCCAGGACAGGGTTGGCCTTCTGGGCTGCAGGAGCGCCCTGCTGGCTCATGTTGAGCTTCTCACCTATCAGCACCCCCAAATCCTTCTCTTCAGGGCTACTCTCACCCCACTCTGTGCCCACTTTGTATTTGTGCCTGGGATTGGCCCAACCCAGGTGCAGGACCTTGCATTTTGACTTGTTGAAGCTCCTGCAGTTTGCACTGGCCCATTTCTCCAGCCTAACAAGGTCCCTCTGGATGGCATCTCTTCCCTCAAGCGAGTCCACGGCACCACACAGCTTGGTGTCACTGGCAAACTTGCTGAGGGTGCACTCAATGCCGTCGTCCATGTCGCTGACAAAGATGTTGAACAGCCCTGGACCCAGAACAGACCCCTGAGGAACTCCCCTTGTCACTGGTCTCCACGTGGACATCGAACCATTGACCACAACTCTTTGAGTGCAGCCCTCTAGCCAGTTCTTTACCCACTGAGTGGTCAATCCATCAAATCCATATCTCTCCATCTCAGAGACAAGGATGTCATGTGAGACGTGCCTTGCACAGGTCCAGGTAGATGGCATCAGTTGCTCTTCCCGTATCAACCAGAGCTGTAGCTCTGTCATAGAAGGCCACCAAATTAGTCAGGCACGATTTGCCCACGCATGTTGGCTCTCACCGATCACCTCGTTATCTTTCATGTGCCTTAGTACTGTTCCCAGGTTTTCCCAACATATTTCCTAAAACAAATTCAGACTTAAACCAAACCTAATTCATGCAGGGTGAAAAGATCCTAAGCAGAGAGCAGCTCTGAAAACCAAGCCTTCTTTTAGGCTGTCTTTCTGTTATCGTATTGAATACTTTTAATTTCCTTTTTCCCTCACCCATTTCCAAAGCTGACTGTGAAATGGTCAACTTACTACTTTTTTAAAAATCTCACGTTCAGTTTCTTGATCTTAGGACTAATTTGGTGGAGAGTGGTGCAGAATGTCTGTCTCCAATGGATGGGACTTGTCTCCACAGGCGCATCCTTGTTTTTGCAAGTTACTTTCTAAACCACCTGTAATAAAAAATCAGCTGTCATTGATTTTAATAGCATTTGGCTTTGAAAGAAACAGCAAACAGCTAGTAACATTTTGATTAAGAGTGCTACTTCATTTTCTTTGTGAAATGACTTTTTTTTAAAAGTACAGAACTAACAAGCAACAAAGATGGAAACAATATTTTGATATTAAAGAAAGATGGGGCTTGGTCGGCAAGATACGTTTATTTTGGGGGCTTCATTTATTTATTTATTCATTCTTTCTTTTGCATTCCATCTGAAATGAAACTTCAGAATTTGCCCTTTCAGTCTCAAAAGTGTTTCCCCCAGATTACCACTCAGTCCTACAAAATTATGAAGTTGAATGGTTTCCAGGTGGTCCTACAATATTATGAAGTTAGATGGTTTCCAGGTGGTTTCCTTTTTCATTAACACCTCAGCCTGCCACAGTGAAAAAAAATATGAAACGGCTAATTTTTTTTTTTAATTAATAAGTACCCCACAATTATACACTTTGTTAATAGTTGTTTCTGTAATCAAAATTACAGGGGCAAAATCAAGCATGCTGGAAGGAGGAGCTCTGTCAGCGGTCACCAAGTCAGACTTTGTCCTGATCTTTACTCTTAAAAGAAATTTAATTTTGGAGATGGGCTTCACCCCACTTTCCGCGTGGGGATTTCTGTGATTTTGGCAGCTGGCACAGACCTTTTTTTGCTGTCTTCCAAAGCAGCTACAGCTTAAATTCATGGGCAGAGCCTGTCTGATGTCCCTTTCCACAATACCCTACCGGAGAGCGACTTCAGCGTAACGCCCTCTAAAATCCGTATCGCTGGAAGGGAACTGCCTCGCATCTATTTTTATTGATTTTTTTTTGCTAGGAAGGAGCCAAAAACGGGAAACTTGATATCGCCGCACCCTGCAGCTTGGCGGAGGCCTGGCTTCAGCTGAGTTCAGGCTCCCAGAGGTCTCCTTTGCAAAACAAACCCCTGGATCCTGGCCCCCGCGCTTTGGGCTTGTTTTTGACAAGTACGAGGCTCAGCTGACGGAAGCAAAGCGATGTTTTTGTGCTCTCTGCAGGCACCAAATTAAAATCCCTCTCCCTGTAGCTCCTCAGCCTCACTTTTCAGCGTCAGGACACCCCTCCTGAGTGTCCAAACCCACATGGTGGTGTTTCCTCTCTCCCTGGTGCTCGGAAGACGGGCTGAGAAAGGAGGAGGAGGAAGGGATGGGAGGAAGATCGGACCTCTCAGCCGCAGCGAGAGCTTTTCGGAAAAGCTCAGTTCGACTACGCTTGAAAGTTGCCAAAGTGGGGGAAGAAGGAAAAAACAAACCCCCGAAAAACCCCACCCCAAACCACGCGGAAGTCAAGAATAATTTATTTCGACGTTTGTTCCCATTGGCCCCCGAGGAATCGCCGCCCGCCTTGGCGGGGGTGGGCGGCGCCGGGGCGGGCCCGGGGGCGGCCCCACGAGGGACCCAAAGCCGGTGCCAGTCGCTCTCTGCCCCATCCTGCTGCCTCCCGTCCCGCGACATGGACTGCGGCGTCATCACCTCCAAGACCGTGCTGCTGCTGCTGAGCCTCGCCTTCTGGGTACCGCCACGGGATGCTGGGGGTGCGGGGAGGGCTGCGGGCTGGGACACGCGTGGTTTTACGCGGGGGTTGCGGTCCCGGGTGCTGGGAGGGCTCTGGGAGGACTCTGGGAGAGGGAGATGGTGCGGTGGGACAAGGTGGTGTTTGCTTTAACCAGCGTTTTCAGAGTTAATCCGGCGTTTAGCTTGCTAGCCTGCTGGTAGCTTACTCATTTCTATAGGAAACCCTACACACATGTTTTTGAAGAATGAGAAGGTTTGGGTATTTAAGTTTACCAAAAAAAAAGAAAAAAAAAGCATTGTTTTCTTTTTTTGAGTGTTTTTCATGTCTGTTTTTTTAATTGGTGTTCTTAGAAGTGTGTTGTTAAAGCGATCTAGAAGTTGGTTTTGTGGTCAGGAACAAACGACGCTGTTGGCTGGCGCAGGGTGAGGGCAACTGGTGGGGTCCTGCTCTCCCAGTTTGGGCAGAAGCATGTTTGGGAGTGGGGGGGAGAGGAAAACGGCTGAGGACTTTGCTCCAGCTATGATTTGTTATGGTTACACCTTTCCAAATCACTTCCTCAGTAATCACTTATGAGCAATCAAAAATAAAAATAAAATAGAGCGGGGTTGTGTGCATTTTAGCTGAATGCCTGTTGGTTTGGGGGCACTCGTGGTGCAGCAGGGCCTGAGGTAGGTGGCTGTCCAGAAATACTGCTTGAACTAAACTCAGAGGTCTCGTGGGTGTTTAGCCAGGTTTCATAAATACAGGAGTCGCTGCAGGTTGTAGCGACAAGCTTGTTTGTCCCCTTCCAGTTCGCTGCCCCCTTTATGGGGTCCCAGCACAATTTATTGCTGCGTGTGTTCCAGGTAGCCGTCGCAGCCTGAACAGCGCAGGTGGCTTTGGCTACTGCTGCATGTCGAGTGATGTCATCTCACACTGTACCTGTGTTCTGTGGAGATTTTTTTGGAATACCCACAGAGAAATTTTGGAGCGCCCCACCATTTGTGTGCGAGAATCCCCTGCGCCTCCCCTTGGGCATACTTCTGGTCAGCATCGTTGCTTAGCTTTTAAAAATCAAACAACAGCCTTATGTCCTCCTAGAAGTGTCTCTGATACTTTTTCTTCTGCTGTGGGGGAACTCTGTAATAGTGATTGAAGCTATTGGGTCACGTGGCTCTGCAGATGATCAGTAATTATCCTTCTGCGTGTCTGTAGCCTCTGAATTTGGGGTGACACAGACCAGCCCTTTGGTTTTTACTGTAGGAGGAGCAATGCAGCCCCAAAGCCTCTGGCATTTAGACGCTGCCAACACCATTACGTGTGGTAATCGCTTTCCTGCAGCAACTGCAGAACCTGGAATTCAGGTTTTAGCAGGGTGGAGAAGGAGGAACTGTCTTACGCTTTCCTAACAGTTGGGTCTCTATAAGTACAAGGCTTTAGATCATTATCACAAGATTTGCAAAGAACATTGAGAGTCCTTCTGTAAGGAGTAATTCATGCTCAGGCATTCTATGCTGCAAATCTTGCCCAGCTTGGAAATGGTTATGGAAAATAACTCACCACCTGTATATTCAGCTGCTGGTGCAGTTACAGTGCTTTGATGAAAGTTACTGCTTAGAAGTGTCCTAATAAGGCAGTAAATCCTCTTTTGGATCTCCAATTGTTATCAGACTGCAGGAGTGAAGACAGACAGATTTTGCAGAGTAACAAATAGGGGCTTCCTAAGTGAGGTGAGAAAGCAACTTCTCTCTTGTACACTGAGCTCAGCACCACACCTGTGGGTTGTTCTGCTATGGGGGGAATGATCTGGGGGGCTGTAGGTGTTCATAACCCCCACAAACTTTGGCACTGGTTGAAGCTGTGCTAACTACATGGTTACCAAGGGTGGTGCTTCAAGCTGTGGGAGATCTGCCCACCTCCAATTTTGCTTTTTAGCACCTACTAATTAGGTCCAAGTGTGTGGTTATTTTGGTAAATGGATGTTGGCCTGGTTTAGGTGGAAACTGGGGGTGGTAGTTTAACTCATGGAACCTAAAAGAGGGAGAGGAAGGGTCGGAGGGGACTCTGATGTTCTTGGCAATGTCTTGTGAGGGGACTTGCCGGGGTGTGATGTGATGATGCTCCTTGAAAGAGAGAGGTGAAATGCTGGGATTCACTTGCTGGCCCAAAGGAACAAACAGGGAATCTTAAAAGTAGGTTTAAGTTTCATGCTCTGATACTTCTGTATAATGTGATCTGAACACCCTCCCAGGCTGCTTTTCTTCTAAACTTTTGTTTAAACTGTGCCGCTGAATTCAGCCGTTAGCACTTTGCCCCTGCTCATCTTCTTCAGCTTGTTGTCACCAAGCAGACCTCTCCTTCCAGAAAGGGTTTGGCATCCTGCAGAATTGGATCTGTCGGCAGCAACAGGACCGTCCAAGGAGGATAAGCCCGGGAGAGTGATCCCAGTGCTGGTTCATGGCAGGATTTGCTCCATCTGCAGGCAATGAAGCTGGGTTTTCCCATCTGATCCCTGGCTGTTTGAACCAATCACAGGTCGTTCAGGAGCTTTAATGGTTCTTCAGAAAGGCTGGTTGAGTTCTGCCTCTCTGCTAACAAGAGGTGTGAGATGCAGTTTCTGGGTTGGGATTTGACTACAGATGGTTGCAAGAGTCATCCATGGACTGGAGAGCAGAGAAGGGCTTCGCCTTCTCACCCAGTCCTTGTTCAGAATGTCCCAGCTCACAGTGGCCAGCTGTCCCCCCCTCTCTCCTTCACCCTCTCCAGCACCTGATATCAGAGAGTTTTTGCAAGTATCCTTGAATTTGTGACCCAGGATTTTCCAAGAAGAATGAACCAACTGTATTTTGGGGTACTAGTATCATCTCTGCTTTGAGGAGGTGCTCACACTGGTCTGGGCATCCTGGAATATTTGTTTGGTCTGTGCTTAATGTATTTCTTTCACCTTTAGTGCCTCCAAGACCAAAAGCTATTTGTTTTCAACCTTACGGTGGTTTGCTGAGTGATGAGAGAGGGTGTACTGTGAGCTCAAGCAATCACAATATTGCAGTGGTATCACTTTTAAATAACTTTTAGTAATTGAGAAGGATAAGCTTATCTGTTAATTAAAAAAAAAAATTAAAATGTTCCTGCATCTGTGAATAGTTTGAAATCACTCGTGGCAGTGATGGGTCGTTTGGGAATGTTTTCAGTCAGACAGAAATCAGGATACTTAAAAATAAGTTAAAAAATCCAGTGCAGAGGAGAATTTTTATTCCCTCAGTGGAGTTAAAAATTTAGTGAATAGCAAAGGCTGTGTTGGAGATTACTGGTGCTGGAAACACATCTATTTTTAAGGCTGGAGGTATTCTCCAAAGAGTCATTAGAGGTCTGGGTGTCCGCGCCCCTGTGACCTGTTTCTCGCGTTTCCTCCATCTGTTCTTCAGCAAATCCTTAATCCTGCCTGTAGCTGCCCGCTGTACGTGACAGAGAAGGACAAGCAGCTCTGCCGGGTTTTAACGCTCTGCCTGATACTTGTCAGGAAGATGGGAGAGCTGTGGAAACTCTCCTCCCTGCTCCGAGTCAGGGAAACAATGCTGATGGGTGGTGGAGTCAGTCTGACTCAAGGCAGTGTATGTGGTGGGAAAAAGCTGCTTAACCAAGAGCTCTATTTTTATTTCATGTAGCACATCCAGTGAGTAAAGCTGTGGTCATTCATCCACTTCTGAAAGGGCTCGAGATAGGCTTCCCTCCGGGCTCCTTGTTTCTGCCCCTCTGATGGCGCCGTGGTACTGGCTGGGGTCCGCTGGGAGCGATGGGGCAATGAGCCGGGGAGAGCTGGGGGGCGTCTTGACGCAGCGTGAGGAGTGTTGGGTGGGAAGTGAAAAGTTCATTTCTAGCTCTGCTGTGACCTCGTTGCTGAGCTGTGGGGGTGGAAAAACAGCCGTGTGAGCCAGAGCGGATGGGTCTGGTGCAAGGGCTCTGTACCGGACTTGGGCCCTTGGGCGTGATCCACTTAAAAGGGTGAAGTTCCTCCTTACTGTAAATTACTCTGCCTAAAATCAGGAAGCAGAACTTAACTGACTTTCAGGAAAATGTGCTTTGCTGTGTGCATAGGGGCCTCACGGATAACATTAAAACTAAGATGTCAGTGTTTTGCAGTCAGGAAGGGGGAAGTGTCCAGACGGGGGTGCAGATACTGTGCGAGAAACTTTACTGTTTCCTTTGTGCTCCCAAGGAATGAGCTTCATCTGGCTGTCCCCAGGAGTCCCTGCTGGACAGCTGGGTTGTGGATCCAGCCCTAAACACACTTGGGTCTCCTGATAAGTTTCACGGTTTGCAGGTCTCCGAAACCAGAGGTGTGATGTTGTAGAAGTGCCTCTCGTAGTAGGAGATGCTCAAGAGCATTGAAAGCCTTGAAAGGGGACAGCTGAGAGGGGATCTTACTAATGTACAGAAATATCTGAGGGGTGGGGGTCAAGGGGAAGGGGACAATCTCTTCTCAGCGGTGCCCAGCAATAGCATAAGGAATAATGGGTTTAAATTAGAACATAGGAAGTTCCACCTCAACATGAGGAGAAACTTCTTGGCTGTGCGGGTGCTGGAGCTCTGGACCAGACTGCCCAGAGAGGGTGTGGAGTCTCCTGCTCTGGAGACTTTCAAACCCCGCATGGATGCGTTCCTGTGTGGCTGCTCTTGGTGACCCTGCTCTGGCAGGGGGCTGGACTGGATGATCTCTAGAGGTCCCTTCCAACCCTGAACATTCTATGATTTGAAGAGGTCTCATTTTGTTACCCCTTTGCAAGAAGTTCAGAGCTGGAGGAGGTTTTACCCAGGGGGAATAGGAAGTGTCTCTTCCCTGTGGTTGATATGAGTTGGGCATTTCCTTCATTTTCCCCAGGAGCGTGGCGCTGCCAAGCTGTGTTTGCTTTACAGTGGAGCTGGCAGGATCCCTTTGCTTCAGGAGAATCCCACCCTGAGCTTTTCCTCACGGGAAGAAGCACACAACAGCCATGTGGCCCTGCTGCCCCGTTCCCTTCCCTTTCAGCTGGGTGACATGCAGTATTTCGGGCGAGATCATGGAGGCATCTGCCCTGCTGCCAGCTCCAAGAGGTTTCACCAGGCTTCATGATTATCTTCACTGTGTTGTAGGTACACTTTGCTATCAGGTTTACTCATAGGATCAGGTGGCTGAGCCAGGAACAATTTATTAAGAAACTAGGGTGGTTCTGAAAGCAAATATTGAACTAGAGACTGTTTGGTGCCTGAACTGGATGTTCAGATCCAAACCAGCTTGGCAGTGGCTGGTAAATCCATCCACGCTTAGCTCTTGCCCTGCAGTTTGTGGCTGTATTTGGGGAGAATAAAAGCGAAAAAGGTGGTGCTGCGTTCTCCTGTCCTCAGAGATGTGTGGTGCTCCTTGACTTTGATTAGCACCAGCACTCCTGACTCCAAGGCAGAGATTTAAATATTAGAAGTCAGAGTATTGGGGCAGGATTCCTTAATTTGCACTGCTTTTTTTTTTTTTCCTACTGGAAAAAAGTTATGGGGGAAAGACTTGACGCTATAGCCCTGTAAGGCATGAGAAAGTAAAGGCTTTGAGCAGCTTGGTCTAGTGGGAGGTGTCCTGCCCCTGGTTGGGGGGGTTGGAACTAGGAACCCAAACCAGTCTATGATTCAATGATCTCTCCTGCGAGGAAAGGTCAGGAGAGCTGGGACTGTTCATCATGGAAGAGAGAAGGCTCCAGAGGGTCTTACTGATACGCATAAATGTGTGAAGTGAGGGTGCCAAGAAGATGGACCTCGGGCTCTTCTCCGTGGGGCCCGGGGACAGGACCAGAGGCAGCGGGCACAAACCGAAACGCAGAAGTTCCCTCAACATCCGAAAACACTTTTTTGTTGTGAGGGTGACTGAGTGCTGGCACAGGCTGCTCAGAAAGGAGATATCCTTGGGGATACTTAAAAGCTACCTGGACATGATCCTGGGCAACCAGCTCTAGGTGGCCCTGCTTGAGCAGGTTGGACCAGATGACCTCCAGAGGTTCTTTCCCACCCCAACCCTTTTGTGTTTCTTTGACCTCAAACCGCAGCAGTGTGTGGCCAGCCTGCCCAGTGCTGGCTGCGATCTACGTGTGGCCAGGAGCCACAGCAGATGGTGGGTACGCCCCCTCCGTAGCAATTGTTGATTTCCTGTCCCTCTGATGGGCATGCTGGAACCAGCCTGCTCCTCTGTGCCACAAGCAGAGGGCCACACACAGTCACGAATGAAGCCAGCTCACCCAAGTGCAGCAATAGTTGATTTGTTTGGAGAAATTAGTACCGTAAGTGCAGTAGGAAACAGTAGCAGAAGCCAGGAGATCCCTCCCAGCTGGCAGAGTTTCAAACCTGGGACAGGAAAAGGGAGAGGAATCTCTGCCAGTGGGATGGGAAGTGCTGAGCTAGGGCTGTCCCAACTGCTGCAGGGGGGAAAAACAGCTCTGCTTCGGGCTATGGGAGAGGGTCAGGTCTGGGGAGCTGCCTGGTCCTAATGGGCTAAGTGGAGTTTTAAACAGGAGTTGTAAAGTCGTTAAAGCAGGCGTGAAATAAAGGCGGCTTTCTCGGAAGCGCTCAGTGACTTTGTTTTCCCTTGAAGGTGCTGTTGACTCCATGAAACCGGAGTAGTGCGGTGTTGGAGGACTTGAAAATCTGGTGGCAAACGGGGAGAATAAAACTTGTAGAACGCTAAAGTTGTCCTGGTGTGAGCTAAACAGAACCAACTCTGTTCAGTGGTTTTACTCCTTGGCTCAGTTTTTTAGAAGAGCCCACGCTTTCTGAAGTTTAACGGTGGGTTTCTGCAGTGCCTGCTACTAGAAGTGATAACGCCTGATGTTTACAGTCAATGCCAGGGACTAGGATGGAGAAAGGCTCTGGCTGATGTTTGTTACCGCCTTAGTCCCTTTCCCTTCCTGTTTTGGGGAGGGAGAGGGGTTAGAGAGCATCTGTCAGGATTCAGTGGATGGCCCGGCCCTGACCCTCGACAAAGCAGCAAGGGAGCCAGGAGGAGTAATTCCCCTTGCCAGGCACGCTGGCTCTTGGGTTGTGAAGTTATTTATGGAAGAAACGTGTAAACCCTTTCGAGCAGAGAATTTACCTGTCATGGTAAGTCAGAACCACTTTTGTACACAAAAAAAACCCAAAGACAAGGAGAGTCTTTTTTGCATTAAATCACTATTATGCAAAGATACTGGTGGAAAAAAAAAAACCCACGTTGTTTCCAGGCCTTAAAATTAACTAAAGCACCTCTGTGAGCTTATTGTTTAATGAAGAACTAGAAATGGTTCAGAAAGTTTGTGTGGGTATTGATTGTTCTTCCAGTATATGTTTGTACCAGTGTGCTGCAGAAAACAGTTGCTATTGCTTTTTAAAGACGAAAAGTATTATTTACTATATTATTGTTTTCAACCGTTAAAAGTTAATGATATGGGAGAAATTAAAATCAGTCTGAATTTTGTGCTGCAGCGGATATTCGTGCTGGTCATAGGAACACCATTTCTGATGTGGGAGAAACTAATGCCTTCTTAAAATCTTGTGAAATCTTCATTGTTTTACTCTTGCACCTTGCTGAACGCACTGATTTGGTGAATCTGCAGTTTACACTCTTCTTGCAGCTTTTGCTTTTAACACTATAGCTTTGTTACTCTGTGTTTAACCGACCAGCCTCTTAAAATGAAAAGCCTGTACTGGTCCATGTTAACAGACAGATGATCAAATCAACACTCTGCAATTGGAGGATACTGGGAGAAATACTCAAACCCACAAAACCTCAGACCAACAAACCTTGCTTTTTAATATCGTGGGTAATAATTTGGCTCCTTTACTGTATTTTATTTAGGGCTGGCAGGGGATGAAGAATAAATGCAAATGAACACAAACCTCTGTTTGCAGCTATCACACAAGGTCAGCTGATTAAAAGAGACAGGAAGGTGGAAAAATAACTCTTTGACCTGACTGATAGATGCAAATTATTTTCTTCTTGAGAACAGTTGTGTAGAGGGAAGTTTAAGGGGCCTCTTCTGTAGCTGTGACACTAATAAAGTGTCATGAAGTATTTGCATGGCTGTAAGTCCCTCTAGAAGGGCAGGGGCTTGTGGTCACCAGCATATAAAAAATTCCCCTTCTGACAGTGGGACACAAGAAAAAGAAAACCTGTAAAAACCTACTATTTTTAGATAGTGAGACAGCTCACACTCCTCATAGCCATCCAGTCCTGCCCCCTTCTGTTTCACAAGCAAGACTGAATGTTGGTTAGCTCACTGGGTTGGAGTGTGGTGCCGATAACACGGAGGTCGCGGGTTCGATCCCCGCTGGGTCCCCATGTGTTGCCTGATCTAGTTGAGAGGCGTCCCTGCCCATGACAGGGAGGTTGGATTAGATGATCTCTAAGGTCCCTTCCAGCCTGGGCCATTCTAGGATTCTGTGATTCACGATGCTGTGTGTGCATTATGTGGCAGGACACAGTTCCAGCTTGCTCTATACCCGCCTGCAGCACAGCCAGTGGGGCGAGGTGTGGAAGAGGTGAGTGAACTCAGCTTGGTGAGTAGCCCTGCCCAGGTCCTTCCCAAACATCATCTGAGGAAAACCCAGTTGTTATCGCCTTGCTTTCTTTTCCCTCGGCCTCGACAAGGAGTTTGTTGTTTGCACTCAGTCTAAGACTTCTGCTTTTCCTCAGGGGAGTGGGATACAAAAACACAAGTAGTTCTGGCATCAGGTCCTTGAACGACGTGAGCTGCGGGAGGTGAGACAGCAGAGACAGTCGCGGCTTTGTCGCTCAGCTGTGAAAAGGGGCTTTCTTGCAAAATTTCCAGTTACCTCATCTCTTCAGCACGTCTTATAGGAACCGCCAGTGTTGCAAACCAATGCCAGCGGCGTTTCCTGAAGCCCTGGTGACTCAGCCGGGGATATTTGGGGAGGAAGGGGTAAGGTTAGGATGCTCCACGTGCTGGAGGTGCAGCGCTTGCTGGCGGACCGCAGCAATGTGCGGGCAACGACCCAGCTCTGCAAACCAGGCGAACTGGTTCTCCCGTACCAGCCTTGAGGCGCTCCTTGGCTGCCAGCGCTGGGGTTTGTGCCAGCTGCACTGGGACAGGCCTCTCTGCACCATTGCCTGGTCCTGTTTGGCACCGAATTCTTCCGAAAGAAAACTTCCCAGGAGGAGACTAAAAAAGTAATTGTAAAGAACGGTAACAGTGGGGATTTCTTGGGAATATCCTGGCAATAATTTCAGATATGTTTGAGAAGGGGGTTGGCTAATTATGAAGAAGGAATTTTGATTTCTTCCTTCCCAAAAGTAATTGTTTTAACCGGCCTTTGTATTTGTGAAAGATTTTTTTTTTCTTTTGAGATCCAGCAGAAACCAGGCGTACTTTACACTTTTGACTTAAGGTCCGTCTTCAGCAGTGCAAAGGACAGTTTTTGTTGTACTCCCCTTCATCTAAGATATGGGAATGGGCTCAAGGTTTTGCGGTGTTGGGAGAAAAAGTCCCTCCACCAAATTAAAAATTTGCCTTAAGTACTGGGAAGGTTTAAGGAGAGAGCTCAGGTTTGTTTTCTGAAATATTTTTCATCTTTGCTTTTGAAGTTTGGCTCTGGGACTCATCTGCAAAAAACCAGGGAACAGATCGTTAGGTGAAATGCCTTCCACTCCTGAGTGACCCTGCTCTCCAGGCTTCAAAATCCTGACTTCGAATTAAAAACCATGGGTGAAGTTGTGGCTGTTATCTCAGTTGGTGGGGGGAAAAACGTGAACTTCCTTTAAGCCAGATCTTTGCCCAAGGTCTTTTATTTTTACCTCATTACACCTCCTCTCTGACTGGAACCCAGACAATCCCAAATGTAGCAATAAAACCTACTGTTAAAGTCCCAGTCTGTATTTGCATTGATAAAGTTTGGGCAAGAATCTCCTTGAACTCCACACCAGACCCTCTGATGTTTACTGACGTGGAGCTTTGCTAGTCTTGGCTTTGTAGAAGTTTTGTGAATTGGCTTCACGATGTGGTTTTCAGTTTGTGGTAGCTCTTTACTAGCAACCAGGTTATTCTTAGCTTCCCGCAGCTTTGGCCCATCTTTAGCATTTCCTGCCCGTGGTTCCTCTTCATCGCCTTGAACATGATGAAACTACGTAGAAAACTGGGCGTAAAGTATAGATGAGAGGTGAAGAATGTGTCTAAATCGTTTGCAGAAGGATAATGGAAGTATTGGGGGATCCTGTTGGAAGATTAGGCTGTGAAGCAGGCTGTCTTCAGAGGTACAGAACTACTTGCAAAGACTGGGACTGGAGTTACGCAGCAAAGCAGGGTTTTACGTTCTCTGAATATGACAAACGATTGACTTTGCACTTTGCACTTCAACTTTTACGCATTAACTAAGTCACGAGGCTGTTGCACCGTATGGGTTTTGACTTGACGTTGCCACTGGACGTGGATGACTCATTTACTTGCAAAAACATGGTTTGTGCCTCTTTGCACCCTGGCTTTTCCCGAAGCCTGCCTTCCTCCGTCGTGAACCTTTTCCAAGGGTCTCGCAGCCCTCCTGGTTTTCTCCTGGGGCTGCGGGCACCCGGTGGTTGATGACAACTGCAGTGGGACAGCCCAGCCTGGGTGCTGAGCTGCACCAAACCCTGATGGCCTCAGGAAACACGTTCTCCGTAGTGGTTACACCCAGAGGAGAGTGCCTGGTGAAAAGGTGCGTGTGCAGGAGGCTTTGCGCTGTGACTGGCTCCACTTCTGGAAGTTTTGGAATTTTGAAAACCTTAAAAGGCTTGTGATGATGGCAGCAGCAGAGGGACCAAGGAGAAGGTGATTTCTGGAGCACAAGCATGGTAAGCAGGGAGCATCACCATGCTCTAACTATATTGACAGTACAGGATTATGACTTGGTGCATGCGGGAGAGTCATGGCGTGCCTGCCTGAAACTTCCCAAAAACCTGAGAAATCGGAATACCATTACGTTCCAGCCATACCCATATTTACCAGGAAGGCTTCACAACCCAGCAACAAATGCAGTCAGGGGTTACAGTCTGGGTGGGATGACTGTGACAGTAACTGTGGTGTTATTCCCATGGTATTTTTTCACCATGTAGAAGCAGGGAGAAGTTTTTTAAATCAAGCCAGAGCATCACGCTGTTCCTGCTCTGGTCACCTGGATGTTTTCCACGGCTTCCATGGCAGCAGGGGCCAAATTCTAAACTCTTTCAAGAACTGTATGAGCTGCTTTCAGTGGTGGTTCTGGCCCAGCTGAACAGAGCAGTTCTGTGGTTAATAAAAGCTTCTGCATCCCCTGTCTTGAACCTGTGTTATTTTCACTGAGTTCGGGGCTAACATGGCCAACTGAGGTGCTCAGTAGTCCTAAAAAGTGTTAGAAATAAAGGACATCCTGGGCCAAATGGCATCAGTCACGTTTTCTCCACAATGATGCATAATTAGCCCAGGACTGTTGCTTTCTTCTCCCTGGCTGTCCTTGCCCAGATGATGCCATTTCAGAATGGAGAATAGGTGAACAGTCGCACGTGCATCCAGCTTTCCAGGCCAGAAATACGGGATGCGCTTTTTGAGTCACACACCTCGCTCTTGTAGTGCAATGGAAAGCAGGGCAGGATGGGGGTGCAGTGTCCCCAGCCCCACCCTTAGTGCTGCTGCCACTCCAGGCACTTTTTTCATGCCTTGCTTTCAGTACAAGAGCATGGTGTGGGAGGAGGAGGAGGCCAAGTTGCAAGTGACAAGGCAATGGTGCCCTTGAGAGACTCTTCCTTTCCCTGCATCCCTGAAAAGGGGTGGTAGGGAGAAGCCTTGATCTCTGTACACCTGCAGAAAGGGGAGATGAGGAAGAGGTTTTCCACAATGAGAAGGAAAATTAAAGGAAGTTTTAGGCGGTGCTAATGATTAAAGCAGTTCCTGAAAACACAGTGCATGTGGAGAGTAAAAAAAACAACAGCCAACCAACCCTCTTGAGAACTGATAATCCTGTTCCTTTTACTGAAACCTCATTTTGTAGAGGAGTCGTGTCTGAGCCCCAGCACATCAGGATCTTGCGTGACGTGTGCTAAGTGTCTCTGAGGTCTTAAGTCTGATCCTGGTTTCATCACTTGGTGCATCTGGTTGTGGTAATTTTGAGGTAAAGGCAGCGTCTAGGAATGTGAGACTGGTGTGGGATGGGAGCTGTCTGAAATCAAGAACATCCCCTGCACTTGGAGGTAATTGAAGGGCAAGCACCAGACCTGGCTGGAGGGGAAGGAACCAAACAAGGTAAAGGAATTAGCAAGTCCTTGCTCCAGCATGAAAAGTGTTTGATTTATTTACTTGCCCCAGTGCTGTACGTTTTTAATGAACTGCTTATAAGCTGCATGATGAAATCCAGCTGCAGCCTATTGAAAACAAACAGGCTGGTTTCCCTCGAGTTTCCAGAACATGGGTACGGACAGCGCTTCATTTTACAGGCAGCATCTTGTGGCGTGGAATTACAGAGTATGGACGAGCTGTCGTAACTCATGAGAGAAACTTTTCATGTCATTGGTGAGGCATTGGCTGGGGTATTGCTGTGTTATTTCCAGGGCTGTACCCCAGTCCTGCAAATAAAAGCTTTCAGTCTCCAGGGCTGCTTGTCGGGCAGCTGTTAGTGGAGCCCTGCACGTCGGCCTCAATCGGCAAAACATCCTTTTTTTGGAGGAGAGTTTATTTTAGAGGATGCAGAAATCCTTTTCCTCCAGGAAAAGGAGGGACTGCGTTTCGCTTACGTTAGGAGCGTTTGTGCCTGTCTCAGTGGTTAACGCTGTTGCGAGAGTGGAAAGGTGTTTTCCCTCAAAGATCCAATCCAACAACCTCCCCCTGTGGTGATAGTCTTAAAAGTTGATTCCCGCAAATAAAGCGTTGATCTCGGGTGGGCAGCGTGAGCTTGTCACTGTGCGGTGACGCTGTCTCATCATGCCAGCAGAGTCCAGCGTTTCGTCCCAGCTAAAGCGATGCCGTGTTGGTAAAGGAGTGATTTGCAGCAAATGAATTCTTTCTTCTGTTATGTTAAGGTTTGAATGGGTAGCTAGCTTCAGAAGCAGCATTTTTCTGTTCTTCTACGTCCTTGCATACTGTAGTCATTACTTCCCAAGTTGAAATGTTAATTTGCAGTGTTACCAAAAAAAAAAAAAAAATGTTTATTTTCCTAGATGTTTAACAAGTAACTGCTAATCACTTCATTGCATTTCAGGCAGCAGCAGCTGGTCTCGGCTATGTTGGGGGATACGTCATTAACACCTACAGGAGCTACGACAACTTTCTGCAGGACAAGTACGCCCTCTTGCCAGCCGTGATCATTATTTGCGTCGCTGTGGTAATGTTCATCATTGGATTGATTGGCTGCTGTGCCACCTTCCGGGAGTCTCGAGTTGGTCTAGGGCTGGTGAGTGTTGCATGGTTTTTTTTGCACATCCCCTTTTTCACCACTCTTGCATGGCATGGGAGGTGCTACACCAAACCTTCTCAGGATGCACAGAACAGAAAGTAAAAGATTATTCTGAAACGCGCTGCTGAAACGCTGCCTCTTTGTGGGAGTTACGTACTGCTGCGAGACACTTATTGATGGTGAGGTGCAGGATAAATTATTAGTTGCACTGCCTTGTACAGACAAATACAGCCATGGGTATTTGGCTCTGCCTCAGCTTGCTTGCTGGAGGCGAGTGTGGAGAGAAGCCGGTTTTGAGAAGCAAGTTGATGGTGATGGAACAGGGAGATGCTCGTTGGAAAGGCAACAACAGATGGCAATAACTTACCGCTATAAATTAATGTGATGGGTAATGTGCAATTGAATTCAAACACTGTGGAAATCTTCCTTACAGTCTCTCTCTCTTAATTTCAGTTCTTGGCCATTATCCTGATTATCTTTATTGCAGAAGTATCTGCTTTTGTCCTGGGATTTGTTTACAGGGAAAAGGTAAGCAAAGAATTAGCATCTCTGTCCTAATGTAGAGGTAAAGAATAGATGTGCTGTGTTGTTAGAGCATTCCAATATGTCCAGTTTTCTTGCACTTCATCCCTTATCCTGCAATCTGCAGAGCAAATGGGAGTGGGAATGTTGCCATGCAGTATGTGCATGAAGTACCTGGCAGGCATTGCAACGGTCTCTAAGGTGGATTAAACGCTTGTTGATGCTCACAAGGGAGGGCTCTTCCATCAGGGGTAGCAAGCATCTATCCAGGAATCTGATTTTCATTGAAGTGAGACCTGCATTTTATCTAAGATTGCTCAAGGGTTTTGGTGATTTGTTTTTTTTGTCCTGTGTTGGTTTTCTTTTTTCCTCACTTTGGGATACTGACTTTTTGCAGTTCCCACTAGATAAAATTCTGAGCTCTCATGTTAAAAAAATACATCTATGGTTTCTTTTTTTCCCCCCACTCTAAATAGGTAAAAACTGATGTGCAAGGCACAATGGACTCAGTCTTTGAGAGGTATGATGGGAAAAATCCAGAGTCTACTGTTGTGGATTACTTGCAACAACAGGTAAGAAAACATTTAAATTGCTCTGAGAATTATTTAGACAAGAACAATTGGGTCTTGAACAAGGAATTTGGGACTGGAAGGTAAGGTAAGGGGATCATTATGGATTGGTTCCTGGAATTTGGTTCTGCAGGGGTGTTTAGCATCTGATTCTCCAAGGCAATTGAGGATGTCCCTCACTTGGCAGAGTTGGCATTTTCACACTCCTGGTGTGAAGTTCATGTAAATCAATGACCTTGCTGACATGAATGGCCTTTAGTTCAGACCGAATGAGTACATATGAATAACTGCTGCTGAGAATCCTGCACTGTGGAACAGAGAGATGACAGAAGGCTCTCCTGTGACCTGTCATTCTAATACTAGAGCTTGCTGAAAGAGTAAACCAATAGGGATGTAATAAAGTGTGAAGGGAAGTTGATCTATAATATCCACGTCTGTTTTCCTGAAGTACTGCTGCTTGTACATCTGCTGCACCCTGAGGGCAGTTCTTGTCCAGTCTGCCCAAGGGAGGTTTAACTCAACATGAGCATTCGGGTTCATATATATTCATACATCCCTGTAACTGTCCTGTATTTGGCAGCTTCATTGTTGTGGAGTAAAGAACTACAGTGACTGGACAGGCACGCCGTGGTTTAATTCCACCCGCAACAACAGCGTCCCTGTGAGCTGCTGCAGGCAGGACCTGAGGAACTGCACGGGGCGTCTGGATCAGCCCCAAGAACTCAACATGCGGGTGAGGATGGAGGGCACAATTTCACAATGGGGCCGTGATCAGTCTCTGAACCAGCCAGAATCAGGGAGGAAACCACTTCAGACGGAGTTTAGGGATAAATTCATTCCAATTTTTGCAGCAGTTTGACTCCCAAGCCTTTTTCTTGCCGCTGTTTTCCTCTAGTTAACTTCCTTCTCATGTAATTCTATAAAAGCTTGTAGACAGAGAAGGACGGGCACCGGTCTGGGTGTTTGGTCTTTGTCTTCTGGTAATATCTCCATTTCGTGTTGCTACAGCAGACACATGACCAGGCCAGAGCACTAGCTATGGGCATGTAGTTTTTCCACACATACCTGGGGTACAAGAGACTCTTCCACGATTGACCATGCAGAATCTGGAGAACTGCATACCAGGTTCTTCAGTCAGGGGAATAAATCGGTAAGATGACTTTTATAGATGCCATTGATGGCCCTCTGGGTCTGAGTTTTGGGCACTTTAAGTGACCTGAGCTAGAGGAGACTGAGAAGCAGCAAATGTCAGAGAATTGCAGTTTGTTTCGTGCCTCTCTTTAAGTAAAAGGAGAACGACAACCATCAGGTCTGGAAGACAAGAAGGGAAGCCCTCAGGTCCGTAGCGCTTGATTAGGCCTTACAAAGTCCTGCTTTCTTTGAAGGCTTGGGGAGGAGTCAAAAAAAGAGGGGGAAAAAAAAAAGTCTGAATTAATGTCTTTTTAAACTTGTTTTCACCTCTCTCTTTCACGGCAGGGCTGTGCAGAGGAGCTGGAGTTGGGGGTTCAGAGCGTTTTCAGCTATGCCATGCTTGTAATTCTGGGGTTTGCCATTGTAAAGGTAAATGTTTCTAGCTCTTCCCTCACGGAAAGTAATACTGTTTGATTTGGGGGCTTTTTCTTCTAATGTGTCCTGTTACCCTACAGCCTTTTTCTGGCTCTGAAGTCGACTCAGTCCTCTGTTCCTCATTTGTTTTCTTCCAACTGTATTCATTTAATCCGCCTGATAGTAAGAGGAGGGTTCAGAAAAGCTAACGGGGCATTTGGGGTGGCCAGTCAGTGGAGAATCCATTGTGGTCATTTGGTAGGTGTGCTGAGAGGCCTAGATGTAGAAATTTTTAGTAAAACAACCAGCTTTCTATCTTCAGCTGGGATTTCAAAAAATGGCTCTTTAAAGTTTGGTTTTTAGAAATAACCCAATGTGTCCTGTGCTTGGAGACGTGGAATCAAAACAGACTAGATATATGACTAGGAATGAGTAAGATGGAGTTAAATGAAATGGAGTGAAAACGTGTAATTGAAAACTAGGTTTGAAAAGCCCTGATGGAAAACCCCTTGCAACTGGCACATCAAAGAAATGCCTACACAGCTTTGTAAAGATTTGACCCATAAATTTTAGCCTGGTAGTTTCTCATTGTTCCTTGTACCTGTTTTCCAAGATTAATAACCTGTTCTTTGTTGAGAGAGTTTTGAACCATTTAATAAGAGCAAAGCGTTTTTTCTTTGACTGTCTGCTCTCTATAAAAGAATGGCTCTAAGTTGAGCCAGATGCCCCACTCTTCATCTCAATGCAGAAGCCAGAGCCTATCCAGATGTCAAGCCAGGACTGGGCTTGACTTAGTCAAACTTTCCTTTTCTTAATTTTGGCCCTAGCAGAGAGGCGATTGTTTGACCTCATGGGCTTAAATTGCTCAGTGACATCACATCCATCATTTCACTTCTCCCTGTAAAAGTGGTGAGTTCTACACTCCCATTACACATCTCTTTACTTCTTGTGATGAACCTTCCCATCACAACCTCTCCTGAGATCATCTCACAAGATTGTCTTAGCGTATCGTGCACTATCTTTATTTGCTTAAATATTTTTTTTTCAGAATCATTTTTAAATCCAGAATTATCCCATGCCTTCATTGAAATTTCTCCCACAGTAAGACAGCTAGGAATTACTGTGTATGTAACGGAAGCAACTAGAGAGGAAAAAGTTGAGCTGGTACTATTGTTGGAAATTGATATGCAGAAAAAACCCACTTTCTGTGGATGTGTTTTCTAATAAGAATGACCGTGCTATGATAAAAAGTCTAATGAACACAGAAATGCTGGGTCTGATAACTGAAACAAAATACAGCAGAACTAAATCTCTTTCTCTTTTGTTTTCAGTTCTTTGGCATGCTGAGTGTCTGTGTGCTTACTTGCAAGAGAGAAGACAGTGGATATCAGCCCCTCTACTCGGGGGCGTTTGCTTAATAAAATGCAAAGATCACTTTTTCTTTTGCTTCCCGATGACAAAGCAGACTTGTAAATATGAATGATAAACGTCCTTCTTGCTAAATATTTTGTTATGTACATGAAATGGAAAGAACATTGTGTATTGATTTGGGAAAGTTTCTTGTGGGTGACATGAAAAGACAATTTCAATGTTCAGTGCCCTGCAGTAACATACCCTGATCTTGCACACCACAGCTTTCTGTGAGGTTGTTGTAGATTTGGATTTCTGTCTTTTAGATAGCACCAGGTGGTGTAATAGACAGGAAGAATCTTTCTTCTGCAGTTCTTTCCTCTACCATTAAAACATGCAAAAGAAACATTATTTTTAGTTACTAAACTGACTGAAACTGCAGGAGGGATTTCAGTTGCCTGCACAAATGACAGTTGTTTCCTATGGTGTGGTTACACAGCAAAAGAAACTTCAGAATGCCTGGTTCAAACGTTCTTCCTAAGAATGGGGATATAGAATATGTTTTCTCCTGGTGTTTCTGTGGGTTTTTTAATTCTCTCTCTTTCTTTTGGTCATTTGTTGTAATTCCGTTTACTGCAGAGGTTGTTAGTGCAAGGCAACCACGTGTTTAAAGTCTAGAACAGACATTTGAGTTGTTTTCTGAAGCAGTTAGCAAATGTGAACAATCCCAGGTTAGGAGGAGATGTGTGTTGTGAGCTTCTGGGCCTGGGATGTCTCTCTCTGGCTTGTTTTGTTTTGTGTCTATTTAGTTGTTATTATTTGACATTAAAAATTGCTTATGAAGCAGAGCTGTCACGTGAAAGTTATGTGGCCGTGGGAGGCACACACCAGAGCTCAGCGCCTGCCTCTTTGAGAGCCCCGTTAAGGACGCTGCACTGGGACAATTTGCAAGACAGCGAAGAGAAGGTGATTTATTAAAGCAACAGACACAGCAGGTTCGGGATTGCCATTTCACTCACTGCAGTAGCACAATATATACTAATGCTGGCAAATCACTACACTGGGTATTTCTCACCAAAAGGCGAAAGCTCAGCTCTGACCAAGAAGACGTCCTTGTCTGGGGTTGTGGAGAAGGAGCACAGCCCGTTGACCGCCTCTGCTGGTTTTGTTCCCCCAGCGATGTGTTCCCTCCATATTCCTTTAATTCTGACCTTCTCTATCTCCCCTCCTGGGGTGATGTTCAGCATGATTTGGGAGCAGCGTTGGGGACTACAGCCAAAGATGTTTAGCACATACTTCTCTGGGCTTGTTAGCATAGTTGGGGTGTCAACTATAATACACATATCAGGGATAACAAAAATGATCAAAGGGCTGGAGCACCTCTTCTATGAGAACAAGCTGAGAGAGTTGGGGCTGTTCAGCCTGGAGAAGTGAAGGCTCCAGGGAGACCTTAAAGAGGCCTCCCAGTGCCTGAAGGGGCTCCAGGGTTGCTGGGGAGGGGCTGTTCACAAGGGTGTGTAGTGACAGGATGAGGGGCGATGGTTTTAAACTAGAGCAGGGAAGATTTAGATCAGATATCAGGCATAAGCTCTTTACAATAAGGGTGGTGAGACCCTGGCACAGGTTGCCCAGAGACATGGTGGATGCCCCATCCCTGGAGACATTCCAGGTCAGGCTGGACCGGGCTCTGAGCAACCTGTTCTAAAGCTGTCCCTGCTCACTGCAGGGAGTTGGACCAGATGACCTCTAAAGGTCCCTTCCCACCCAAACCATTCTGTGATTCTATAATCAAGCAAAAGATTTCACTCCAAGCACTGCTGCCTTCAGGGTTCTGTGGCCTTCAGGATGGTGCTGAAGTCGTTAATCTCCGTCTGTCCATGTTCTTTATCCAAAGTGGAGCTGCCCTGGCATGGCCAGACTCCCTCCTTGGGCACTTTCTGTCTGTGCAGGCCTTGTTGGTCTCTGTCCACAGCATCTGCACAACGGATAAACTGGCACCTGCATCTTTAACCTCTTGGGTTAAAATCTCACAAGGGCTTTTTGAATTTTTTTCCTGGTTTTAGTGATGCTTTGATGGTTTGTCTACACACAGACAATGTCTCTGTTTCATGTTGAAGTTACGAGAGTTATTGAGGCGTAGATGAGAGGCTGGAAGATGGGAGTCATAGAATCACAGAATCATGGGACTTGTGTTGGCAGGGCTGCCCGAGGGGTTAGCACAGCCCTTTCAGCCCCAGCAAACGTCTGACCGCTTTCGCCCCTAAAAATGTTAAGATGGAACAATTTCAGTAACCTATTGTCTGGCAGAGTCATGCGACTCCTCGTTTGCTAGTTTTCCTTTCTCCTTAAAGGCCTCAAGATTGCATCGGTCCCTCTTTAATCTGCTTCGGCATTAATCTGTTTGTCCGTAGTTTTTTGCTTGTTTTTGGAGTTAGGGAGGGAAGGAACTACGAGCTATTCTTTATCAGGGAATCGGGGAAAAGCAGTGAAGTTTTTGCCTATTTTTTCTTAGGAGAGATAATCAAGTCTATCCTTAGCAATAAGCCTTTATATTTGGAAAAAAAAAAAAAAAAAGCCTTTATATTAGAAAAGAAATAAGTTTTGAGTAAGCGTAAGCTGTTTATTTATCCTTTTCCCCAGAGCAGAAAGCAATGGGTGATGATGTTCTGTAAGGAGGCGTGCGAGTCTGTGTATGTTGAAAAGTGACTTAACTTTCACGGAGGGCTTTGCCTTCTGCCGAAATAAACTTGAGTTTGTATAACCAATTCATAAAGGCTGCGGGCTTTTTATTTGTTATGTTTGGGGTTCTTTTTTTAAATTTTATTTTTGGTGGGCGGGACCCCAGTTCCCCCCCGCACCCCCCCCCAGCGCTTTCCCGCGCTTTCCCGCCCTTCCCCGCCCTCGCCTTCCGCGCATGCGCGGCGCAGCCGCTCCCGTCCGCCCTCAGTGACCGGAGCGGGGCGTTCGAAATGGCGCTGCCGCCCGCCAGCTGCTCCGGCCGCCGGGAGCCGCCTTCCTCCTCCTACTCGCTTCCCCAGCCAGCCGACTCCGGTCGCCGCAGCAGGTGAGAGCGGGGTTTGGGTGAAATAATCGGGTTGGGTCCGGAGCTGAGGCGGAACCGAGCGGGGGGGGGGGGTGTGCGGCGGGTCGTTAACGGTTTCCCCTGAGGTGTGGAGGCAATAACTGCGCTTACGTGAGAGTAACCGATTTCTAACGCTGCTTTTCCTTGTTCCACCGTGCTCTGCTGGCAAACAGGTGCGTGTTTTCTTTTGTTTAATCACCCGTCTTTCTTTTTTTTTTAAAGCACCTCTTTAAGTTTTGATCAGTCTCCCTGAGAGAGCCCGACAGAACTACCTGATGTAAACCGGGTGTTTCTTGTTTATTGTAGTACATATCCAACTCTTAGTAGGGAACACTGTGGTATAATAAAGATGCGGCCAGTTTCCTGAGGATTCTGGTATTATACTGCATTTATCTCCAGAGTTTAGGGAAAATTTCTTTGATTTGTCCGGTGCCAGTCTTTGTGCTCCCTCTCCTTTTCAATTCAGTAAAATAAAAGTTAGCAACTACATTTACAGCTGTGCTTGAGTTCCCTGTGCTTCTTGGACAGATCAGGGTTCTTTTTAAAATTCTGCTTGTGTGCTTAGTATTTGCCGCTTAGGTCTGTCTTAAATTTAAATCTGTTTATTTCCCCGCAGTATGACTGAGGAGGAGGTGACCTCAGACCTGGCGGATTTGCAGCTTCACATCAACACGAAGATTTCAACTGTTAAAAAGTTTCTTCAGTTAAGAAGGATAGGTAAGAGAAGCGAAGAGTGGGTTTTGGTCTGCTCCTCCTTGCAGAATATGAGAATGCTCTAATTAGACAAGGAAAGTAGCAAGAAGTGAAAGAGAGGACTGCAACCAAGTAAGCAAGAATGGCAAAATGGGAAAAAAATCAGGGAATTAAGTACTGAACAGAGAACACAGGCCAAGTGAAAGTATGTTCCTCTGAGGGACTTGGAGGCTGATGGTTAATGTACCCTTTATACTTGGTGGGGAGAGCTCCGGATAAGAGGAGAAAAAATATTTTTGCAAGAGTGTTAAGCCTGATTACAAAAAAGTGCGAAGGCCTAGGTAGGAGTTGTCCTGGTTTGAGGTAAACAGAACCAAAACCACTGTTCATTGTTTTTGCTTTTCAGCTCAGTCTCTTCTAAGAGGCTGCACTTTCTGAAGCCGACAGTGTCTGTGCAGACAGAGCCTGCTACTAGAAGTGATAACGCCTGATTACTGCCAGGCGTGAGGATGCAGAAAGGCTCTGGCTGATACTTGCTCCTGTAGTGACCAAGGTCACTGCTGGATCTTTTGTGCCGTGTTGGTGGTGCCAGGAAGATAAAGGTGTCACAAGGAAGTGAAAGGTTGCGCTTTTTATGAGAAGGAGACAGGACAGGTGACCAACAAGAGTATTCTGTTCCATCTGCATCATAGTCAGCAAAAAGCTGGGGGATCACGGGGGTTAAGGCCTCTTTTGCAATGGCTGGCATCCGAGGAGTCCGTCTGACCTTCTGCCTTTGATCTTGATACCGAGTTCCCGAGTCGAGGCCCAGTGCCCAGTTCCCCTCTGCCGCTGAGCCTGGGGCTGCCCTGGTGCCACCAGCTCTGCAGCACCACTGGGGATTGATATCGGAAGGGAGTTGGGTTCGATCTTGGATTTGTATGTATTTGCATATAGTTCATTACTTTTATTGTTTTCCTTATTAGTACAATTACTGTTTTATTAAAGAATCCCTGCATCTCTCTGCCTTATTCCGTTTCCTTTCCCATTTTGGGGAGGAAGAGGGGTAAGAGAGCATCTGTCAACATTCAGTGACCGGCCTAGCCCTAACCCTCGACAGAGGTTTGTACAGATGTCTTCTCTTAGTATTCCAGAAGTGCCTGGCTGAGATGTAAACACACAATGGGTAACAAACTTATTTAAACTGAGGTGCTGAAAATTATCTGAATGTTGTAGATTCATCCCTGATCCTTCCCTAGGCACAAGTAGAGGTTACACGTGATCGTAGAAATGTTGATTGGGAGGAATGTTTTTTGAAGAGGAACCGTAACCGTTTCCAAAGGGAGAAGGAGCTTTTGAACTCTCCTAAACAGAAGGAAATCATGAAATAGAACAGGGGTGCTGCAGCCAAGCAGTTGTGAAAACCAGGCTTTGTTTAAAACCTCTGTCCTCCACCCGTACCCTGCAGTGGTAGCGGGTACAGCTTAGTGCTTTCCAGCCTTGTGCTGGAGAGATGCTTTTATTCCTGCAGCAGCTTTAAACTCCATTGGCTCTATGAAAGCTGACAGTTTGACCAGCATATGTTGCTGCGTCTTCTGGGGAGCTCTGGTGGTTGAGGAGCACAGAGTTAGTACATAATCACTGCTTGTGGAGGGGAGGGAAATGGGATTTTGGTTTCGTGTTGGAGGCACTTAACATTCTCTTGTTCACAGGTCAAGAACCATCCTTCAAATCTGTCCTCTCTAAAATCAGACATGAGATGATTCTTGTGCATGATCCCCTTGATAAACTGGCATCTGAAATTCAGCAGCAGGAAAAGCTGAAGAACTTGCTAAAAGTAATCTTTTTTACCCTCTTCGTTGAAAAAATGAAAGATCCGAAGGGATCTTTAAGAAGTGCCTAGTTGTCCTTTTCTAGATCTTCAGCAATACGTTTGTATACTTATGCTTACAGGACAAACTGGGACTTGGAACTGGTTTACTAGTGGTTTATTAAGCAGCTCTCCAGTGAATAATGAATGTTAAGAATTTTAGTTTTCAGTGTTTAGAGATTGAAAGAATGTTTTTATCATCATAGGTACTGTGGTCTAAAGAGCAGTTCTATTTTTACATCCTTGCAGTAGCTTTGAAAACAATTTAATTAGAATATTTATTTGTTGTTTTAATGTGTGTTTGCAGTGTTTTCATGTGCTGAATCTGTTGTAAAAGTGTACTTTGAGCAGTGTGGACAAGGTTTCCGTAGTATGCCTTCATAATTTCTGCCTTTCCCCTGCCCAAACCTGCTAGAGTATATTGTTAAAGGTTTACTGCTTGCCCCTTTGAATTTCTTTGATTCTCTGACACAGAGAAGCTCATGTTTTCTTGCTCTTATCTCTGTTTTTCTGAGCTTTACTAGTTGCTTTTGGGAAAGATGATGGTGAGAGGGCAAAGAACACCTCTTCAGAAAGTTAAAAATTATTTTAGCATTGCCCTAATAGTAAATTGATTTTCCTTGCTTGACGTAAATAATGATAGATTTCTGATGAAGCCTAACGTTAATTGCAGGAGCTCCAGAAGTCCGCTGAGAGAGACCAAAAGGAAGCGCAGCACCTCTGTGAAAACATTCCTTCCCATCTGCTGATACCATCTCAAAGCTGGTACGTGGTTCCTGAGTACAGAACTGTCAGGCCACCCCTGGCAGCATCCTACTGCAACACTGTGTAACTCCTCCTTTTGCTCTGTATTAACTGTGATCTTTTGGGAGCCAACGTTGTTACCTGTATTGATTCTGAAGGTTGTTCTCAACTGTTTGCTACCAGACTGGTGCTAGCACCCTAACAAATACCTCAGGTAAACCTATGAAACACAAAGTTGTTCCGACGGAAGGTTCCAGTGGCAGGTGGGACTTTGCTATAGAAAACTGGTTTTGCAGAAGACTTCCAAGACAGTATCCCTCTGATCAGGTTTCTCACATGGTCAGCTCTTTCTCTGACCTTTTGGAACTGGTTTTTGGTTTTGAGTAGTGTTAGCGTTGTGCCAGGTGGGGGTTGCTTCTAGAGTCTTAACGTCTGGACGTCCCAGAACTTGTTTCCACCATTGTAGCTTGTCAGAAGGCAACACATCCATCTGTTTGAATTTAGTGCTTCCAATATTGTGCTCTCCATCTATCAGCTTTACCTGGTCTTGCTCCCAATGCCAGGCAAGCCTCAGGCTCAGAACATTACCGCAAAGTAAAAGGTTACGGATGTAGGAATAGGGTTACAGCAGAGAAAAATTAACTGTAATCTTAGATGGTGTGTCGCAGTATTCTCACCTGTTGTAGGTACTGCTTGTATCAAAACTTGGACTGGCCTTAGGTGGTAAAGAGATGACTTGTGCAGAAGCTTTCTTCTGAATGCGACCCTTTAGATGTGAACCCTCCTAAAATGTGTCTAGAAGTGTCTTGTTTCCAGTTTCCATTTCAATTTAGATGTTGCATTGTTGCTTTTTTTTCTGTGTGTGTGTGAAAGAATGAAGTTCTTCAGAAATTATCAGCAGAGTTCTGCCTTTCTTCCATAACTTTCTTAACTTAGGAAAACCCTTTGTCTTAAATTTACATTAGCTCCTGGAAATTGTTTAGGTACCACTTGTTACTGCCATTTGTTAAAGCCTCCTTTCTCTTTTGTCTCCACGTTGTTGCTTCTTGATATTCACTGTGTTGTGCAGTGGAGAATCATGGCAAGAGCAAGACAGGCTGTAATTGGTCAGAGTCACCTTAAATAGGTCTTCAGTCCTCTTCCCCCAACCTTCCTCCCTTGACCACCTCCATTTCTGTTCCTCCCAAATCCCAAAATGCTGGGGAGCCAAGTACTATCTGGTGAGTGAAATATCCTAAGTAATGCAGAAAGCAGAGTGAGTACCTGAACGCTGCTGAGAGATGCCTTCAAATCTCTGAAAGAACAAAAACACCCACGCAGGTGAATTTCAGCAGTTCATGGCTTGAGCTATTGTTTCTCTCCTGAGTTCTCGAGTTTGATGTTCTTATTTACCAAAGGAATCTCATGGAAATGAAAGGCAGCTCAGTGTATCTTAAGCCCTTTGTATTCCAGGTGTTTCCTGAGAGAGCAGGTGCTCGCTGCACCAAAGCCAGACTTGGAATCCAGGCTTTCTTTTCTTGGTGCAGGTCAGCACTGAGCTGTATGCATACTGGCTTGCTACAGCAAGGCATGGGCAAGACAAGGCAGGGACACAAAGCAGAAGTACCCGAGAGTAGAGAATCGTCTAGAAAAGATAAGAGGTTTGTTGCAGTGAGGAGGATGATTTAAGATGCAAACTTAACTCTCAGTCCTCGTGTTTAGCCTTCTTATTCCAAACCAGTCTCCAAGCAAAAATCCATGCCCTTCCCTTTTCCTTTTCCTTGCTGGCATTCCCTGCTGCTAGAGCTAGCTAGGGTGACAGGATTACTTTTGGGCAGGGCCTCGCCTTGTTTTTCAGGTGTTAGCATCTGAAATAGTTTAATTGTTGGTGCCCTAGATTTCAGAAGCTTTCAGAAGATTCCTGTTGTGTGGCGTGGCACGGCACAGCACTGAGCAGAGCTCCTTCTGTCACTGTGGCACGGGAGCAGATGGTTTGGGAGCCCAGCAGGTGGCACTCGCCAGCCTCCATGCTGTGGTCCTCTTCCCTGGGAAATGGGATACGGGTTTGGGGGGCATCACATCATGGGACGTGTCAGATCTCTGCCTTTGGGTCAGCAGAGGCACCGCTGTGCAGTTTTCTGGGCCTCGCGTCAAACCAAGATCTCATGGGAAGGTTAGATTGAAGCAGAGGATCAGTTCTTTGCAACAGGTCGGCTTTGCGCTGCTTTCGTTATTTCTGTTGCACATCTCGGCTCCGTAAAGTCCTCGTGTTCAGATGAATTTGGCTGAATGCCTCCTCTTTGCTGTCCTGCTACCGATGATAGGAGAGAAGCTCAAAGGGAGGTGGCTGGCAAATAGCTCAGGGTTTGAGGCTCTAAGCTGAGGGTTTGGAGCAAGGGTGAATTTATAATGCTCTAATAATCACTCAAAGCAGAGAGTTCATTGGCTTTTGGAATCTTGCCTCAAAAACCCACAACACACATATGAAAAAATCCCAGCCTGCTGGATGATGTTGAATTTCTTTGCTTCAAAAGATTAAATGGATGAGTCAGGCTTCCCAAGATTTGAACTTGTTTCAGAGGGCTGTGGAGTATTTCAGATCTGCCTGTTAGGTTGCTGCTCTGTGCTGGGGCTCATCTGATAAAAAGCGAGGCCGCCCGTTCCATGAAATGTTAAGGGCACGTTGAATTCCTCTCCACTCTGTGCTGCATTTGGACTGCTTCCAGTTCACCTGTGAGCAGCCTCTGGAGCAGAGAGACAAAGAGCTGTGATGAAGTTGGCTGAAGCACACGATCAAAATGGAGTAGGCTGGCTTTATTTATTTAATCTGTGCAGAAAGATTGTGAATTCTGTTTGTCCAGCCTAACAGGTAGGTTGGAACTTAGGGCTGTGAGTAAGCAGGCTCGATAATGTAATGGTATTCTCCTTCCTACTTATCAGCTGTTTATACACTTAATATTCATTCGTTTTACAGCACCTCTGGGCCAACGGCGAAATGTGCAGAAAAAGAAGAAGTCGCAGAACCCAAACCTGCAAAGAAACCAACAAAGGAGACAAGAATTATTAAACAAGTACCCTTACTAACTGTAGAAGAATTTGAAAGCATTCCTGCGTAAGTAAGCCTGGCTTTTCTTAGACCCTGTCATGCCAATCTGGGTGGCAGATAAGTTTGGTAAAGTCAGCTCTTGCAGTACTGAGGCTGACAGAGATGTTTTGAAATTTTATATGTTCCACAGGGTGAAACATCATGGTGGTAACTGAATAGTTTATATGCAATACTGACAAACCTGAAAATGAAATGAATAGAGCTATTTAGATTCTTTTTTTATGTATACGTTGGGAAGATCAGAACTAATCAGCTAAAACTCAAACATCTTTTCTCGAAAGTCGCTTTAATTGTATGAACAGAAATTTATTATCTCATACATGGGTTTTCTTCTTGTTTTGAGAACTGACATTTTAGAAAAAAAAAAAAAAAGAGCCATCATAAGACAAAAGGTATGATTACACTTAGAAGGAAAAATAATGATAAGTGCTGTTTTTATTTGACCTAAGTACTGGTTTCTGAAAACTTCCAGTCTTATCAATCCATTCTGAGATGGGAAAAGTAGATTTGTTAAAAGCAAACAACACGTTCCACCAAAACATCCCAAATTTCTGGAATAGGAGTTTTCCCCCTGCCATTAGGATCTGATAAATTGAGACCCTCGTCTGAAGTCAGTTGTGTAGGAATAACTTTTCTTAAATGGCATTTTGGGGACAAAGACAAATATTTCTGCGAAAAAAAGGGAAAATTCTCCTGATGCCTAAGGATAAATTCTCATCTAGACTCTATGTTTCCTGACAACATTTGCTTCAAATGATTATTTGGTTTAAAGTCCGTGTTTTACTTGAGGCTATCAAACCATCTTTCCTATAGCTTTCAGAACTTTCAGGTGAGTGCTGTCCATTTTCTTCTGCAGAATTGCTCAGTCCAAAAAAATGAAGGAGCCTGGATGTGGAGCTAATGACAAAGGACTCTTTGGTTATTTGGTTACTTCTTAAAATCGCGTGCACCTGGTTTATAGAAAGATTGCTTTATTCTGCCTCTAAAATATCTCTTAAGATATTTTTAGAATCTGCACATTCATCTCAGCAGGTGGTAACTTGAGGGAAACGTTTCTTTTAGCCTCAGCACTTTTGAGGGAGCAGGGCTGGCCATTAGGAGATCTATCTCTTTTTCCAGTGATATATAGGTGATGTATTGATGTCGTTATTTTCTTTGAAGAACACAGTACTGCGCTTTGGCTTCCACATCTATGGCAGAAAATGTTTTGATAAGGGCTTCTGTGAATTAAAAAAAAAATTGGGTCACTAGGGGTTTTTTTCTTAAAGTGTTAGTATTTTTGCTTTTGCTGTAGGGAAGCAGATTTTAAAGTTATTTGAAGCTGAAATTACATGGATGAATTTGGAATTTCTCAGCTTTGTGTTTTTACATTAGTGTATACGCGGACTGAAATAAATGTCAGCATTTATGGGTTTGCTGGGTAGAAACATGAGAAGACCGTGGAACAGCTGGAGCTTTTATGATCTTCACAGTTATGCACAGAAGAAAAATTCCAGTTGCTTCGTTGACAGAATTTAGGTTCGGATTAAGGCGCCCACATTTAAGGGGCCATGACACGGGTGTCTCACCGTGTGCCCCCGCTCTTGTTGCCACACAGTGGCAACAGTGCTGATGCTGCTGCTTTTATGTGGAAACATGTTACATGTCCCAAGTATAACTTTTTTATTTTTGTCCAAAATGCCTTCACCTCCAGCTTTGAAGCCAGATTAATTAAAGTATCGATCAAGTTGAAAATGAGCTGCAAATAACTTACGGGCGTTTCAGTCTGAAATTAGAGGAATTGCTTTGAATTCACGAGATTCTATGTGCCTCGTGCAGGGGCTGGCTATTATTAAAATCTACAGCGAGCACGTATTTTTAGTTGGCAATTACAGAAGACCTGCCCACATTCCACCTTGGAATATTGACTTTGTAATTGATTGGCTACTCGTGCTTTGAATTCTTTGCATGTTTTCCAAAGATTCAGTTTTTCCGTTCAGATTCAAATGAGGGAAGAGTTTTCCTGTTCATTGATCTTTGCAGTTTTATTGTCCTGCAGCATCTAGCCGCCTGATATTCTGACCTGAAGAACTCCATGCCTTCTTAAAGGGAATTAGAACATTTTTCTCGATAGAAGTTTTCTAATTCCACACATCCAAACCAAATGCAAACAACCGGTTTGATTTGTTGGCAATTGCAGGAGAATTCGAGTTGCAAGGTTGCCTTTGCTTTTACTGCAGTGTTTTCTGTGGGTTTTTCCTGTATTTCGTTTGCCGCTTGTCAGATGCGTTTCAGATTTCATTTTTATACAATGACTTCTCGATTTCTAGTGTGTTTCTTTTTCCCTGAATGCCTGCCTTTACATCTATAAATACCAAAGAGCCCTACTTGCAAATATTCCAGTGTTCTAACGTTACCACATCACTCGTTTTTTATCTTCTGTGCTTCCTGTATCTCTATGCTGGTATCAACAGACCTTATTATTTTAACACCAGTTTTAGGAAATGCTTTGAAAGCTCAGAAGAGGACATTGGTAGTGCAGAGCTGTGTCTGTGTAGCTCAGGAGGCTGCACAATAAAACACAGAAAACAACACAAAACTGGTATTTCTTAAAAAAACAAAACCAACCAAACAAAAAGACAACAAAGGAATGTCTGTAAAACCAAACACAGGTTATTTATGTTTATAACATGAAACAAATTGTACTGTTGGGCAGAAACAATTTCAGTTTTGGCTCATGCTACATTTTTTTCTGAAGTTGCTTGATTTTTTCTGCTTTTGTATTATAAGTGGTACACTATAAAAGCAGTCTTTATTCCATTCTGAAAGGCTCCTTACAGCCTAAGCACTGGATTTTATTTTATTTTTTTTTACTTCTTAATTTAGCTTTCCAATGCTTCATCTTTTTTGGTTTCAGTTTTATCATGGCTTTTGTATCTTCAAGATTGTTAAATAATCGAGGAAATGAGCAAAATTAAACTACGCTTATTCATTAACGCAAAGCAGAGGAAACTGCCTCTAACTAGGAATAGCACGTATGACTGAGCCTGGTGAAAGAGGAAAATAAACACGGAACTTCATTTGTGACTTTTTAGTTACTGATTTATTTGTATTTGTAGGTATATGAAAGGTCGTATAACATATGACCAGATTAACGTAGTCATTAAAGGCATAAACCAGGCCGTGGCGAGAAAGTACAAGATCTTGGATCAGCCTTTGAAGTCTATGAGTGCACCCATCAGAAATCTCTACAACAGGTTCATGGGACAGGAAACTAAGGATATAAAAGGTATTTATTTTTTTTTTCCCTTTGTTAGTACCAAGCTCATAGCATTTGGATATTGCAGCCCAAGTCTAAAAAGGCTGGACAAGAAGTCAAACAACTAACGACAGCGCGTGGTTTTCATGCTATAACGTAACATATAGTGTCTTGTCCTCAGAAAACTTTCCATCCTGGTGCTCTAGGTGGACTGGTGGAATGGCTTAGCCTGTGGGAAAAACTTGTGGCCAAAACTTTGAGTGCACAAAGATTTAATTTGGAATCGTTACAAGTTCTGGAAACTTCAGTTCTGAAACAAGAATTGACACGGACTATTAAAAATTTGTTCTGAACTTGGGAAATCTGGGTAGTCAATCATGCTGCAGTGACTTGGTGGAAGAGGCAGGGCTGTTTGATTAACGTTAAGAAGTTTTCTCCTCTTGAAAGCATAGACGGAATGAAAATGCACCAAAATGTCCATCTCTTGATTGAAAAGCAAGTTGTACCTACAGGTTAGTTTTTTTTCCAAAGATATGTGGTGCAGGAAATCTCTTAATATTAAAATCTCGTTTCTGACATTCCTTTCCTTTTGACAACAAGGACGACATTATTCCTGGAGGGGGGGTGTACTGCACATCTCAAGCTTGGCGATGTCGTTAGAGTGCCCTCATGTTTTTGAGGTCACACGGAAAGCTGTGCGGCAAACTCTTCTGTCTCACAGAGAAAGAGAGCTCTTTCTCTGGTGGCACCTTGGCAACCACCTCTTGATTTTTTTTATTTTTTTTTTTTCTGTCCCCTGGACAAAATGTGAGAACGTTCTGCCCTAAGCGTGTTCGCTGGGTGGTCAGGAATCACCTTATGACAAACTACAGCTTTTCCTTCCTTCCTTTGGACTTGCTGCTGATCAAGACTCTCTCAGTACTATAGTACAGTGATAATATTGCTAACTTGTAGATTCTAAACACATCTCTTGCGTAGGGAAGGAGTTCTGATGTGATGGACATGTCTGGCACAGGCATCCATCCTGGATTGAGACCTGTGGCTTAAATACATCATACTGAAGTTTTAAAGGATTTCAATAAAAGCACGCTGAAGGCATGCATCTGGACTACTTCATATGACCGGCTTCTGATTTAGGCTAGCGTAGTTTAGTTTTGCCCTAGACAAATGCCACTTCGTTCTTAACAGTGCCTCGTATTGACTTGGGATTTCTTAAAACACTCACCTCATCTGTTTAGAGGATTTTTTGTAGTTTAACTCTTCCTGTCCTCAGGAGGATAGCAAGTAGTCTGCATCGTGATCCATGGCAGCCTCAGCTGCAGTGGAGCCATTCTAGCAACTTGAGAGAGTTACAAATAGTCAGAATTTTCTACAAGAAAGTGTTTTTTTTTTAAGCTTGAAAAACTGAGGCTTTAAATTTCTTCAAGTGCCTGAGAGCCAGTCTTTATTTTCTTCTGTTGGAAAGCTCAGTTAGGAAACTAGGACATTCAGTATCTGAGAGAGTGTGTGTGTGGTAGGGCTTTCTTTCTGTTTTGTTTTTGTTTGTTGTGACTAATCATCTAGAAAACTTAGAGAAAAGGTCTGGCAGGCTGTCAGATGGTTCTTATCTGGTCAGCACAAAATGATTAAATGTCTTTATCCATTGCATTTTTCAGGATGAGGTTGGGCGTTCATTGATTTGTTTGCTTAAATTTCTACTGCGAGTCTCTCTGCTTAGGATTCCCGCAGTTTCTCAGCCTGGGCTGATTGCCAACTGCCCTCTTGTTCTGATTTCAAGATGAGAAAAGATGCTGCCTGCTTTATCCAGGTTTAGGGTGACCTTGCATCCAGTAAGGTGATTCAGTTTATTTCACATACGGACCTACTGTTTCCAACCCAACCACCACCCTTTACCCAGCTCTGGCTTTTTCATAAAAAATAAAACCAACAAAAGATCTCCAATAACTTAATTGAAAGAAGAGATGCTCTGTCTTAGATAACATATTGCTGCCTCTGCCTTACTTTAAGGGTAAAAGGAGGAGGCAGAATTCTGTCCTCTTTCTGTCCTCCCCCCCTCCAGCCTTGCGACTTCTTTCTCGTAAAACTGGGAAGCATGATACTACAGAAGAACATGTTATTTCCTTCTTGCTTTCTCTCCTTAAAGATAATTGGATGTTTCTTTCTTAGACCTCAATTAGCATGGTTCTGGTTTCAAATTCCTTTCTTAAGGTTTTGTGAAGATCCATGGTTAAAACCTTAACATTGTGTTACAGGAAGTATTAAATGTATTAGTAGATCTATAATTATCTCCTGTCTGAGCAGTGTTTAAAGACAGAATGTGAAATCACAGCTGCTGAATGTGTCTATGGAGGGTGTAGAATGACTCCCTTCCTTTCCTTCCTCCTTTCCTTTCCTTCCTCCTTTCCTTTCCTTCCTCCTTTCCTTTCCTTCCTCCTTTCCTTTCCTTCCTCCTTTCCTTTCCTTCCTCCTTTCCTTTCCTTCCTCCTTTCCTTTCCTTCCTCCTTTCCTTTCCTTCCTCCTTTCCTTTCCTTCCTCCTTTCCTTTCCTTCCTCCTTTCCTTTCCTTCCTCCTTCCTTCCTTCCTCCTTCCTTCCTTCCTCCTTTCCTTCCTCCTTTCCTTTCCTTCCTCCTTTCCTTTCCTTCCTCCTTTCCTTTCCTTCCTCCTTTCCTTTCCTCCCCCCTTTCCTCCCCCGTGTCTACTGTTGTGGGGGACTTTTTCTTGGGGTTTTGTTCAAATGCTTTAACTCCACTCCAGGCCTCTGTTTCTTACAAGCACTTGATAACGAGAATTTCTTAATTAACCGTTATTCTTCCCCAAATCTGATGGAAGGCAAGGGATTGGTGGGCTGCGGAGCTCTGACGTATGCAGGGCTACTTCCTTTTGTTTGTAAAGGGCCAATTCCCGAACTCAGGCGCCTGCTGAGAGAAGGTCATCAGGCCGCAGCTTATTTCAGATGATGCGAAGCAATTAGTTGGGATTCAAATGGCTCTGCTACTCACTTGTGTTCCATGATGGAAACTCTGGCGTGCGACACCTTCCTCTGTAAAGCAATGTTGTAATCTTTAAGCAGACCCTGAGCATAAATTTAGTTTTGCTCTGGTCAGCGCTTTGGATGTTGCCAAGAGCACACCACCGACAGGCAAGGCCTTACGGCATCAAGGCTGATTGTGTTTGTTCACCAGAATTGTTAAGAAGAGGTTGCGTTGTTGCTTGGGAGATATTCAGTGTATCCTACAACATGACCATTTCTATGGCAAAGTCTTTGTTTGTTTTCCAGGTGAATTTTTTTTTGTGGACGCTGATATCAAAGAGTTCGCTCAACTGCAAGTGGATAAGCGCTTCTATAACATCCTCAATATCCTGCGCCACTGCCACAGAATGAGAGAAGTTCGTAGCTCAAAACTCGTCCGCTACGTCCTCTTCTAATGAGCTTTCCATGTTCTGCTTGCCCAAGGTACAGCAGGGAGAAGTGTTTTGAGATGCAGAGAGATTCCATGTGTGAGCATTTCCTATCCAACTCTCTTCATTTTCTAAAAGGCAGTAGGGAGGGCCAAGAAGTGCTTTTCAGACACCTGTTCAAAATCAGGAGTGGCAATAGCAAGTGGCCTTGAAGTACTTGAGTTTTGTTTTGAAAACCTGTCTTTTGGTAAATTAGAAATGCAGACCAGATGGGCCATTGGTGCACCCGTGGTCACAAGTGGTTTTAATCTCATTTTTAGGTCAGCACATTAAACTTAAATTCTCTGCATCTTAATAATGTTCCTTTTGTGTTCCTTTGTGTTAGAGACTGTTCAAGCCTCTGTAGCTACTCAAAGGAAGCATTTGATTCCTTTTTTTGTTTTAGTTTTTGTTATCCTTCAAACCAATTTCCAGATTCCATCATCTTTTTGTTTTTGTTGTAATTGTATGTTTTGGAGTTTCCTGCATTGCTTGGATCTGAGGTGGTTTAAACATTTCCAGACTGACGACTGGCGGGTGTGTTAGACATGTGATTTTCGTACTTCATCACACCGCCAGGGTTTTTCCCTCAGATCAACTCATTAGACTGATACAATAGAGCTGTGGAGGGTTCTTTAAGTGAAAATATTGACTTCCACTTGGAAGATACAGGTCAAACTCGTCACAGTTTTTATGGTAGAAGGTTACTTTCAAATGATGTATTAGTGTAGGAAGTTCCAGTCTAGAATTATTGTGGTAAGTATCAACTCCACAAGTAATGAAATCTGTTTTCATAAGAAAAGCTGTGGTATTTTCCTTCCATGAGTCTCTCTCTGCTGTTAAGCCAACAACTAATCTAAAACGCCTCCTGTTGTACACTGGCAGTGTTAAAATGACAATTAAATGAGCAAAAGACCATGAAAGAATGCTGAAATTTCTCAATAAAGAGTTCCTAGTGAGCACTGTGTAAACCTGATTCCCTTTCTTTGTGTGTTTGTGAGGTTTGAAGGCGTTTTTTTGCTCTGTCGCGTTGAGATCCAAGCTGAGGTCTCTAGTCGGCATCATCTTAGAATACATTTTGTGTTCAGATAAATGCAGCAGAGGCGGATGTGCAAAATCCGTTTCCATAGGTGTCAGCTGACTCCGTCTGTTTCTTGCAAAGCTGCTTTGACATTATATAAAACGTAGAGGTTGGGTCCATGGATCATCAGGTCCTTTTTTGGTTTGTCTTGCCCCACCTTCATGTACTCTTAAGAACCAAAATCCAAGACTTGCAACCTTCTAGAACTTTTATTTCACATTTGGTTTTCACATGCACAGGTGACTTGCTCCAGCTTGTCCAACAGCGTAACTTCTGCTTTCTTCTGCTCTCCCTCTGATCTTCTGACTCCTCAGCTCTCCAACCTGCGCCAGGAGGAGACCCCCTTGCACATGTGTCCCTAGGTTGATCTGTTGGACACGGGACTGTTTCATTATTTAAAGCATGTTGACTTTTCTACCTCTGCAATTTGTGATTGCGCCGGGCGTGGAGTCTGGGCTAGAGTGAGGGGAATCGGGTGAGCTCGCAGCGGCTCTTTGTTAGTACTTGTTTTGGTCTGGGTAAGCTTGGTTGCTGCATGAATATTTTTCTCCCCCCTGCAATTCCTTTTTGATGGTTTATTGTGGCGATTGCAGCTTGTGATTCATTTAGATGTTGGTTAACAGCTTTCAGTCTGTTACTATGGAGTTTTTAATTTTCTAAGCTATTTTCCCTTAGGCAGATTCTCACAAACACGCTCATTATTTTAATCCCCTCTCCTAGCATTGAGTTTTCTCTTACTTCTCACGAGGAAGTCTCGCCACGAATTGTGGTCACCTGCTGTACCTCTCCACCCTTCTTCCTCAAAAAGTTCACACTGATTGCGAGCTAGAAAAGCTCTCTTGAAGGAGTTTTTGGTGTTTCCAAAGTGTTTTGGGGGAAGAAATGTTCATCTCCAGGAGCTGCCTCAAAAGATGACCATCTTGTGCTGCATGTTTAGTTGTTTCTCTCTGACCAGTGCTCCCAGTTATCTTTCATCAGCAGACAACTGGTAGCAGCAGTAGATAGCAGGAAGCGTTTCTCAGTCCTGCCAGATGGTTTAATGTAACGCTCCTCCAAATTACAGCGAACTCACAGCTTTCCAGTGCTAACTTGTGCTCTTCCAAGCATCAGCTGCTCTGATATTTCAGCTTCTGAAAACAAGGAAGTCAAAAGTGAGGGAACGCCAATTTAATTACCCAATACCCAGGGAAGGAATCACAATCTTCCCACAGCCTTTTTCTGTTCTCAGGACGCGGCTTTGTTCGTGCTTTTCTTTGCTCATCGCCCCCTGGACGTAGTGGGAGCCGTAAGGAACAGGAAGTGATAGATAAATGTGTGCTGAGCAAAGTTACCTCCTTGGGTCAGTCTAGACAAAACACTCGATTGCGATGATCTGATACGATGCGGTAAATATCTTGGGCAGAGGCGGAAAGAAATGCCCGTTCAATTTGTCCTTGACGGTCAGATATCAGACTGATTCCCGCTGCCCCGGGCGCAGCGGGGGAGTTTAGAGGTCGGGAAAGCGGTCCCAGGGGAGTAGGGTTTTGTGCCTGTCGGGAACCCACGGGTCCATCTAAAAAGTCAAGACAAAACAAAGTTGCTTTTCAAAATGCTTTTCAATCCTATTGCTTTGCTGGTTTTGTAGGTTTTAAAAAAATGAATTTTTTTTTTTTGTTGTTCTCCTTGAGCTCCTCTTTTGAAGAGGCACTAATGGAAATAATTATCTGTTGAAGTTGCTGCTCAAAGCACTCTTACCCGTAAGTACTTAGTTCGGTGTTTAGCTGCGTGTTGTTTCAGGAGGCAGCGATTTCCATCTGCGAGAGCACATGTTCTCTTTCACAGTGCCCATGAGGGGGAAAAGGAAACGAGTGTTTTGTGTCATTCATGCTCGGTCTGCGTTTATAGGGAGTTAATACTGAGCAAAGCTGGTAAATAACTGAGAAAGAAAATTGTTAATGAGGACTTTGACAGAGAGTCTCTGAGTTGAGAAAGGTCTCGCTCCCTTTTTTTAATCCAGTTTTGCATTTATAGGGTTTGTTTGTTTGTTTGTTTTCCTTGAGTGCTTGATTCTTTCTGGACAAGACCCCTTAAGACATGTTGAGTGCAACCAAAACCAAGAGCCAGGCTCAGTTTGGACCCTATGCACATGATAACCATGAGAGTTGATACTTTAGCATCTATAAAGTTTAATATCTTTATAATTAGGCTTGCCATTTTCCATGGTAAAGTGCAGAAAGCTGTGATCAAAACCACTTAAGTGTGTTTGTCTTAGGTCATAACCTCTGGTTCCTCATGCTGAGGATTTCACTAGGAAAATGGATTTTCCATTTTTTCAGCTCTTCATGTATTTACTTGGTGTACATAAACTAGAGGAGTATCACAGCAATGAATAGCAACACAATGGCTTTAAAATTCTTTTGTATTCCAGTTTAGTAGTGCTTCTTACTTTAATTGATGTGAGATTAATAAGTGCTGACAAGCCGAGGCGTTTACATCACTTCGTGAACTCAAGCTGCTTGCAGTCTCATGGCAATATTTTAAGGGTCTTTCATGCTCAGTAGAAATCTTGTGGATTGATCCATTCTGAAGTTTGCCTTCTTTCCTTTTTCATTTTTCTTCTCAGATTTCAGGGGACATTTGTCCGTGGGAGAAACTCAGCCACTGTTCCCACATATCTCTTTCCTCTGGCCAACCTCATCTCACTCATCCCTGCCGATGTGTCTCCTTGCCGTGTGCTGAGCACCAGCATTTCAATTATGAACAAATGTCTCGTGTTTGATATTTATGCAGCAGCTGAGAAACATAAATAATTAAATTTCCCTATGCAGGCCAGGAGTTGGGCGAGCTTCTTGAATGTGAGCTGTGCTGGCTTGAAAGATTCGCTGTAATGGTTGCTACCTATACGCTTGTTCCTTAACAGAAGCCGCAGCGGTAATCGTTAATAACTCGGCTGTGACTCAGCAAATCACATTAACCTTTGGGAACGCGCCGAGGTTGCTTTTCCGTGCAGCCTTCATTTTCCGAATAGAAGAATGAGTCGTTCGGAGCAGGGGAGAGACCCGCAGCTTCTTTCCGGATGGTTCATTTGAGAGGAGACGGCCGTGAGGAAGTGTGACTTTGAGTCAGTTGTTGTGCAAGTCTAAGATTTAGAGTCAAGTTGTTCAAATGTTTGGTTTTAACAACTTGTATTTTTCTGTTTAAGTCTGGGGTTTCCTGTGGTGCCTTCAGCCGTGCTACGACGCGTCCACCTTGAGCTGCGCGGGGACATCAGGCAGCTTTGCGGAGTTGCTGCAGTTGCGTGATACCGGCTCTGGGAGCACACGGGTGGTAAATCTCTCTCCGGTATCTCCTTGCTTACACCTCGCTTTGGTCTCACTGGAGAGACCTCGTGTCCGGGCATCCTTTTCTTCTCAGTTACAGCTGAACGCTGTGAATTCATGTGGCTGTCGCAAAACAAGGCAGTAAATATAGATAAAAACTGGCTTTACCAAACAGGAACTCTCTGTCAGAAGTGGGAAAGCGGTTAGCCGACCTATTTAATTACAGGTGAGGATTTGGCTTGGACTCTTTCTCTGTGAGGTCATGGTTGCATCTTGGTCCAAATTAAAGAGAAGCCAGAAGATGGAAGCGAGGGCAGCTACAAAGGTTTCCTGTGAGGGAAAAAAAGGGAAAGAGATGATTCAAGGGGAGATGACACTGGCTTTGAGAAACAGAGTGGACGTCCCTGTGGGGATAGATGGGCTGAGGGGGGACCAGAAGAATATCCCAAAGCCACACCTGGGGATTTCTAACGTCAGTGTTTGCAGAGCCTAAACCTTGCAGCAAAGCTTTTGGCCCTTAATGCGTTCAGGGTTACCCTGGCCATGGTCTAGGGTGCACCAAGCCTGGACCAAGACCTTGACAAAAGAATCATCCATCCTCTCAGCTCTGTAATTTCAAAATTGCCAGTTCAGGCTAATTCTTCTCTGAGTAGGTTTGTTCCTCCCTTGCAGTGGCAGCAGCTCCCTGGACGTCCTGCCCTTCCCTCTGCAAGATCTCAGGAATAACTGCAAAGGGAGAAAGAAAAAGCCCCGTTAACCTTTACCATCTGTCTCTTCTCTGTGTAATCCAGTTGGTGTTTGTCTTCATGGAGATAATTACTCAGAAGTATGTAATTGCAAGACAAATGTTTAATTAAGAGCGGGTTTATTGCTAGTCTCTTGTCTGCTTCCATCTGGAAAGAGCGTGGTTATGTTGGTCATCTCAGCAGCCTGGATCGAAGGTCTGATGGTCCGATTCTGCACCCTCACAAAAAAGGAAAGAGATAAATTAAAATACTAATGGGACCCTTCATTCCCTGCTGCTGCCACGGGAGCTTCTGATTTCCAAATAACGCTTTGCCCAAGATCCACATCTGATGACAACCACTGTAGATAAACCAGGTTCGCCTTCAGATGAATCCGTAATTTGGGATGATGTCCTCGACCTGACCAGTGCCTTGTAAAGGAAAATTGCTCTTTCAGGTGATGCAGTTATTTGCCTCCAGCTGAGCTTAAATCAAAATTACATTTCCTAGCTCTTCAGCAATGCCCAGTAATGCATTCCTGTAATATCTTAGAAGTCAGAAGATTTTTAAAACCAAAAAAAAAAAGCCTTACACAGGGTGCAAAGGCATGCCTGAATAAATAGGCTGTGAATTACTGGCCTCTGCTGCTTCCTGGGAAGACTCAACAAAGCGAAGCTGGCCCCGTAACCTGACTGCATGGGAAATTATCGTTAAAAATATTCCTCCTCTCATCGCTCTTGGGTGTGGTGGGTGTCCGGGGCAGAGCCACCTCCCTGCCTTACATTAACTGCAGCAAGCAGCAACCGCCAAAGTAATTTAAATATGTTTTCCCCTCTGGGGAATCACGCTGATCTTAATAGTGTGTTTTTTTTAATTAAATAATGTGCTGAATGTTACAAGCTGGAAATACATTAATTTATTTTTTTTTATATTTATTCTTTGCAGCAGTGTTTCCTTCTGGTTGTCGTTCAGTTGCTCATGGTGAGAAGACCTCAGGGTTGTTTCCTGTTGAGAAACAGCCCTGGGACCCTGCGTGCAGGAGGATGTGATACATGGGAATAAATATATATGAGCAGCTGGCAAAGTGCTGACCCTGCAGCCAAGTTGCAGGGTCTGTCGAGAACCTGGCGCTGGGGCTGTCCTGGTGAACCAGTCCTGCCAAGCTCCTCACCTCTCCCCTCCCAGCAACTGGGAAATTCGGAAAATGCTGGAGTTTCGGCGTTGCTTTCCTCTCTTGGTAATCAAGTGGGTGAGCAGGCAGAATGGCAGCAATTTCGTTGATTCTTTAAAGCCCCAGAAATGTAAAAAAATGACCTATTTTTTTTTACCCCTTGCTGGTGCATCCCAGCTGTGATCTCACACTCCGCTCTCACTCGGCGGTGCTGGGTGTGATTAATCCAGCAGCCAAATGCGGTTGCTTTGGGGCTGGGAGATGCCATGGCAACATCTCAGCCAGGAGCTGGTTGGGTATGAACGCACACGCCAATTAAAGTTTAAACAGCCGTCGACGCAGAGAGCGAGCTGTGTTCATGCAGCAGGACCACTGGTTTATTAATAAAGTAGAAGTGGGAAGTCCCTTCGATACTGGTGGGTGCCCGGGGCTCCTCCACCCCTGCCTGGCCCCACGAGGCTGCTCGTTGCTCCCTCCTGGAGGGGTTTAGAGGTTTTGAGATCCTTTAGCTCCTCCATCGCCTGCAGCGATGTGCTCACGGGGCTTCTTCCTGCTTTGGGATGGGCTGAGCTCTCTGTCAAGCACCGCTACGAGATCCTCAGCATTTCCCACCCCCAGATTGTAACAAATGGCTTGAAGTTATTAATATTTTGTGCTGCAACGTGAACCAGGAGAGGTTCTCTCATGATTACGCCTCAGTGTTAGGAACCACTCTGGACATTATCATGGATTAATGTTCTTATCCCTATTGTACAAAAGGAAAAACGAGTTGTCAGGGCATTAAAGTACTTCCTGAGGCCACACTGCGAGCTGAAGGTGGAGATCGTGGTGCAAAGCTGCCTCTCCGTGCTCCCCCAAGCTCTCACCTTGCAAATTCCTTTTCAAGCAGCGATGCTTTTTCCTTGTTGACTTGCCAAGCTCTGCGTTAAACCCACTTGGCTTCGCCTCCACCCCTTCAACTTGGGAAGTCCAGGTCTTTCTGTCTTAACAGAAAAGAAACCTCTCCCAGTATCCACATCTGAGAAAAACCTCTCTCTTTGCTCTATGGGGTTTGGTGACACCCTTTGTAAGGCCAAATCTTACAGACTCAACTAAAAGCTGCTGCAGGAGCCCTTCCTCACATGAAGTCACATGTGTCCGTGTTTCTCCCAGCCACACGTCAGATTTGCTCCCTCACCAATTGTGGTGGTGGCTTTTTTTTTAGCCCCCGTGATCATATCATTTATTACCTTCAGGAAGCTCACCTGGAAACGGAGAGCGTGGGAGGGATGCTCTATAAAACAGCATCAGAAAATGCAGCAAAACACCCTTTCATTTAAAGCTGGAAGCACGCCGTGCAGAGGTGACAGGGAATGCAAATCTGCTGGGCTTTGCAGAGCCAACTTTTGGAGCAGATCAAGCTTAAAACGCAAGTTTTTTGAAGGCTCTGCTCAGCTCGCCACTGCCGCAAGGGTAAAACAGCTTTTTTGATGCCAGTTTCAATATTTCCCTTCATCTGCCTTTCGTTGGGATATTTTCATCCACTCAGAGCTGAGGTCCCATTTTTTTGGCAGCATGGGGAGAAGCCAGGCTGCCTTGCATGAAGGATGGGGAGCTCATACAGAGAGATCTTTGCTTGTTGGCTGGGGAAGACATTTCTTATTTTTTTCCAGCATTACAAAATGCCATTCTGAGACACAAAGAGGACAGAGGGAGGTGACAGAGGGGGAACAGTGACTGGAAGGGGACCTGGGGGGTGGTGGCAGTGCCACGCAGGGAGGTTTCTTGCAAAGGTGCTTCAGAGGTCACAAGTTGTAACTTATTCCTATTTTCTGTACTCAGATGCAGGTGATTGAATTCCCAACAACCAGAGGAAGCGCACTTAGAAGCCTGCAGCCCAACCATTTTTTTTTCTTAACTGGGCTGATGGGACATACCGTTGTGCCGAATTTCACCCAGGTCCAGCTGCTGAAGGGTCTTTCTTGCTCCACCTGGCCACCAAATCCTCCAGGCTGACTCAAAAGCATGTCCTAAGCTTCCAGGCCCTCAGCCCCCCTGGTTTTCTGGCTCCGTACATGTGCTCGCAGCAGCCATCAGAAGTCTGGTTTGTGTTTTTAAGAGGCTTCTTCATTCTTCTAAAACCTTGATTATTTTGCTCTGGCTCTTCTTGCTGGGCCTAATCACACTTGAATGGCTCACTTATCTGAATTAGCTTGATTAATGACAGAGCTCAGACACAAAGCTGCTCAGCCTGCTCGAGTTATCTTTTCCATGGGAGTATTTATAATCTTTTATTCTTTCACTGCAGCCAAGCTTTTGTCTCAGCTGTTAGGTGGGAACATACAAGCCACGAACACATAGACAAATAGGTCATAGAGTTCTTCAGCTGATCAAATAAACAAAATCTCCCTGGTGGATAACATCAAATTACAGATTTATCTGTTGCACATATCTTAAGAGGTCTCCTCTAAAATCCAGCAGCACCTTTTTGCAGCTTCTACAAGGAAGCCACCACACGAATCCTCCTCAGGGCACCCGTGACTCAGCCCAGAGTGGGTTTTCATCTGACTTGGCAGAGGTCAGGCATCATCTGCTGCCGCTACCCTGCCCAGACTCTGCTTGCCGTCAAAGGACTTGCTTCCATAGCAGCTGTCTTGGCAGCTGGAGTGTTCTCCAGTCTGAAGGCACTGGTGGCTCAGCTGGTTATTCTGGTTTTATTCTTCAGCTGGAAGCATCTTCCAAGCTTGGGGAAGACCACGGAAGTCAAACCAGCACTGAGAAAAAAACCCTTTCAGGGCTCTGCATGGCCATGTGAGCCAGAGCTGATGTTTCTTTCAACTCACGTAAAAGCTGATGCAGCCCTCTTCCATTGGTGAGCCACAGTGTGCATCACCACACAGATCTCCCATGAGATCATGTAGTCCTGGCCTCTTTTGGGGCACTACTACAGGGAAAATCATAGGTGTGTGAGCCACAGGTTGAGAGATAGAGCCCTAAGCTCTGCTTTCCATTCTGGTGCAGTGAAACCTTTGCTTGCAGCCACCTAAGGAAGGAGAGGATGGAAGAAATAGTCCCCAGATCCCCACCGACAATGTCTCATGCAGCAGTGGCACTCCTGGGGTGACCCTCTTGTCAATGAAGACATGCAAAGCCTCATCCTCATGCCTCCAGCGGTGGCCAGAGCTTGCCTGACCTATCCAGGGGTATCTTCTCAGCTTGGGGCGGAAGATGGCAGATCTGTATTGCTGGTACCCTTGCCCTGCTGAACTCCCAGATAAGAGCCTCCAGAAAAAGTCACAGTATTAATTAAAAGCTCATTTCCTGAACTACCTCAAATGTGCTCCCTGTGCGACATCCAGATGCTGCTCCCAGGCAAACTGTTTTGGGCCAGGAGACTTCTCTGCAGGGAGGCTGTTGTTAGCATCCGCTCTTCAACCCCTTTGCATATTCGCAGCTTTGGGGTGTTTGGGGTCAAGCTGTAAATTCGAGTTGACCCCCTATTAGAAAGCCAGCTCAGCTAAACACTGCTCGGCTTCAGTATGTCATGGCATCTGAGAGGTTGGGCAGTTTGCATCGCCTCCAAACCACCTTTTTAAGCTTATAAACACCACTTACAATTAGAATGGCAGTGCAGGAGGGTAATGGCCAGTCTTGGGGAGGGGAGGGAAATTATCTTGCTCTGCCCGCGGCATCAGTTATTTCTCACATCGAAATATTCCCCAGACGTTGGCTCTAAAATACAAAGGGCTGGATGCTGATGTTTCGGCTGGGTTGCTCTCAGAGGAGATAGCATCTCTGGGCGCAGACAGCACGGCTTTCCCAAACGGGGCTGCTTAAGGTCATTTGAGAACCTCACTTGCACATGTTCAAACAGCTCCTTCATTATCATCCGTCAATCCCTTCATCCTCGCCTGGTCCCTCGGATACCCACTGTGGCTGGTGCAAAGCCATCCCGCTTAATTGGGACCTCGGGGAAGCTGTTCCCATTCTGAAGCCTGCTCTGCTTTAATTAATGGATAAAATAATCTATGAATAGGAAGACCTTGACTAACTCCCATTTTTTATTTCCTTGCTGCTTCTTCCCATGCTTCTCCCAGGTAATTTGGAGCGACGCTTTGTGAAGGGCCGTGCAAAAAAACGTGACTGCTTGTTTTCTGCGGGCTCAGTCCTGCAAATGAGCAGGAACGCAAAGGCTGGGAGCTGATAAAGCATTTAAATACTCGTGTGAGCAGGCGCGTTGTTCCTGGGATAGCTCCAGGATAGCTGGATCCAGGCGCTACAGGGGATTTGCCCCAAAGGTTGGGGAAACCGCAGGCTTGAGGTGATGCTGTTTAATCCAGGCATCGTCCGGATTTGGCGTCCTGGGGACAGCCACGATGAAAGAAAGGCTTCTGCTTTTAGAAAGAAAAACCACAAGTTTTAACGTAATACTCAGCACATGCAGCTGAGAGTTGGGTCATCTCCTCAGGGGCCTCCTTCTGCCACCGCTCTGTCAGGTACCTCTGCCCCCAGGTGCGAGGCTCACGGTGTGTAAAGGCTGATTATAGTGTATGTGAAAAAATAATAGCAGGTAATGGAAATGGTAGAAATGTGGGTGTTTGGAGAATGCTTGCTCTAACGGCATCCCTTGTACCAGGGAGTTGTGACAAGCTCATTCCCAAAGATTTACAAAGGTGGCTGCCTGTGACATGAGCGACTTCATCGTTTTCCCTTTGCTTTGGCAGTTTTAGGTCAGTTTAATAGGACAGAATTAAAAAGGAAACCAAGGAAGTCGATGCCAAGTTGGTGACGATTTGGGAAATCAAAAGCTTTGCTCTTGATTAGTTTTGTCGCCAGTGAGATGGAAGGAGCAGGCTGGGATCCCTCGCAGTCGGGGAGCCGCAGCGGTCGCTGCTCTCGCCCTGGGTTTGGTTCCTCACAGAGCACTGGAGGAGCTGGCGGGGGCTGAGGTCAATACTTGTCAGAGCACAAAAATCTATCGGGCACGTTTCCTGATTTGAAGCATTCCCCTTTCAAAGAGGCATTTCCTTGGCAGACAACTCACCAGCTGATGTTATGGTGTCCGACAATGGTCTGTGCCTAAAGCCAGGGTCTCGCTGGACTTACCTGCCAGCTGCTCTGTAGACACCAACACTGAATGCTGAGGTATATTATTTGATTTATAACACTTTGAGGAGAAATCAGAGCGCACGTGGAGAAGTGAATGGTGCACGTGGCAAGTTAAGAGTGGTTTAATTTCCCCAGCTTGACATTCACAGCACTTTCCTGTCCTGCTGGTTTTAATTTCCACTTTATTTCTGTACATTAATACTACTTCAGGGCAACTGTTCGCACATTACTGTCACCCATCCCCCTGGGGAATTCATCTTTTCCTGGTGGCATTGGTGCAAATGCAGAGTAATTCTAGAGTAGCTACCATGGCTAATGCAGCCGGACCATGCTCAAGTATTGCTTTACCATGTTTTTATGATCACCAAAACACATCTGACGAGCTGCACCAGTTAAAAAAAACACATATGCAATATTAAATGGCTTTTTTTTTTCTTGCCTCAAGCCCACCTAGCGCATGCTGCACCGAATCTAGAAATATAAACTGACCTTTATGAAGGCGAACTTAGTTTGAATAGGGAAAATAGAGAATATCTCTGGTTCAGCCATTAATCAGCTTCTCTTCTTTTGGATGAGGTTCCTCTCCCACCCGGGGGCTCCCAGCTGTCCTGGCCCCATCGCACCCACAGCTCCCCTTGTTCCGCTGTGCCAGTTCAGCGCTTCTCCTGGCAAGCCGAGATTTATTTACTCCGCACCAATTTATCTTATTTTCAGTTTAAAATGCAAGAAGTGCGTGGGTTATAGCAACATAATTTGCAGCCTGCTGATTAATAATACAGCTGACGGAACAAAATTGGGCTGCGAGCTCAAAAGTGCCGAGGGAAGCTAAAATTTGGTGAGCGGCGTGTACGAGCGGGGTGGGCAGCCCAGAGAGGAGGCTGCCGAGGCAAGAAATGCTGTTTGCTTTTTCGCTGCTTCACACACAAACCCCAATTCTGTTAAATCCCCTTCGCCCTACCTCACCATGCACCCTTCCTTCCTTGGAGATGGGTCTCGGAGACACCCCCAAAGCGCAGCAGCTGGTCTTAGCACCTCTGGGCATGTGGCCGCTTTCACAGTGCTATACTTTACGGAATCCGTGCTGAAAAAATATGTATGCTCTGCCTGTTGCTCATGAGCCTGTGGAAGCATTAATGATTCAGCCCAGGGTCGCTGGAGGTCACTAATAGACAGGGCAATGGCCAACGTTTTGCACCTTGTTCCAACGGCTGATAGAATATCGGCGTGTTACATTTGTCAAAAAAAAATGTGCTGAGCATACCGTATCCAGCAGGAAATGTTGGTGCCGGGCTCAGTCGTGTCGCTTCGCTGCTGTCACCGAGTTCAGGTCTGGCACCCTCCTCAGGCCGTGTGTGTGTGTAACAGCGTTGTCACACACCTGTGGACGCCAAAAGCTGCGATTTACGGCGTACAGTGTGAGTCGCACCAGCACCGCACGCCGTAAATATGGTTATATCCATTCATTACACTTGGCGGCTTCGTGAAGACGATGAGCTAAGTATAGCTGCCTAGAGCCACTGCAGTTTAATCACCCCGTTTGAGCGGAGGCCCCTTTCTCTTGTTAGCATTCGGGACCGATCCAGCTGCGGTGCCTGTTGCTAGGGCGGCGCCAGAACCCCTCCACAACCCCATTCATGGCGCTGCCGGAGTTGTTTGTGCTCCGGGGACAACCGCCAAGGTCCTGTGGGATGCCGAGCGCTGCCCTCGTTTCCTGAAGCCCCTGCAACATCCAGGCTCTTCACCAAAACCAAACCCGAATCAACCAAACCAGCATCCACCTTTTGAAAGGGGTTTGTGTGTTTCAGCCCATAGCTGGGATGGTAATTTATTTTCCATTTTTCCTTTACGGAAAGATGCTGGGAAGCAGCACTTAAACTCACAGCGATGCGAAGCACATGAAATGAGATTCCCTGGGAGGTTTTAACAATAACTGTTAATGCTCCTATTCCTCTTTCTTCTGATTTCCGCACCCCCCTGCATCGCATTCGCACACGTAAGCACCAATTCAATACCTTCCTGCTCGCGGGGGAACCGGATGGGAACGTTCATTTTAATCTTAGCGAAACAGTGCAGTGGTCTCGTTACAGATTACTATACCACCAAAAATTGCTTATACACCTTAATTTCCTCCTGTATAATTCCCTGGGAGTTTAATTTACTGGATCATTTTCTCTTTTATTTTTTCCCACCTGCAGAAGGCTCAGGAGGCTGGGTTCCTCCAGCTCTAACAAACTGGCATGCTTGCCTGGAGGGGATCAATAACTATCGAATTATCCCGCTTCCTTCACTTGCACTGTTGAAGCAGCTTCCTTTAATTGTTCTCCCACACTGTAAATACAGAGTATGGTGAATTATTCTTTTTCATATTAAGGCTGCTCTCCGAGTCATGCCACCTTGGGGGTGGAAAGGCCTCAGCTACCTCACCTGGATAACCCTCAGGCCCTTAGGGCACTTCAGAAAATCCATTACGTATTTCTCCTGGGGAAAAGGCCTTGCTTCATCTGGGACAGACCCAGGAGCAGACCCCAGAAGTGGACAGACGGAAGGAATGGAGAGACACAAGGACACTGGGCCAAAGCAGGCCCTGGCGTGGTTTTCGCAGCCTGCGGGAGCGCTGCTTTGGTGCAGAGCTGGAATCTCACATGTTAATACTGGTACGTTGGCTTTGGGGTGGGGGAAAAAAAGGTACAAAGCCCGGCCGGGGTTGTCTCAATGTTTGGAGTTCAGGGAGTTCACCTCAGGCCCTGAGCTGTGAGGGGTGTCTGGAGGTGGGGGTGACAGGGGAGAATGGCATCTAGTGGGAGGCAACCTTCCAAGGCCGTTAGGATGAGAGAGGCACCCTCTCAGGGTCGTTAGGACGCAATCAATCAAAGGCCTCGGAATAAGGAGGATGAGCTTGTTCGGTTGTAAAAGAACATGAAACAAAGACAAACTAACAAGGGCAACTAGCAAGGACCGTTAACAAGGACCCCCTTGAGTAATTTGATAACAAAAAATCCTTGGGAAAAGTGCTGAGAACGACTAGTTTTGGGACGAGGGTAAAAAGTTCATCGTGAGGAAGACATACGGCCTTCATCCCTGAAGACCCCTGCCCAAGACCACCCGGAGGCACCGCGCAAGCGTCAACAGGAGGAGCTGCTGACCACTGGAACCGATGCCTTTTCCGGGATAGCTCATGATATGTGCAGGTGTCTAATGAATATGGAACTTTCACTGCCTATAACCAAGGTAGCTGCGTGGTTCAGGTGTGCACGTTTTTGGAGAAAAAATCCCCCGTGCACCCAGCGCTGATCAAAACATACCTACTTTATGACCTTCTGGGTTACAGAGTCTTTATTCCGCATGTCAGGGGAGCCAGGAGGGATCCCTTCAGGTGGCTCCTCACAGCAGCTATGGCGGGATGGGGTGTAAGGGGACACCAGATCCCCTCGTAATGGGGGTAACTGGATCTCCTCAGGTGGAGGTGGCAGTGGGAAAGAGACACCAGATCCCCTCCGGTGGCTCCTCAGGGGACTGTGGCAGGAGAGAGCCAGACCCTCTCGGCCGGCTCCTCACAGGGACTGTGGCGGTGAGTGGGAAAAGGGACACCAGGTCCCCTCATGGTGGGAGGCGCCAGATCCCCTCAGCAGCGCACAGGGACTGTGGTGGGGCAGGGTGGGCGGGAAGGGGGCGCCGGATCCCCGCTGGCCGCTCCTCACAGCGACTATGGTGGGGGGAGCCAGATCCCCTCAGGCGGCTCCTCACGGGGACTGTGGTGGTGGGGGTGAAGGGGACGCCAGATCCCCTCGTGTTGAGGGGAACCAGACCCCCTCAGGCGGTTCCTCACGGGGACTGTGGCGAGGGGCGGGAAAGGGGACACCGGACGCCCTCGGGCGGCTCCTCACGGGGTCTGGCTGGGGGGGGGGGCGAGGGGGGGGAACACCGCATCCCACGGGGACGCTGAGGGGGAACCGGCTCCCCTCGGGCGGCTCCTTCCCGGTGAGGCCGGCGGGAGCCGCGAGTGGGGGGGGGGGGGGTGGGGGGGGGGGGGGGGGGGGGGGGGGGGGGGGGGGTGGGGGGGGGCCGGGCCCGGCTGCCCCCGGGCGGCTCCTCACCGGGAGCGCCCCTCCCCCCTCGGCAGGTGGCCCCCGCGCGGCGGCGGAGGCCGGTGGGTGACGTCAGCGGCGGGGGCGGGCGCGCGGTGCCGGTGCGCCGGGCCGGGCCATGGCGGAGCGGCGCGGAGCCCGGCGGGCGCGGTGAGTCCGGGCGCGCCCCTCCGCAACCTCCATCCGCGCCGCTGCCCGGGCGCTCCTCCGGTGCCGCGGGCTGAGCCCGCCGTGAGGGGGCTTGGGGGCGGCGGGAAGCGATGCGGTGGGAGGGCGGCGGCGCTTAACGGCGGCGCTCGGCTGCTGCCCCGCGGCGGGACCCGAGCTCGGGGCCGGCAGCGGTGGCGCCCCCGGCAGCGTCCGTGTCTCATCGCCCTTCGCCGGGGGCTCAGCCCCAGCCCGGCCCGGTGCCCCTCGGCGGGCTGGCAGACGCCTACAGCGGCGGTTCGGTGCCCGGCAGCACCAGCGAGTACGTATGCGTTTGCTTCTCACCGGGTTTGTACGTGCTTTATGTCTGTGGAGGTGCTTTATGTCTGTGGAGGTGCTCCCTGTGTGCATAGCAGCTCTGTGTTTATAGAGGTGCCCTGTGTGTGTCGGTGCTCTATGTCTGTATCGGTGCTTTATGTGTCTGTAGGTGTTTCGCATGTCTGTAGGTGCTCTCTGTGTCTATAGTTGCTCTGTGTCTCTATACATCCAGACTTACAGGCTTGCACAGCTAAACCTGGACACAGCCGAGCCGCTCTCAGTGTACCCGGTCAATCTCCGTGCCTGGAGAGGAAAACCTGCTTCTCCCCCTCCCCGGCTGCCTTTGCTTTCCGTCTTCTTTTATTTACTCCGAGCCCTGAAGGAGACCCTCGGGTCCACGAGTGTGGGCTGAAGATGGCAGGTGGCGACGGTCCAGGCTTTAATGGCATCAGACGCTCTCGGTGCGCGTTGAACGATGTGCTTGTCTGCCGCGCCGGGACACATGGCGCCTCGGGAGCGTTCATCCCTGGGCTGGTGTAGCATGGGTTACCAGAAAGGGGAGGGAGGAAAAAACCCAACCCCAGTGTCCCAGAGGTGCAGACAGGCTGTCCCCACACAGCGCTTTGCCTGGCTTCGTCCTCCAGCCCCGAGGCGTGGTGTGGGTTAGGAAAGAGGGGTCCCCCCTTCCTGGTTGTGGTGAAATTTTGGGGTGTCAGCAGTGTTCAGGTCCTGCTGCTGCCTGTCCTTGAGTCCTTCTGTGTGCTCGGGGGGTGTCGTGGCAGGAGAAGGTGATCTGTGGTATCAAGGGTTTTGTCTTGATGGAGCAGCCGGCTTGGTTTTGGACACACAATGCCCTGTGTTGCTTGCTCCTCACTGATAATTAGGCACATCCAATCTTACCCAGTGCTGGGAACTTCCCAGGAAGCTCAGAGTGCTTCTCCCTCTCCTGGTCTGGGGACAGTGACGTTATTTTCCCCACCGTGGACATGGTCAAGGGATGCAGCCGAGACTGAGATTCGCGGCGCGCTTTCCTCCTTCAGGTTCGTCCTGCCGTCCGTCAGGTTGAAGGTGCCAAAGAAGCGCCTTGGAGGTGTGCGGGCAAAGGATTGCAGGGAACAGGAGACAAGGACCGTAGCAAGGAGATTGCGGGGACTGGAGCTGGTTGTAGTATTTTGACAATCTCACGCCTGACAGGTGAGCATTAGCATTCCCTCTGCTTGCAAAAAAGCAACGGATGCTCAACCGTGAGCATCTTGGCCAACCTCAAGCTCTGTGGGTTGAGTGCTTCGTGCAGATGGGCTCTGTCTCATTTGTTTTTTTTTTTATATATACCTTCTTTGGTGGATGTGATTTGTTTGCCCTCATTTGGGATTTGTCTCACCGCGGGGCTGGCAGATGCCTTGCAGGGTGCTGGTTCTGGCTTGAGTATCTGATTCGGAGAGGTTTACATTTAAGCAAAGTGAAATCTTGCCCGACGCTTGCAAACCTTGGTTTTCAGCCCCTTTGGCTTGCTCTTCCCTTTTTTTAGCATGACCCTGCTGTTCTCCTACCGCTCGAGCCTCTTTTGGAGGCGTAAATAATGCTGCTGAAACTTTCCTGCGTCCCCAGGTGGGAGGTGTTGCAGAAATGCAACCGAGGGGAAGTGTTTGCAGCTCATCCTCCTGCAAGACGCAGAAGGCTGGGTTAAAAACCAGCCCGTGCATTTTATTTTAATGGCTCTAAGGGATGGCAAGCCCCCTTCTCTCCCCGCGGCCTTCCTCCCATACCTTGTGCCAACATTTAATTGCTCTTGCTCTGGGGAGATGCTATCTCGTTTCAAGGTTGAACTTATCTAGCTTGGACTTGCAGAGGGGGGGATGCTGTCGTGCCCTTGTCACAAAGGTCACTCGTCGCTCCCAGCTCCTTGCCCGCGGCGATCAGATCCCCTCCTTACCTGCTTTCTTTTTGCCATATGAAAAGATGGTCTGTTGGTCTGGGACTTCCACTGTGCAACTGTGCCAGCCAACTCTGTTAGTATTTGTTGGGTTTTTTTTTGTGCGTTATGAGTTTATATTTAATATCCCCCAGAAGGAATCTCAGAGGAGACTGAGCAGCGACAAAATGCCCCGAGGACTGTGCCTGGGTACTGGCTTCCCTCCCTCGTGTCACCCCGTCAGCAGCCACACCGGGGGCTGTATCGGCACACACCTAACGTGTCAGGCAGGGTGGTTACACCTGGTGTGAGATTCACCCTCAAAATACTACATCCTCTTGGGAAATGCAGGCAAACGCTGCAGCGAGGCAGTTGCTTGCGTCATGCAGCCCCCGTTGGCTGTCAAAGGGGAAAAAAATAAATTCTTTTAAATAGATCCGATTCCAGGAAACTCAGCTGGCTGATTGGAATTGTATTTTTAGTCTCCGCTTTGTGTATTTACCTGAAATTTCTGTCCCGCTGTTCTTAGCTGGAGCTGACCCTGGCTTGCCAGCTGCTCCTGCCCTTCGCCTTTTGTCAGTTCTTAAAATAACGCGACCGCACGGAGTTTCCCTGTGTTTCACCGGTTGATTTTAAAGTGCTTTGTTTCGGCAGATGTTTGGAAATGCTGAAATCAGTGACCAGGGGGTTTTAAGGCAAGTTATGCAGGAGGTTGTCAGGAAAGACCCTGCTGTTGCACGATGGGAAGCACGTTTTTCATCTGTAGACTGAATTTCCCTTATCCTCTTTTGTTTTATCCCATACCCAGCATCTCATCGCTCCCTATTTCACTAATGGTTCCTAACAGTAAATCTAGCAGCTACCTAGTTCTCTATTCCTAGCATGCTTGAGAAGTGCCTTACTTGTACAACTGATTCCGATTTAACGGATTCCTTTAGAGGTCCTCACCAGTCACCAGCCCTGGACATTTCTTTTCAGTGCTGTTTCTTTTTCCTTTCCTTTGCCTTTTAGAAAGATCACGTTTCCATGCATTTCCCAGAGCCCACTTTTGCCGGAAGGTTTATTTTTGACTGATTTAACACTTGCTGCTTTTCTGTGTTTGTAACTTTTGAGGCCTTTGGTAGATTCTTCAAGCGAGTCCCGTGCTCTCAGTGACGCTGACAATCGCTTGTGGCTTTGTTAAACTTGCCCCTTTAAATTTAGACACCGCTGTCGTTGTTTTGGGCTCCTTTTTTTGCGACTAGCACAGAAGCAGAAAGAATCTATAATGGAAAAGGACTTGTGTTAAACATGGCAGTTTGTTTTGGCTTCATCCTCGTCACGTAGATCTGCTGCTGCTCCGTGGACAATTAAACGCTGAAACGTGAGCTGCTCCAGTGCCAGCAGTGGTTTCACATCCAGAAGGCTTATCGGTGTGTTCCTTGGGTTTGCTATTGATTATTCTTTTGTTGTTTGCATCGTGGTGTTTTTTATTTGCCTCTCTGGGTGTATTCCTGTGGTGAATAGCAGCGAGATGTTGTCCTCCTCACACCAGCACAGCTGAACACGTAGCAGAGAGTGAAATTCGGTGCTTGTGGCCCGTGGATGCGCAGCAGAACAGCCTTTGAGCATCTCTCAGACCGTGGTGGAAGAAAATCAGGTGCTTCACATGGTTTGAATTATTTTTTTCAGCATTTAAGCACCAGATCTCATCTTCTGTGCCCTGACGCCTTCATGCTCCTCTCCTAGGTGACCGCTGCGCCTTACAAACCTTGTCAGCGCCAAAATGCCAACTGGTGCAGCCCAGGCTTGGTACTGGGAAGCCACGGCGTGTTTCTCATCAGCTGTGCCATGGTGAGGTTAAGCAGGGATCTGCTTCAAGAGCTTTCCAGGCAGAATTGCATGCAAGGATTTACGGGAGCCGATTTCAGCCCCGCTGAAAGGTGCCGAGATGACCTTGCGGGCGTTCGCTGTCCCTGGGGCCGGGTCAGGAGCAGGACAACCTCCCAAATCTCCCTGGCTTAGAGGCCAGAGCGGGGAATTAGCGCTGCTTGTTCCGCATCTGAGCTAAGCCAGTCTTTAAAAAGCAGCCGGCGTGGTTGTGCTTGGAACAAGCAGCTCAGTTTCTATATTATCCACAACAGTCATCTCTGTAGGAAGCTGGCCGGCCCACGCCACTGCAGCAGCCCGCAGCGACGTGGCTCTCAGCTTGCTTATTCCTCGGGGCGTTCCTGCGAGGAAAAACGTGTTGTCCATTGGGATGCTTGGGGAAAAAGTTCCCCTCTGCTGCCCTGAGCCGCTGCTCAGCCGAGGGGTGGGAGACTTCCCGGTTCCGCGTGGTTTTCCCAGGGAAACGGCTCCGCCACGTCTCAGCTTCTTGTTGGGATCCTTCTGGATTCAAGGAAGAGCAAACGACCCGCTGTTTGTCCATCTGTCCCAGCTGTTTGCACAAAATCAGGCCACGCCTGATCTTACGAAAGTGTTAATTATGTGGCAACTGATCGGCCTGCAACAATTAGCTATGTAAACCAAGATTAAGAGCCTCATCGATTTTCAGCTTTCACAGTACAAGTTGCTTTCCTCTGGAGTCTTCCCAAGCCCTCCTCCTGAAACCCCTTCCGAAGGGAAACTCCCCAAGTCATCTCCAGCCAACCCCAAACTGCTCCTGGTCAGGGCAGTTACAGAGGAGAGGGGGTGGAAGAAATTGAAGAAACCCCAGGGTGGAATCACGCTCGCAAATCAAGATGGAATATCATCATCCTGCGTCTGCCGGCACGGCACCGGTTGTACCCGGCCCCTCGCCCTGGGCCGTGTGTTCTATTAACTCCCCCTGCTCCGTCCCATGAAATACGGAAAGTTTTGGAGCTATTAGAAAAGTGCCTTTGGGTTAAAAGGTAAATTTAAACCCTTGCCCGCCGTGAGGAGGAGGAGGCAGGGCTGGGAATGTGAATGTGGAAATAGGTCCCGGCTTAAAATGACTTTCAAGGACAGAGAGTAGGTGCTGGGCATCTCGGGATCTGATTCAGCTGGGACTGGTTCCAATTAGAATGAGATCAAGATGAATGGGAAGAGGAAAAAGAATTAAAGATAAAGTCGTTTCTTTGCGTTTCTGTCAGTATTGCAGCTTGAAACATTGAGACTGGCTTGTGTCTCTTCTACAGGCTATGAATCTGACCCGGAGAGTATTCAGAATAATTCCAATTACAATTATTTTGCTCTCTGGGAATTCTGTTTTCTCCCTGTTTTTGAGGAAAACCGGGAGCGAGGAATGGGTTGGCAGGGAGCTGGCAGGTTGGGGGAGCAGCCGAAAAGGGAAGAATCTGTCTCTGAGCTGGAAAACTAATCGCCGTCTGCTCTTCAAACCCAGCAGAATGCAGAATGGGCAGAGTGTGTTCTGGAAAAAAAAAAAAGCAAGAAGTTTGAAGGAAATTCCTGTTGTAATACTCGCGGCATCTTTTCAGTACATGCAAATAGGATTAATGTGGTAGCTCAAGAGCTGGGGAACAAAAACATCACAGCAAAGTTTGAAAAAACCCTCCTTTTTTCCACTTTTAGTGCACGACATCCCCTGTTGTGGGATACCCGTTCCCTGTGGAGTCTGTGAATCTCCCCACGATTTAGCTTTACATCCTGGAATATAAGCTTATATCCTGCTCTGGCCTCTTTTATCTGAATAAATCTCATGTGCCTGCTACTACTCAGAAAAAAAATAATCTTTATTGCTGTAATGTGTTTGTCAGCTTCCCTTTATCCCAGCAGAGTGCTGTAAGATCGGCAAAGTGCTTTAAAAACATAAGCGGGTTTTTTGAGCAATAGATATTGAAAGGGGGGGGAAAAAATGTAAATTTGCAACAAGAGCTGGAGGACTGGCTGGATCCGTTCCCCCCCTCCCCACGACTCCATTAAAATTTAAGGGTAAAAGTGGGAGGAATGGAAGAGGATTTGCTATTTAAGGCTTAGTTCATTTTTAACCTGAAGCATTAGCTGGAGTTGTGCTAAACCACTGGCAAGCCAATTAAAGCGACTTTTTAATGGGTTATTTTTGCCGGGGTGGGAGCTGCCTGGGGTAGGGGCCGTCGTTTTGCTGGGCTGCTCTGATGTTTAATCCCTAATTGGGTTTTCTTCACAAGTCACGCCGAGAGAAAAGGTGCAGAGATGCAGCTGGGTAGGACATGGGGAGCAAAACGTCTGAGCTTTCATCCAAGGCTCCAGCTCGGGGAAAAAAAGAGTACAGGACTCGGGGCGGTGCAGCGCACCAGTTTATTCTGAAGTTGCTGAGTATTTGGCAGGAATAAACTCCAAGGGCAAGAAAAAAACCCCGCAGTGACAAAACAGATTCTCCACAAGCTCCTCTTCGATCCTGAGGCAGCGGGTGCAAACCCCAGCTCGTTCTCCCTGGATTATCCCAGCCTCACGTTTTCCTCCCGGCAGAGCGTGCCCGGTGTCGGCTGTTCCCTCCAACGTGAGTCCGTTTCGCAACGCGGCGTCGGAGGAACGTGAGCTCAGGGCCGGCCGAATTAATTTCCGAGAGAAACCCGGGATGAGTCTGTCTTTCTGCGCAACGTTCCTTGACTCGGCTGCCGTGCCTGCGTTAACGCACCTCTGTTGCCTCGCGGTCTCTCCCCACCCAGCTTATTTAGAGGAATGCTGCCTAAAAATAGCCGCCCGCTTCGATGGCTTTCTGGTATTATTCTGTGCAACGCGAAAAACCTGCCTGGTTCATTGACGTTCCCTTAAAATACAGCTAATCCACGTAATCTCATTATAGCGGTAAGTGATTATATCGAGAGCAGGCTTTAGCAGGGGGGCCAGCAAAGCCTTTTATTCCTCATCTGTTATCTGGATGGCTAAAAGTCACTGGGAGCGTGGGTTTGGTTTCACTCGGGCTATTTTAAGACCTTACGACGTCTTTGTTTTAATTCTCTAGAAAATCTCCCGCGTTATTTGCGACGATGACGGCTGCTGATGTCCTGTGACTATGTGCTGCAGCCTCCCAAAGTCCTGAAGCTGGGTAACGTTAAACCAGGAGAGACCTTTTCTCCTCGGAGTAGAAAAGGGGAAGAACTTTGCCCTGTGAAGTTGTTCCGCGTGGGATTCCCGGTCTCCAACACCTCTTTGCAGGCGTGCGACCTCGTGGCCCTGCTCTTTAGGGAATCAGCCCGAGGAAGGGGCTGAAATTTGGGATGCTGAGTCCCCATAAGCTGCTGTCGCCCTCCCAGAGGGTCTCTTGTAGCTCGGTGGCTCCGATGGCTCATGTCTCTTGAGGACAATGGAGAGAGGGGTACTGCGGGGGGCCCTGTCCCTTCACCACCTAATTTTACCCTCTTTCCTCTCTGAGTTATTTGAAGAGCATCTCTGTGTCGGGGCTGCAGCAGTGTGGGGCCAGCCCCACAGGACTGCAGCGGGAGGCTTGGGGGTGGAAACATTTTACAGACTGGTTTCTGCAGACAAATGCAGGTTTGGGGTTGTGGTCTTTTATTCTTTTTTTTTTTTCTGTCTCTGTTGTTTTCCCAAGCTGATTGTGCAGATCTGCAAGCTGTCCAGCCCTGGCCCACAAAATAAACTGGCTGAGATATGTCAGTGAGCAGAGGGATTAAGCGGGAGGTTAATCGCCAAGAGACCGAAGCGAAAGCGCTTTTGTGAGATCCCGGCACCGTGTTTTGAGAGGACACAGGTCTCTCTGCTCCTCTCGGGGCCCACGGAGGGTAGGGGTGAGTCGAAGGAGCCGGGTAGGGGTGAGTTGAAGGAGCCGTTTTGCCATCTCTCTGCCTGCTGCCACATGCTGCACATACCTCCTTTGGGGCAAATTCCTGGTGCGAGCTCCTCAGTCGAAGTAAAAAAAGAACCTCTAGGGCTGGTTCTATATTTTTCAGTCGGTTGGGTTTTTTTTTTTAAATAACCATCCTGCTTTTGCTTATCTTGGTCCAGCCCCTCTAGAGATAACACAGGCGCAGTCCTGGCCCGTGGTGTCCTGGGGAGCAGAGAGCAGATCCTCTCGTCTCTTTTTCTTTTTCTTTTCTTTTTTTTCTTTTTTTTTTTCTTAGAAGAAAAGACCGTAGGTGCCAAACCGAAAGGGCAAAGCGATTTGCCCTGATGAGGTATCGTTTTTCTGCTCTGATTTATGGCTAAGGGAGAGGCTTCTGAGTCACCCGTTCTAGGAACTGCTCTATTTAGGTAACGGAAATAATTCTGCTGGTTTTAAATCGATGCTTTGTCAGCCTTTAAAAGCCCGTGCTGCACGAAAACCACGGCTGGCAGGACTAAGGCTGAAGAGGGAGCAGGACGGAGGCTACAGGTGCGGCGAAATGCGCTGGCTGTGACGTCCGTCCGTCCGTCACGGCCGCTTTGACACAGGCAGATGCCTTCACAGAGATGGAGCTGGGCTTTCCAGCTTAACACCACGTCAAACAAATCTATTTTCAGCTGGGAGGAGAAGATACGTTGGCTGCGGGGCGCATGTACCGAGACCGTGTTTGTTCAAGGCACTGTCTGGTCGCTGTCTGGCTGCAGAGAGCCGAGCCCGGAGTGGTTTCGTGTGCTGGGAAACGAGACCCTGTCACCACATCTCGCCCCTTGCTCAGCCACTTGGAGCTCCCTGACACGGCTGATTTCCCAAAACTGTTCTGTCTGGCCGCGGGGCAGCCTGGGTGGCTTTTCCCGCACTGCTTAAAAATCCCTGTGAGCGTCAGCAAGTTCTTCATTGTTTTCTGTTCTTTCGGTGAGCTAATGAGCGTTGTCAGATTTTTCTTTTTTAGCCTGAGTGTAATTTGGCCTGGCCTAGCCATTAGAGAGGAAAATTCTTCTTTTCCTGCAAGAGGTTTGGGCAGCAGAGGTGGCTGCTCGGCTCATACAGTGGGAAAATCATGCGTGTTTTTGCTGCCACTCACACCAAGGCTCTGGGGTAATTTTTGTGCTGCTTCCCTTTGGTTTTGCTTTCTCCCACAGGCTCACGGAGATTTCACCTTCCTTCTGGGGCAGGGCTACACTCGGAGCCTTCTGGCCTTTAGCTGGTAGCAGCTCCGCTCATCTCCTTCTCAATGAGCTTCCCTTGGGATCTTGGTATTAAAAGCATCCGATAAAGGCTATTTTCAGCACATGATCTGCTCCTGAGCAGGTTGTTTGGCTGTTGTTTGGTACAGCCAGGTTACCAGGGCACGAAGGAAAAAAAATCTTGTGGCAAACAGGTTCCCTTCAGCTCACCCAGGGTGCCAGATAGGTTGAGTGTTGGCAGCTTGAACAAAGCTGGGAGGATCGAAACTCTCAGAAACCTGGAGTCTGCTCGTGGATTTGACAGGAGTAATCTCTGCCTCTTTGCAATAAGCAGCTCTGGCATAAGAGGGTCTGATCCTGCCTGGGGGGAGGGCTCTGCCGGCGATAATTAGCAAGAGCTTCACTCAGAGGAGCTCGCAACAGCGGTCCCTCTGACTTTGCAGCTTGCTTTTAGACAAGTTGTCCCTGCACAGGCTCGTGATGCTTTCTGGGGTCCCCCAGCATCGACGTCGCCGAGGACACACAGCGCGAGAGCGTCGCTCGTTCTTCAGCGTCCTTCAGAGGCTGAGCGGTTCCTCTCGTCGCCCGTATTTGTCGTGAGGTTTGGCAAAGAGCTCGTTCCTTTGAGAGCAGCCTGGTTTTTGCGGGGTGGGTTCTGCCAGATCTGGTCTCCTGATGTGTTTTCTTTCCTGGAGGGGCTGTCGTCTGGGCGTGCAGAGGGTCAGGGCATAGAGTTCCCCTCTCTGCAGTAGAAACCTCAGCCTCCTGGGAGGTGCAGGAGGTTGCAGAGCAGAGAACCAGATCCTGTGGTTTATAGCTTGAGCTGCGGGAGGGAGAGGCAGGAGGAGAGTTTGTCTTCACCTGCATTCAGCCCCAAAGAGTGACCCTCCCTGGGGCTCTCTGCGGGATGTTCCTGCAGAACTGAGCACCAGAGGTCATCATTATGGATGGGAAAGACTAATTAAGTTTCAGCCTTGCAGCAGCTGCTGGCCTGAGAGCGGAGAGCTCCGGGAGACTTGCCTGTATTTCCCTCTGCTTCGGTAACTCTGTTACTGTGACTAAAGCTCAGAGAGATTTTCCTGAAGACGTCTAATTTTGGGCTGTTGAGACATAATGTTCTGCAGGATCCAGCCCTTTACAAGGTGTCCAAGCAAGAGATCACCGTTATCCTCCTTTAATTAGCACCTGGGGTGCTCTATTAATAACAGACGTCTTGTTACGACACTTGAGCTTTAATGGATTCCTCCAGCTCGAGAAGGAGATTGCCGCTGCATGGAGCAGGTTCAGTGAAAAGGAAAAGCCCCTCTCAAAGTTGTGGTCGGGTTTGGCACTGGGGGACACGAGGAGCTTGCTGGGAGACGGCAGTGGGGGCACTCGGAGCCCCCCTAAGCCCATGCGAGGGCCCCCTTCACCCCCTGAGCCTTCAGAAGAGCGAAGGGAGCAGGGAGGTCAGCGAAAATCCCAGCGGCAACTTGGCAGCAAACGCTTTCCTTGCGCAGGAGAGAGGAAGAACGGAAGAATAAAAGAAAATGTAGTTCCCTCGCCCTTGTGCTTTACTGCACGAAGGGTCCCGACCATAAAATCTCTGTTTGCCTCTACGCAGAGGCAGCTGCCCCTGGTGAAAAAGTGAGCGAGAGGGAAATTGGAACTGCAAAGTACATTCGGTCGTTATAAAGAGGGGAAATGTCTCTGCGTCTCCTGGTCTTATGTGCACAGCGTTTCTTGGGAATTTGATTGTATAATTCTCTGTATAAGCAACCATGCCCCATCCTCAGCCACCCCCAGTGGGAGCACAGGCACCGCAGGAGCTCCTGCCCCTTCCCTTGAAATGACGACTTTGACCTCACACTTATTTAGTAAATCGATGGGATTTGTGGTCTGCAGACCGGAAGAATTTTCCAACAGAGAAAATTTGTGGTCTGTGCTCTCTGAAAGTACCCCAAGGCTTTCCTAGCTTTAAGCTAGGAGAGATGGGAGGTGGGAAAGGGGATGGAAATTAAATTAGCACTCAAATGTCTTAGAACTAGTGTCTCTTTGTGTTTTACTGTCTTCTAGCAGCACAGCAAAACCCTCTATTGAGCAGACGAGTGGGGTGACTCCACCGACGTAAATAACTCAGATTTATTTTCCCTGCACGTCATTTTGGTAGAACCACAGTTTCTGTTACTCTCTGCCCCTCCGTTGTGCTTCGGGACCTGTTGGCTGTTTTCTCCTGCCATTTGCCCTGAAGCTCCCATTGAATTAGGGTTTTCGAGCGGGTGGCAGATCCTGGCTTGAAAAAAGTCCCCTGGGACTTCGGTTCCATGAAAATAGACCCCATTTTCCATCATCTGCAGCCAAATAGCATCTCTGCTGGTTTTATGACTGCTGTTGGTCTCGGCAGCTATTTTCATTAGGCCGCTGAAATAATACTTTTTCATTACAATAGGCTCGGAGAACCAAGAAGAGAAGGGAAAAAAAAAAATAGGATTGCTGATGATGGAGCTGGCATCCCGAAACTGCCCCTTGGGTAGCTGTGGTACCACCACCACGATCCAGCCCTTCGCTTGGAAAACACATACTTAAAGCCCTTCCAGTGCGTCTCAAACTGTACTAATTATTAATAATTACGCTGACGAGGCAAAACTTGGTTTCCTTCCATCACGTCTGGAGTAAGCCAAGAAGCTCAGTGGGGGAGCCAGTGCCACGGCCCGTCCGGCCCTACCTGGTCTCGGCAAACCCTGCGGAGTTTGGCTCATGGTGCCAAAAAAAAGAGCTGAGAAACACGGCAGGTTCTGGGTGCTGGGGCTGAGAGGTGAGATGTGTCCTTGCAGAGCCTCCAGATTTATTTACATGCCTTTTCCCTTTCACTCCTTGCTTCTCACCCTTTTTATCTTTTTGGAACGAGGCACCTCTCAGGCTGTGTGTTACCCCCCGGCTTTCCTAACAGTGAGAGCGGCTTTCTCTGTTCAGTCCTTGCGTGCAAAAGCCAGTGTTAGATAATCACTGGATTGAAGAGAGGCTGTAATTATTTTTGCTTCCAAGCAGCCTTTGCCAAGCTGCTCGATAACTGCTGGCAGATGCTCTTTGGAGGGGTATCCCTGCCCTGCCTCCATCTCTCCCTGCTGTCATGCGGACCCTATGTCTTTATTTTAACCATTAACTGGAGCCCTCTGCGAGTGTCTCCACGTGGGTGCAGCAAAATGAGGCTTTGGGGCATGGTTGGGAGCAGGAGAGGGTGTCCTTGCTCCTCTGAGATTCATAAAACATCTGCAGGCAGACGTCATGGGTTGAAAGCTTTGGCAAGCTGCGCATCTGGAGAAAAGGAAAGCTGAATGCTTTGTGCCTTCTGTTTGATTTTATTTCTAAATGAAGTAATTGCGAGTGAAAAATCAGCAGAGGTTTATCTGCAAAACTTGGAAGTGCTTTGAGGGCTTTGAACTGTAGTTTCCCAGCTGGAAGAGGTGGTCATTTGCCTGTGGCCACCCCTGCGTGGTCACCTGCCACTGGAAAACAATGTTTTTTTCAGGAAAATCCCAAAAATGTTGGGATCCTTTTGCTAAATGTGCATCGTCGCCCCCAGCAAACGTCATTATTTGCCTGTTGCCAGCAGTGAGGTGCTGGAAGGTTCCTCTGATGCTTTTCTTTTCTTTGAAAAGCCGGAGAATCTCATTGAGAGATTCCTCCACAGGAGCATGTGTTAGCCCAGAGAGTCTTTGACATAGGAGGTGATGCTCCAGAGGTGCTGCCACTCACTGCCGTTGCTCACCTTGCTTTTTGGATCCGCATTCATTCATTCCAGCTTCTTGAGGCCGAGGGTGTCGTTAAGTGTTTTCATCTTAAGAGAGGCTGAAAATCTCGGCAGCCCTCTCCGCTGCTTGGCAGGGAGGGTTCATATCCCTTGTGATGTGCTTTAAATGGGCAGGCCTTTGTCTTCTGCTCTGTCAGATTAAAACTTAAAAAAAAAAAATCAGTGTGGGGGAAAAGGAGGAGTTACAGTTTTGTCTGTATTGTGAATGAACCATCCAAAAAATGCCAGTAATGATGCGTGCTTTTGGAGGGGACAACTAATACGGCTCCAAAAGGTCACGGTTTTGCTTGTATTTGACCTTCGGTGAGGCATTACGTGGGCAGGGTGCCGGCAGTGCTGTTCTCAAACGAATCCATCTCTTTTCTTCCAGGAGCGGGGCTGAGACCTGCTGAGGGACAAGCCAGGCTGCGCAGTACGGGGCAAGCTGTAAAGATCAGGCTTTGCTTCGCCGGCAAAACACGTACGATGTGAAAGCGTTGGAACCGCAAACGCAGCCGATAAAGTGAGGTTTGGCCCGCGAACAGATTCGTCGCTGTCGAAGTCTCTGCCCGCTGACGGGGAAAATGAGGTCTGCGCGTACCCACGAGGGAGCGATGAGAAGGGCGAAGCTTCGCTGACAGCTGGATGCGCGTTGCTGGTGGGGAGAACACTGTCAAGACCTGTGGGATTGGGGCAGCAGAGGGGATATGGGGCTGCTCGGGTCTCTGCCTCATGGCGGAGCTGGCTGGCTGTCCTGGCACTGAGACGCCGGTGACACAGGCCCGGGCACCCAGCTGTGCTGCCAGCCCCAGGCTTCAGCAACGTCTTAGGAGAAGGAAAGCAAGAAAGTGGTTGAAAATCATAGTTTTCATAGACTACTTTTTGTCTGAAGACTGTTTTTTTGCTAGAGATCTCCAGTCTGTGCTTATCCCACAGTCCTTGGAAAGTCTCTTCTACCCCTTGATTCTTTAAAACGCTTTAATCGTGTGTGTGCTCGCATCCATTTTCACCACATCCATGTGTTGTCTCGAAATGATGGGCTCTGAGCAAGACCCTCCCAAGCATCCGTAAGTTAAAATGAGGCACTTGATTTCAAACGGCATTTGTGATCTGGAAGCCCTCGGAGTCTCTCAGCTTTTCAAGTGACAAAGGAGAAAAAAAAATCCGAAAGAGGACGGAGCCCGCGATGGCAGAGAAGTGCGACTGCATCGCCAGCATGTACGGGTACGACCTGGGCTGTCGCTTCATTAATTTTCGCCCCTTGGGCTTTGGGGCCAACGGGCTGGTGCTGTCGGCCCTCGACAGCAAGAGCTGCCGCAAAGTGGCCGTGAAGAAGATCACCATTGGCGACGCGCAGAGCATGAAGCACGCGTTCCGGGAGATCAAAATCATCCGCCGCCTGGACCACGATAACATTGTGAAGGTGTACGAGGTGTTGGGGCCCAAAGGGGCCAACCTGCGTGGGGATTTTTTCAAGTTCAACATGGTGTACATCGTCCAGGAGTACATGGAGACGGACCTGGCACGGCTGCTGGAGCAGGGGAAGCTCGCTGAGGAGCACGCCAAGCTCTTCATGTACCAGCTGCTGCGCGGGCTCAAGTACATCCACTCGGCCAACGTCCTCCACCGCGACCTCAAGCCGGCCAATATTTTCATCAGCACGGAGGACCTTGTGCTGAAGATCGGCGACTTCGGCCTCGCCAGGATCGTGGATCAGCATTACTCACATAAGGTAGGTGATGCAGAGTCAACGACGTCCACGCTGTCATGGGGAGCTTGCTGGGAGGTGTTGAGCGCATATAGGGGGAACGGGTCGGGCTGTGTCTGATTTTCTCAGGAGAAAAAATGGCCAGGATGTGTTTCCCAGGCAAAGCCCAAGGGTTGAGCTCTGCCAAGCACACCCCAGTGGTGCAAACCAGCAAGCAAGGCATGGGGAAGGGTTCATGTATCATCCGGGTGGTTTTATCGCTTTATTTCCTATATATGAAATATATACTTAGGTATTTTATTCCGTCCTGGCAATGGGCTGTGGGGAGGCGTGTGTTTGCTCACTTTACTTAAATGACTAAGCTCTGCGTTTCTTGCTTTGCTGTTTTTATAAAACACGTTTATCCCTGCAGTACAAGCACATGGAAAGGGTTCCTGGCTCGTCTGCAGCCGCTCTGCTCGTCTTCGTCACCGCTTCTTAAAACCTCAACTCTCTCTGAATTGCACTCATTTAATCCTGGGGAAAGAGGGATAGGTCTTTCAGATGCAGTCGTATTTTTTCAACCGAGATCCAAATAACGGGGAGGACTGTGTTCGGCAAAGCTGCTGGGCGCGGGGCCCTGCGAAGGCAGAGGTACAGCAGGAGGGCTTGGGTCAATCCTGCCTTTGATTTCCACCTTTTCTCGGATGACTCAGAAAAATCAATTCCGTTCCATATTTCTCTTTCAACCTCTGCTTTCCTCAAGGGCTCAGATAGATTTATGGGCTCCTCAGGCTGTCCTCTCACAGAAAGCATCGGCGAGAGGGAGAGGACCCGTGTCTGCAACTGCTGAGCTTCCACCTGAGGAGAACAGGGATCCTTACAGCCCCAATTTTGATTCTACCAGGAGGCGCTAATGCAGAGCTGCCCGAAAGCAGATGAAATCCTGCTCTGTGGGTAATTAATTCCTCTCAAGACCTGATAAATCCAAACCTCTGAAGGCAGAGCAGAGCTCCACCTGTAACTTAATGTTTTCTTGCGGTGAGGAAGGGTCGCCTTGAGCCCTTGTTTTTTTTCATCCTTGAGATGTTTTGTATCTGGAACATGCTTAGACCGATGACGGGGTTCTGCTAACATGAAGAATTGCCGGTTGCATGTCGTTATTTGTCTGAAAGTTTACAGCTCTGATGTTACCTGATGTTTCTTAAAACCCAGACCATCCTGCTGAGTGTTGAAATGGCAAAGAACAACTGCAGTAGCTTCTGAGCACAGTTTTTAACATGATTTAGAAATACGTGGACCACCTAGATCATAGCCTTTACTTGGCAGCGTGTCTTATTTACATGGCTGGCGGCAGGCAACCATTTAATTAAAATCATCTCCCATCCTGGGCAACCTGTTCCAGTCCTTGATAACCCTTTCAGTGTAGAAGTTTTTCCTAATGTCTAACCTAAACCACCCCTGGCATGACTTGAAGCCTCTTGTCCTGTGGGTTGTAAGTCGTGAGAAGAGACCAAAGTACCTGGGGGCACCTGCACCGGGCTGCCAGATCCTCTTTCTGTGTTCCTAAGGGCAAAACATTAATTGCAGAATTAACTGGCAGAAATTCTGTGCTGACGAGGGTGGCAGAAACCAGCGTGGAATTCCACGCTAAGCAGCCCTTTTAGGAGAAGATCTCATGATAAATAGCTTCCAGAACGTCTTCAAACCTTTGAAGTCCTCCTTGTTGTTTTGTGCTCGCCGAGCAGCATGAATGTAATAGCTTCCAGGTCATCCAGTGAAATAATAACAAAATTCCCAGGTGGGTCGTCATGAGGAGGTCTTCAAAGGAGATGAGGATGTGAGATGTTAGATGAAGCATGTGGGCCTGAAATAACTGAGCTCTGTCATCCCAAACAGATGAGATCACCAGCAGTTTGATTATTTTATTTCGTGAAGCTATGTTCCTGCAAACCCAGCATCTTTCCCAGGCTGTTATATTGTGGTTTTTTTCAAGAGGTTTTGCAGAATATTGCCACGAAGATGCATGTTCCACCTGAATTAGAACTGATTAATATGCTTCTGCTCGTGGTCCTTCTGTCTGGTCGAATCTACATAAACTGGTGAAATTCTTGTGCTAAAGCATAACCTGGATTTCGGTGTATCCTTACATTGTGCAACAGTGTCTGCGTGATCTCGGCTCCCAAATCTGTGGTGATATTTCTCCAGAAGATAGTCCCCAGGACCATCATTACTTCCTCCAGTTGGTAGGACAGTAACTTATGTATTTTTTTAAAAATTAGGATCTAGACTGTTTTTATCCAGAGCAGATGTAGGCGTTGGGGCTGTATAAACCGCTCAGGAGTGGGTGGCATCTTTACTCCAGCCTTTTATATCATGAGCAGTAGAGAGTAAAAAAAAAAGGAATTAGGAGTAAGAACTGAAAAAAATAAATGGACCTGGTTTCATCATTTGTGATGGGAGAATTGCAGTTATATTGCAATTGAGAACAGTTTATGAAGCTGTATTGGTTAGGATGGAGTTTTTGACTGAGTTTTTATGCTCTTATTGATACTCTCCAAAGGGTTCACAGCATTTAAATGCAATTCAACTTGACAATTTCATTTCATTTTGCCTTTTCCTGCTGTGTTTTGATCTACCTTGTTCTGTGAACAAGTTGTATTTAATATAGAAAACACCTCTTAGGACTATCCCGATGTTATCCTGGGGCTCACGTGATATTCCTCCCTAAATCTGTTTTTCTGCCTGTTTTATATAACACATTTAAGTCCTCTCAGTGACCTGAAATAACTTTTTGCAGGTACGACCTGTAAATCTGTGCTACTAAAGCCATCTGTCCTTTGCAGAAGATGCTTTGATACCGTGGTGACAAGCAGCAAAGGAGTTTTTGGGGGAGCAGTAAGTGCTTTGCCTCCTGGAGGACCTTTTTTCCAGTGGTGCACATCTGAGCTCTTGCTTCCACAAGCGTGGTGGGCCGGTTTCTCTGCAGGATCCTCCCTCGCGAGGTCGCTGATGTCTCCACCTTTGGTTTTTTTTCAGGGTTACCTTTCCGAAGGCTTAGTGACGAAATGGTACCGCTCCCCACGCCTCCTCCTCTCGCCCAACAACTACACCAAAGCCATCGATATGTGGGCGGCCGGCTGCATCCTGGCCGAGATGCTCACCGGAAGGATGCTCTTTGCTGGTGGGTTTCTGGCTCCCATTGATTAATTTTCTTTTTATTTCCGTTTCCCGCCTTCCTCGCTACCCAATTTTTTAGCACAGCAGAGGGAATTCCCCCTTCCTTTCCCTTCCCAACAGAAAATAAGAGCATTTTGTTGGGAGGGATGATGCTAAAAAAAAATACCACAGGGTGGATTATAAGCACAGGAGATAGTGCGGCTTTGTACTCTTTGTACTCTGGGCTGTGGTTTTGAATTGTGATCGATGTCTTCACGGTATTTCTTTTCTTTGAGGGAAGACATTTGAAGGCCACTGCCCTTTTTTCAGCCACGTTCAGGCTTTTCCTGCAAGCGAGTATTGGAGTTGTGGAGGTGTGGTGCGAGAAGACGACGACAAAACAAGGCACCAGCAAGGAGTGCTTAATTATCGGTGCAGTGTTTGAAGCTCAGCCCTGATGTTCTTGAGGAGCAGATCTTCAAAATGGTTCCAAAAATGCTGCTGTCGGGAGCAAAACTGTGCTTCCTCAGCTGGGATGTGTCATTCTGGAGTGAAGCTGTGGCTCTCTGCCTGTTGAACGAGCTGCCTCCCTGCCCAGGTTCCACAGAAGTCGCTTCTTCTTGGTTGTCTCTCCCTCACCCGTCACTGTTTTGAACGACAAGGTTTAACGCGTTTCGCAAGCAGCTGTTTGCGGAGTCATGTAAATAAATAATTAGGCCCATTAATAATGGAGAAGGACATTTTTCTTCGCAAAGATTGCGGTTCACTGCAGAGCTCCACAGCCGACGCTTGACTGTAGCTGCTCTCTTGCTCCCTCTCCGCTCCCAGCTTCCATATTCCTTTTGTGAAAGCTGAAAGTTAAGCAGTCGGTACATTATATCAAAGAGATTGTTCAGATTGCCTTTGTTCCTCTTGTCCTTGGTCACCCCTCCCCAAAATTCTCAAGTTCAGGGCACTTCAGCTCTGAAAATGACGCATCAAACCTGGCTTTTCCTTCTGCCTCCTTGGGCTGCTTTCCAGGAGCAGGGATGACTCTGTGCACTGCTCGTCCGTGCGAGTGCAGGGCATTTTCTGGGCTCGCTGGGAGATGCTCCACGTGAGCGAGTAACTGGAGAGCCAGGGAAATCCTTTTTGGACTCTCTAAGTGTCTGAGCTGGTCCTTAAAGCTTCCTTCGTGGTCAAAGCAGATGCAAAGGGAGCTCCAGGCTGTGATTTGTCTTGCCTCTGTTACCTGGCTGAAGAGCTGAGACTGACTGAGCCTTAGAAATATTTCCTTTTCCCTCTACTGGTCCAGAAAGAGCATCTGGAGGACAAGCCAAAGCGGCCACGGCTCCAGGTGAGGTTGGTTCTGTTCTGTGAAATGTCCCAGAGCAGCCATACGGGAACCTTACATGTTCCTGAGAGTCAGCAGCGGGTTAGAGATCAGGAGATTGGCAAATCTCAGACCAGGCTTGGGCAAGCAAGTACTGTGAGCATCCCTGCTTCTCTGCTTTCCAGCCCCATGCAATCGCTTCATAAGGCCCCAGATGATGGCCAGGATACTCAGTTACTGGGTGTGGATCAAAACTAAAGCTCAAAATACATATTCCTTTCGGATTGCTTTAAAAATAGCCGGTAGAGTTGTTACGGAAAGTTCCTGGCCCCGTGCCCTGTCTTCCCAGCCTTCTATCCCAGTAAATAAAGAAGAGCCGGGGTGGTAGCCTGGCAGTGGGGCAGGGTGCCCGTGATGTCCCATGCCATGTAGGAAATAAGTTTCCCAGAAAGTTCCAAGCCTCCAGTAATTCCGTTACACAGGATAAATTGGTTTTTGAGTCTGCATCAGCGGCACAATTTAAATGGAGCGCTTGGCGTAAGTCAGTGTAATTATCTCGGGAACCTTATCGGTGATGCTTTAGCAACGCAGTTAAATCAAGGTGATTGCTTATTAGGAATAAATGTCACTCGCTGCCTTTGTTCTCTTACGCAAATTAACGAACACCCAGCAGGGAGGGACCCCAGCCCCCTCGCCCTCCCCGCAGAGCCTCGTGAATGCACAAGGAATTCGGCTGAGGCAAAGCACGCAGGGGTGTAGTGTGTCTCCCGCAGCTGAAGTCTGGTTCGTAGACCTTCAGAGAGCTCCCCGTTGTGGAAAACGGGGAAGAGCATCCATAAACGGAGCAGCCACAGCTCCCTCCAGTGACGTTTCCACCCTCTGCTGCTAAAGCATCCTGGAAAGCATTGCTGGTGGAAGCAAGAGAAAAGAGGAGAAGAAGAAAAGCTCCGTGGTGCTGTGCCCGTGACTAAGGGCTAGGAGGTGGTTTGACGACTTTTTCCACGAGATCAGAGCTTGCTCCCAGAGGATTTCCTTTTTCCACGGTGCCTTTTGGCTGCGGGGTGCAGAGAACAGCCATGAAGCCTTTGTGATTTTGAACACCCTGTCATTTTGATCACAGTTTGGCAGTTAGTCCAACTGACACCAAAGTGTTTGGTTCTTGATGGTCATCTTCAGTTTCTCCTGGAGCCGTGCCGTGAATCTCGAGATGACGTAAAATTAATCTTTCTTTAGGGAAGCGAATTAATTTGCCTGGCATTGATACTGGGAGGGTGTCCCTCTGTGGTTTTTTTTTTTTTGCTTTTTCTATTGCTCTGTCTTCTTCTGAGGCTTTGTTCTGAGTGGATGGGTGGTGCGCTGGTGACCAGCTGTGCTAACGTCACCGTTGCTTTGGGATTATCTAAATTCATTGCCTGCTTTTTGGGATGGAAGTGGCCATGACTGCACCGAACCGAACCTTTTTGGAGTGACAAGGCTATGATGGATGGAGACCCTTTCCCAAGCTCGACGTTTGGACCTCCCCTTGCCCAGGACAGGTGTGTTTGGGGTCAGCTCCATGGATTTGAACCTGGAAACCTCCTGCAGATCCACCGGAAGCTCTAGGCTGGGACCTTCAAAGGGTCAGGGTTGCCTGAGGGCATGAAGACAACTATGATCTCCACCATCTCCCATGAGTTGGCCTCTCTACATTCCCTGTGGCCTAATCAGAAGGGCCGTGCCCTAAATGAGGTTCACTTCTCTTGCCCTGGATCAGCTGGGCGCTGCTTGCCAGTGAAGTGGCCTGAAATCTCTGACTTGGATGGCAAGGACTTGGTAGCCCTAAAAATCCCCCCTTGATTTGTCTGTCCCAGCCCGCTCGTTGTCTTGATGGCTTGTCTTGCCCCTAACGACTGAATATTTATAAGCGGTGTTTCTGGCAGATGGAAAATCAATACGTCAGCTTGGGATTTCTGCCCAGCTGCCTCTCTGTGTGCGTTAAGAAGCTGGAAATCAGCCGTGGAGCTCTCTTGGTCACATCCAATAGCGTGCTGAAGAATGGGATTAACGTTCGTTAATGAGGCGGTTGGCTCCGCTCCAACGGCGCCGCCGCTTCTCTTGTCTCACTGACGGGGAGCCCGTCCCGAGCGAGGGCTTAGGGATGCGTGGATAAATACATCCTGAAGGAAAAGGGTTAAAAATATACGATTGCTCTTAGCAATCAGAGCCTTGACTTGGTGCCCAGTAGCCAGCAGAAGGCAGTCAGAGAGTTGTCGGTTTTGAGGCCGTTAGAGCCAACATTCGTCTTGTCCTGTCATGAGGGATGGAGCCCGATGAAGGATAATAGCTCATATCTCCACGATTTTGTTTGGGTGCAGCTTCTGCTTGGCCTGATGGCCTTAGGGTGATGTGCCAGGAGGGCAAATCGTCTCACTTAATTCTTTCACCCCTAAAATGAGGTGGCCCAGTTGGGAGTCCCACCCAGCATGGGTGGAAGAGGGAGGTATGGAGGCTTTGGGGAGTGACTGATAATGCCACCCACCAAGATTTAACTTGAAGGTCTTGTCTCACTGCCTGTTTTCTGTCCTTTTAGGGGGTCACGAGCTGGAACAGATGCAGCTCATCCTGGAGACAATCCCCGTTATCCATGAGGAGGACAAAGAGGAGCTGCTCAAAGTGATGCCCACGTTCATCAACAGCACTTGGGAAGTGAGGAAGCCGCTGCGCAAGCTGCTCCCCGAAGTGGACAGCGAAGGTACTGTGGTGTGTCCTTCACCTGGGACTTCCCCCAGCTCCATTTAAACCTATTTCCCTAGGAGGTCACAGGAATTGTCCTCTATGACCAAGCAAACGGGATTCAGAAATCCGTAGAGCAGTTACAGGGCATGGTCCCACCTACAGCTCACGTCCCCACTGCTGTCCCTGTCCCACCAAGGAAGGTGTGGGCTGCAGGAGCTTTTCTTGCAGGTAGGTCATACAGAAAGAAGGGTGAAATAGTCATGTGAGACTGTTCCAGGCACTTCCAAGAGGCGTCCCTGCCTTGCTATGCCTCTTCTTGAGCTGTGAGAGCTCAGCCCAGCAGTTGTTTTCAAGCCCCGTTCATTTTCTTTTCGCCTGAATGTGGTTGTATAGCACAAGGCAATAAATTCTTTGACTTCACTAATATCTGAGCTCCATGAAACGGTTGCTATAGGCAGAATCATAGGATCACAGAATGTTGGGGATTGGAAGGGACCTCTAGAGATCATCCAGTCCAACCTCCTGACAGAGCAGGGTCACCCAGGGCAGCCACACAGGAACGCGTCCAGGCAGGGTTTGAAAGTCTCCAGAGCAGGAGACTCCACACCCTCTCTGGGCGGCTTGTTCTAGTGCCCAGTCAGCCCCACAGTAAACAAGTTTCTCCTCATGTTGAGATGGAACTTCCTATGTCCCAACTTAAACCGATTATTCCTTGTTCTATTACTGGGCACCACTGAGAAGAGATTGTCTCCTTCCTCTTGTCCCCCACCCCTCAGACATTTCTATACATTAATAAGGTCCACTCTCAGCCATCCCCTTTCAAAAAGGCTGAACAGCCCCAGTTCTCTCAGTCTCTCTTCACAGGGGAGACGCTCAAGCCTCTTGACCATCCTCGTAGCTCTCCCTTGGACTCTCTCCAGTCTCTGTCTCTCTTGAACTGGGGAGCCCCAAACTGGACACAGCATTCCAGGTATGGTCTCACCAGGGCAGAGTAGAGGGGCAGGAGAACTTCCCTAGACCTACCGGATGCACTTTTCTAAATGCACCCCAGGATCCCATTGGCCCTCTTGGCCACAAGTGTCCAAGTGCCCCAAGGTTTGGACATAGCTCACATTGGGCTGTCGCAGCCTCGCAACGCTCAATTACCACTTGAACCACTTCCCTCCTTCAGCTCAAGCTTTTTTTTTAAAAAAAAAAAGAATCAGCAACGTGTTGTTGCAAGGAGGCTGCAAACCCTGGACTTTTGGACCTGGAGCAGCTTTGGAGGCAGCCTGGACTGGGGTACGTCAGCTCTCCTGAGCTTCTTCCAAAGCTTAAACCAGACTGGTGGGCCTGGCCACCTGCTTTTGGGAAGGTGTCGAAACGGAGCCGGGCTTGCATTGGCCAACGTAACTCTTCATTACAAGACATCCCCTTGGCAATGCGATACCCAGGGACTGCGTCAGCCTCCAGCAAGCGAGAACGGATTTATTCCCTGTCGTTACTGCGGGAGGAAAGGTCACCTGCACCCTTTACATAATTCATGGACATTTTCTTGCCTCTCTGCCCTGTGATATATAACTCGGAATATATCGTTTTGCCACGCTTCTTTTCTGCAATCAGTGGGCGACCTTACGAAGCGATCGATCTCTTCCTACTTAATTAGTCCAAGCGGTGAAATCATCTCGTGGGAGACAATTGCATGTTGGTCAATGTTTAAGTGCTGAGGTGATAGGTATGGCCCAACCTTTCTGCTGAGTGACTTTTTCCCACCTAAAGTAAGTTCCCAGTCTTTAATGGAGATATTTTGGAAGGTACAACACAAAAGTTAGAATCCCGGGTAGGAAGGGACCTCAAGGATCATCTAGTCCAACCCTTCAAGGTAAAGAAATATTTTAAATGATCCTATGAAAATACACAGTTTCTATGATTCTATGAAAAGTTGTGACTGAAGAAAGGCACGTTCCAGTTTATATGATCTGAACTCTGAGGGATTCTTCCAGGTGGCAAGAATCAACCAAATAAGCAACACCTTTAATTGACAGGATTTGATCTTTCCACGTAAGGAATCATCAAAGAAATCACAACAAGCCCTCTGCATTTAGATTTAATTCTAGTCACCTTAATTGCGCTTAATTTCCTCCTTCATCCTTGTAGAAGGAGTTCGTGCTCTGCAATCTTTCTAAAATAATTTTAGGCACTTGGAATTCGTTCAATATTAACGAGCAAAGTAATTTCATAGCGTTGGTCACACCAAAGGCTTTTAAAATCTAAAGGCTTTCAAATCTAAAGACGTGAAATGAGTTGTCCTAAATGCAGCGCGCTTGTCGAATGCATCCGTGAGCGCGAATTAAATCCTGACGCCATCCAGAAGTCTTGTTTTGGGGGTATAAACTCAGCATTCTGACCTGGAATGGGTAGGAATGGAGATGTGATGCTCTCGCAGTCACTTCTTCTGCCTTACCGGATGACGTGACACCCGTGGACTTCGCGGTGGTTTGTTACATGGGATGATAAGGGAGCTGGCGTGGCTTTTGAGGAATTAGTGATCTTATTTCTCTCTGCTTCGCAGCTATTGATTTTCTGGAGAAAATACTGACGTTTAACCCCATGGATCGATTAACGGCTGAGATGGGTCTGCAGCATCCTTACATGAGTCCCTATTCCTGCCCTGAGGACGAACCGGTGTCTCAGCATCCCTTCCGGATCGAGGATGAGATTGATGATATTTTGCTGATGGAAGCCAACCAGAGCCAGATGTCTAACTGGGACAGGTACGGTACCAAAGGCTGGGCCAGAGACCAGATACTGGCGTAAATTCTTTAGGCACAACTTGACCGGTGAGTCTCTGACCTGCTCTTGATGGGGTTCAGTCACACGTGTTTCAAACCCACGAAAAACACCTCGTTTTCCCTTCTTTATGCCATGTCATAGTTCTAGCCCAAGCTGGCACCTTGCTGGAGCCAGTGAGAGTTTCGTCATCGATTTCCACAGGGAGCAGATGTTGTGTGTTCCAGTTCCTGAGTGTCTATTCCTCCTCTTGGTTTTATTCACAGCCTATGTTGTCTTTGTTTGAGTTCCATCAGTTTAAGGAACTCTACGGTCCTTCCCTCTGTCCCTATAAGTTAAAAAAATAATGTAATTCTTGTGCTTTTGGGGGACCGGGCCTAATTTGGAGCTCTGTATTTATCATTTTTCAAAGTGTGTAAGCCCCAGATCTGGGGTCTTTAAAAAAATCCTTTGTCACGTTGACTTTTAAATGGTTTGCTGGAAGTCATATGGGAAGTTTAGAGCAGATCAAAGCCTTGAGCTGAGGTCTTTCACATCCTAGATGATTACCCCAGTTACTAGGCCAGTCCCAGTTATCTCTTGGCATTTCTTGATGAGCCACAAGAAGAAGGTCTCTAATATTAGCAAGAACTTAAAGATCTGTAGGTAAGCGGCGCGTTAGCAAGAAAAAAGGTAAAAATAGCAGCAGCGACACGCGCATCTGCTTCAAACAAAGCTGCCACCTGCCTGTCTAATAGCGGTGTGTCTTTCACAGGTATCACGTCAGCCTCTCCTCTGATTTGGAGTGGAGACACGATAAATACCACGACATGGACGAGGTTCAGCGTGACCCCCGGGCAGGGTCGGAATCTATCGCCGAAGAAGCGCAAGTTGATCCACGGAAATACTCGCAGAGCAGCTCAGAGAGGTTCTTGGAGCTCTCTCACTCATCCATGGACCGAGTGTTTGACGCCGATTGTGGGAAATCGTGTGATTACAAAGTGGGGTCACCTTCTTACTTGGACAAATTGCTGTGGAGAGACAACAAACCCCATCATTACTCAGAGCCCAAGTTGATTTTAGATTTATCTCACTGGAAAAGAGCAACCATAGCCCCAGCAGCCGAGCTATCGTTGGAAGAAGAACCATCCAACCTCTTTCTGGAAATTGCTCAGTGGGTGAAGAGCACGCAAGTGGGTCTCGAGTGCCCCAGTCCTCTTCCGGAAATTCAGGAACGGAGCCTGCCGTCTTCTCCTCACCACCGCCACGAAGAACCTGCCGAGGTGAACAGCGAGACGGACCCCGAGTTTGACTTGGACGTCTTCATCTCCAGAGCACTGAAACTTTGCACAAAACCCGAGGATCTTCCAGACAACAAGCTCAATGACATCAACGGGGCCTGCATACCTGAGCACCCTGGGGATATTGTACAAACAGAGGTGTACCAGAAAGAGCGATGGTGAGGAACCCACACCCGGGAAAACTGTCTGGATCTCCCTGTTCCTCTCCATTGCCCGGGGCTGTGTGGCTTCTGTCTGTCCTTGAGCATCTGTTTTTTACATCCACCGAAAGCCTTTCTCAGGAAAGGCGAGCACAAACCACAGGCCCCCCTTTTGATGCCTTAGAAATACCTTTTTAAGGGAATCAAGAGGTGTGAATGAAATACCGCATTTCTTTATGCTGCCTTAACACTCTTGCCTTGTGATCTCTGGGACTTGTTTGAAACTTAAATGTATGAGAGGAGGATGCAGTTAAGTTTGCAAACAGGAGTCAAATCAACTTCTTCCCCATTCTTCTTCTTTCTATAGCATCTTAAGAGGACGAGGACAAAATTAGCATTTCTGTTATGGTCAGATACCCTCCTGGTATTGATGGGTTCCCAAAAGGCCAAACTTTGAGCTCCATGGGCAGTGTGGAGAGAAGTGATGTCAGGCAGTGTCGGCAGAGAGCGGAGCTGGAGGTAAAATTTGGCCATCGGACAGAAACTAACTCTTGGAGAATACTGATGGGGAAGGAGTTCAGCCTACAAAATATGGGCCATTGGGGATTTTATCTTTTTTTTTTATTATTATTTTTTGCTGATTGGAAGGCGAAGTTCTACACGAAGCACGTTGCCATTGTTTGGTCTTCCTGGGCATGTATTCTCCTTCACGTCACACGGGGTGAAACCGAGCTTTCAGAGGTCCCGTGCGACGTGTTTTGGCGGAACGACCCCGGTACTGCGAGTCCTATCTCAGGCAGCTGCTCAGAAAAATCTGGTGGGGAAGGCTGTGCGGGAGTCAGGAGCTAGGATCAGGGTGTCTCATGGTGTGATGCTGCCTGGCGCCGCCAGCTGCACGGACTCAGCAAAGGGCAACGCCTTTGCGAATTGAAAGAAAAAAAAAAGGAATAAAAATACTACTCTCTTCCCTTCTGAGAAAGATGCTGCAAAGAAAACAACAGTTCCTACGGCGTGAGGCTTGTCACCGGCCACTTTGCTGCCAGCTTCTTTGGAAGATGCTTGCGTCAGCCGTTTGTAAATAGACATGAACGCAACTGAGCTGCTGTAACTTCTGTTTTCATCCACACTTCTGAGCACCTTACTTATTAAATCAGCTAACGAGGGCTTGTATATGGAAGAAATGTTCTATACTTATGTTTAATCAAGCCCAGCAGTTGGTTGTTTGGTTTTTTTTTAAATGGAAAACCTGTAAATAGTATCATAAAAGCCAGCCTCTGCTTTCCTCGCCCTCACATTGCCGTGCTCTCTGGCACGGTGGCTCTACTTTCATTGGTGAAAGAGGAACTACTGTACTTAGTAACTCTGAGGTCGATATTTAACTACGGTTTCTGTACAAATTATTTCCACCCTTTTAACAAGCAATCTACTAAACGTTCAGAGCTGGGAAGAAAACTCAATGGGAGGCTCGGATGATATCTGACAGCAGCATTTACTGTATTAACCCTGGTTTCTGTCCTTGGGAGAGGTTTGAGTACAGGTTTAGCTGTAGAAGAGCTTGTGCAAGGCATTGACGAGCCCCGAAACATGTTCTTATAGTGAAGATCTCTCCGTGGGCTGACTGAAATGCTGTTCCTTCAGCTGATGAGCAGAAGTGTGAAGGCTGCATGGGTGGGACAGGGTGGAAGTCCTGGGCCAGGGGTGGAGAAGGCATCTGGAAGGCGAAGCCGTTGGAGAAGGCATCTGGAAGGTGAAGCCCCTGGGCTCTGGTCTTCTGGTCCTTGCTTCGAGCATTTGGACATCTCCCCCCAGCGGTTTCAAAAGGGGAGCCGAGGGAGAAAGAGAAGGTTGGTTTTCCAGTGCATCACAGATAATTGATATACCTCAACTACAGCTCAGCACTTTCACTGCTGGCGGGAGAAATTCCAGGCGCTGAAGAAGCGGATCCAAATGCGGCCACAGCAGCCCAGAACTCACCACCTGCAGTCCTGCTTGGCTTTGCCAGCAAAGGCTGGGACCAGGATGTGCCAAGAGAGGAGGGACATGGCTGCGGTCATGTCCCATCTCTCCCCGGTGCTGCCTGGGAGGAGCAGATGACATCCAGCCTTTGATGGGAAACACAAACGCTGCAGCCGGAGGCATCAACTGAAAATTCAATGTTTGGGAGCCGCTGGAGTTCAAACCTGAAGGGTAAGATCAGCGAGGCAAGAGCTGACTTTTAAAAAAACCCTCTTTTCTGGCAGATTCAGCAGCTGTTTGCTACCGTCGGGTTAAACGCAGGGATGCGCCGACGTGGCGGATGGGCAGCGATCAAACCACGTCAGCGTTTTCCTCGACGGACAGCACCGCGTCCTCTGAAACCAGAAGCCATTTCCCGTGGGTTGTTTCATTTGGATTGAAAGTCTTCCCCGGAGGCATACAGGACTATTTATTACGGCCATGAAAGTACCGGTTTTGCTTTTGAATATTGTCTTCTAAAGAGGAGCACGTCGCTGCTTCTCCAGATTTTCCACCTCGGTTCCTGAGCCATTCCAAAACCTTGGTATCCCGTGCTGGGAGAAACGGAGCGGGGAGAACGAGAGGGGCAGCTTTAATTTCGTTACTTGAGTGTGCTCAGCCAGTCACAAGCCAGATTTATTTCTCATTTGCAACAATAAAATTTAAGGCCTGAGCCTCCCTTGCTTGGTAGCGTGTGATTATTTTGCTTAGTAGGAGGCCTGACGTGTTTATTCCAATACTCGCGTCTAGTTTCCTTCACAAACACCTGAATTAGTGCATGTGTCACGTGAATAATTTGCATTCCGTGGTTAATCTGCGGTGGGCGGCTTTTTGCCGAGCTTTGCTTTAGCTGGTGCAGACTGTCAGAGCGCTCGCACGTTATTTATGTGGGAAAAAAAAAAGAAAAAAGGAGCATTGCTCTCCTTAAAAATACAGACGGTGTGATGGGCCACCAAGGCCACGTGGTGGTGGGATGGTGGATTTAGAGCCGTGCCGGCGTGGATGTACTGAGCAGAGGCAAGGAGGGACAGCGGGAGCTGCTCGTGGTGGCCTCCATGTAAGGGTCTGTCCTTCCACCACAGCCCCAGTATGAGGACTGGGAATCCATCAGGGAGATGTCGGTGCAGCTGCTTGTTGAGCTGCTCTTAAAAACACCTTTAACGTCAAAATGATGCTTCCAGCAGTTCAGTTGCTGGCCCAAGGAAGTGATTTGACTCTAGATGGAGGGCAGGTGCCCACCAGAGCTGCTCTGTCACTCCCTCTTCTCAGCTGGACAAGGGAGAGAAAAATGTAACCAAGGGCTCACGGGTCGAGCTAAGGACAGGGAGATCACTCACAGTTACCTTCCTGGGCAAAACAGAGTCAGCTTGGGGAAATTAATTGAATTTATTACCAATCCAATTAGAGAAGGGCAATGAGAAATAACCGAATCTTTAACACCTTCCCCTCACCCCTTCTTCTTCCCGGGCTTAACCTTACTCCTGTTTTCTTCGCCCCGAGCGGCACATGGGGACAGGGAATGGGGGTTGCGGTCAGTTTATGAGATGTCTCTGCTGCTTCTTTTTCCTCAAGGGGAGGACTCCTCACTCTTCTCCTACCCCAGCATGGGTCCCCTCTCACAGGAGACTGTTCTTCACACAGTTTCTCCACCCTGAGTCCTTCTCAGCTCTTGACGAACTGCCCCAAGTCCTCTCCATGGGTGGAATCCTTTAGGAGCAGACTTGCTCGGGCATGGGCTTCTCTCTCTGGCAGCACAGGCTTCTCACGGGGTCATAGCCCCCTTCAGCCATCCACCCGCTCCGGTGTGGGGTCCTCCATGGGCTGCAGGTGGACATCTACCCCCCGTCACCTTCATGGGCTGCGGGCAGACAGCCTGCCTCACCACGGGCTTCCCCATGGCCCGGGCGGACTATCTGCTCCGGCGCTGGAGCACATCCTCCGCCTCCTTCTTCGCTGACCTTGGTGTCTTCACACGTTCTCACTTCTCTCTCTTAACACCCAAAAGACATATTCAAGCAATTTCGTGCCGCCATCTAGTATTTCAGAGAGCTCGCGGTGAGGGCACTGTATAATGTGGTGTGCAGTCATTTCAAGTCTGGAATGTTCTTTCCTCCCCCTCCACCCCGCCGTTGACTGGAAGAGGACTCGAAGAGGGCAAATACACCATATGGTGTTCGCTCGTGAATAGTTGCCTTTGACATTTTAAAAGGCAGAGTTTGGTTTTGAAGTAGTACAATGCTTGGGCGAATGCTCAACGTTGCGTCTTGCCGAGATTGCGCTCATTTTGAACTGCCATCTGGCTGCTGTCCCAGCTGGTTTATAACAATCGTGTTGCTAAATTCAAAGAAGGAGTAGGATTTTATTCATTGAGAAAAGAAGAATCTGCCTTAAAGAGATGACTTTTTCTTACAGGGGCTTGTTCCATTGGCTTTTGGGTTACGGCACAATAGATTGTGATGAGAAGACCTTAGATGGGTTGCTTTGATTCGTCTCGTGGTGCAAATAAGGCAGTTTAGGAAGTCCGTTTAAAGTTTTATTAAGCTTTGGAGAGAATATACCCCAATATCTCTTTGCCAGGACAGACTGTAACTGCATCTGTCGTCAGCCTCCAAAGCAGTTGCTGCTGGGGTGGAGGAGACCTCTAGCCAAGAAGGTCTCCTCAGGCTCTTGAGTCAATCGTTTGGCACAGCCAGGTGTGAGGAGGGTTAGGCAAGGCAAGAGCGCTGTGGGGATTCCTGCCATAGAATCACAGAATCCTAGAATGGCCCAGGCTGGAAGGCACCTTAGAGATCATCTAATCCAATCCCCCTGTCACGGGCAGAGACGCCTCTCATCTAGACCAGGTTGCTCAAGGCCTCGTCCTACTTGGCCTTGAACACCTCCAGGGAGGGGGCAGCCACAACTTCCCTGGGCAATTTATTCCAAAGTCTTGCCACCCTTCTACTGAAGAATTTTTTTCCTAAGATCCAATCTAAATCTTCTTTAACTTTTAGATCCATTTCCCCTTGTCCTATCGCTGGACACTCTTGTAAGAAGTCCCTCCTCAGCCTTCCTGTAGGTTCCCTTCAGGCAGTGATAAGGTCCTCCCCGGAGTCTTTTCAAGGCTGAACAATCCCAGCTCCCTCAGCCTGTCCTCGTAGCAGAGCTGCTCCAGCCCCTGGATCATCTTTGTGGCCTCCTCTGAACTCGTTCCAACAGTTCTATGTCCCTCTTATGGTGGGGACACCACAACTGGATGCAGGATTCAAGGTGGGGTCTCACCAGAGCAGAGTAAAGGGGGAGAATCCCCTCTCTTGCCCTGCTGGCCACACTCTTGATGCATCCCAGGTCAGGGTTGGCCTGGGCTGCAGGAGCATCCTGCCGGCTCATGTTGAGCTTCTCATCTATCAACACCCCCAAATCCTTCTCTTCAGGGCTACTCTCACCCCACTCTGTGCCCACTTTGTATCTGTGCCTGGGATTGGCCCAACCAAGGGTGGACAAACAGTCTCCGGGGAGGTCTAGAAACAAGAGACGACCTTCCTGGAAACAGCTAAAAGCGTTTCGGAGGGGCCTCCAGATTTTCCTTGTGTAATCCCATGAAGTTGTCCGCTGTGAAAGGAAGAAGAAAAGCCTCTCACGCCAGAGAAGACGATACGCAATGGTGCTGGCACGTGGAGTCGTGTGTCTGCAGAGAGCTGGCGGTGGGCAGTTTGTTTGTGTCACCCCTTAATCCTCAGCCAGGCTGTGCCTTCGCTCACTCCCCGACAGAAAACGGGCGACTGAAGGCAACAGCAGCCAAAATGTCAGCCCGCGAACTGCTGAAATATTGAATCACAGCGACATTTACAGAGGGGCTGGCCAGCAGGAGCCTGAGTTTCTGTGACACCGACTGACATTTTGCACCAACTGAACCACCTTGTTAAAACCCACACGTGGGCAAGACCAGTTGATTCTCCATCGGGTGAGGATCTGTTCCTGGTAATTTTTTGCTCTAAAAGATGTTCCTCAAACCCACCAACATAGTAGCTGCTAGGCGATGCTAAGATCTTCCATCCTTTCGCCTGCCCACTTGGAGTTGTTCCGCCAGGATCTTCTCTTTGAGGAGACAGACAGAGGAAAGAGGGAGTGGAGGGAGAAACTGTGGGAGACGCGAAGCTGTGGGTAGGGAGCTGAGTGAGGGACTCAGAGGCCTGCTTGTGTCAACCGTCTCTTTCGGGAGGATGTCCCCAAGCCGTCGCTCTGGAGGGCAGCTCCTTCCCAGGGCAGGTGGGAAGAATTGTATTTTCTGGTTCGAGGTCTGTTCGGCCACAGAATTGTGGACCTGCGAGCTGGCTTAGGTGAGAACTGGCCGCCCTCTGCAGGGGAGCAGTTAAAGTGGAGTTCCTGGACTTTCTAAGTCACCACCTGGATTAATTAAACCCCCAGAGACCAACCCCATGGGAGACTCCAACTGGTGACACCACCGAGGCTGAGAGCCCCGCCACGACCTTACATCCTCCACTTCCATTACTCCTTGTGACGCACAGAAGAGCTGCAGGGGTGCATCTAGGCAGGTTTTCTCCGGCAAAGTGTTTAAGCGCGTCGCCATCGAGCAGGTCAGCAGGGTCACCAAAGTCAAGAGAGGTTGGTCTTGCGCTTTGTTGCACACACACGGGTGGGTAAAAAACTTTGTTCACCTGAATTGGTTTTTTAAATAATGGAGGTTAGAGTAGAAAATGTAATTATACCATTTCTGCTGACCTGAGTCCATACTCAACGGAGGTGCCGAGGCTGCCTGGATGGTATCAGTGTCTCTAAAAAAATATAAATTCCCATCTTCAGCTCTGATGATACGTTTGCTGCAACTTCTGACAAAGAAGGCAGAAGAGAGGAACCTCTTCCCATGCAGGACCGAACTGATAGGTGAACCTGCTAAATTAAGTGGCTTTTACAACCCAAGAGGCAGTATTTTTTAAAAAAAATCACGTTGGAAACCGCTTTATCTCTCATAGAGAGAAGGATGTGATCCATTGGGAGGGACTCAAAATGAGAAACCCAAAATGTTTCTAAACAGCAACCTGGTGCTGTCACGAGTTTGCTCATTAACTCTGCAGCCCCCCCTGGATATTTGGGACAGGGGTGATGTAGAGCTCTTCAGGACAGGAGGGATTGCTCGAGCCTGCAGGTCAGGCAGCCCAAGCTGAGGTTGTGCCAAAAAGAAAAGGGAGCACATCCCTCTGGAAGCTGTTTCCAAGCACCCAAAGCAGATAAAGTTAGTTGGGAACAACCAGGCTTTGCTCAGCCTCAGCCCAACTGAGCCTAGGATTGAGAAAAATAAGCCTAACTTGGAAAAAAAACCCAAGCCAACTCACTAGCTAACTAGGTCTGAATTTTTAAGATATTCAAGTTCCCTTGCTCACAGAAAAGAGAAAAACCTTGCCCGTGGAAGCCGTTGAGAATCGGGGATGTCCCTTCCCAGTGGTGCTGTCGAAATCGTGGTTTCGACTAGAGAGCAGCTTCCAAATAAATCCATTTTTGCCTTTTCACCGGGAACTATGTTGATCTGCACTCGTTAGGACACTACCCTTTGCTGGCCTCGGGGTGGAGATGATGATATTACACTCACAAATACAGCAAATTCACTTCTCAGCCTCTCAAGCTGGTACAATTTGGAGACCCTACAAAGGTTAATGGATCTTTCGGGGCAGATCTCGCCGCTATTTTTGTTTGCCGCCGCCATACAGACGCAAAAGCTCACTGCTCTCGTTAGAGAGCGTTTCAGGGCTGAGACACTGGCGTAATTGCCCGGGATGCCGGGCCGAGAGCGTGGTGTCCATTAATTTAAAAGCAGAAGCGAGAGTTATGGAGTGTGCGTGTGCTGATGGGACTCACCTTTGAACTTCCAAGTCTCACCGCTGGCTCCGACCGGTCCCTGCGAGGTCCGTTCTCGTTTTAGGCAGAAAAGCGCCGGACGCCGATTTCGTGATCGCAAACCCCACGGAAATTTCACCAAATCCTCACGGATGGGCTCAGCCTCTCCCCTGGGGTGTCCGAGTGCCACCTCTTTGCAGCTTAACTCAAGTCGGTGACATTTGAGGTGTCCTAAACTCATCGCGAGTTCAGTGTTGAGGTTTCAGTGCTTTTTTTTTTTTTTTAAATTGCTCAAGCAAGGGCGTGACAATCCCAACTTGGTATATCCCGAACGATCAGAAGAGGGCAGTCCTTCCCCTCTCTGCTTGGCGCTACTGCATTCTTGAATTCAACAGCCTCAAAGCCACAAAATCGATGCTGCAGACCCTGCCGATACAGTGACGCCGCTCGGAGAGATCTAACCCCGAATGAGCTCAGCCACTTGAGAAACACAAGGAACATGATGTTCAGGAAGATGATTCCGATGGGCAGAGGTCGGGAGGTGTAGGTGACCTCTGGAAGGAAGCTCCGGGACGGCGTAAGAAAAGGTCACTGCGTGTCTGCACCAGAGCTGCGGCCGCGTCTGAATCCACCTGATTTGAAAGCAACGGATACGACCAACAGCGGCGGCCGAGAGGAAAAGGGGTTTGCTTCTGCTTCGCAGCAGCAGGAGGAAGAAGCGGAAAAGCAAGATGAAATAACACCCAGTTAGATCACCACAGCCTCACAGGTTGCTCGGGAGCTCGGCGACTGTTGACGTGATGTCAAACCGGCCTGAAAAAGAGGCTCCGGTTCAAAAAAAAGCAGCGGAAGCAAAAGAGAAATGACGAAAGCAGCAAATGCCAGACCTGTCAACCTACAGCGGCGGTTTTATGAGTCACCGACAAAGGAATTCATCAGAACCGCGGAGGGACTCGCATCCACGCACGCCAAAGCTCAACAGAGCGGCGTTGCTCTAAAGATGTTAAAAAAAGGGGGAAGGTTTGCGGAGAGAAGTGATACCTTTTAGCGGAATTGGCCTAATAAAAGGCGCTATTTTTCTTCAGCGTCCTCGCCTCGAGGTAGCGATCATCTTCACTGCCTGGCTCCTGCTATAGTCTCAGAATGTAGATGAGAAGAGCGAGCAGGGTCACCTCTCTACATGAGCATTAGCCTAAACATATAGTTAACCCTCGGCACTTTTGAACAGAAATAAAGAGCGCAATTTTTGTCAAGCTGCAGAAACTTTCTTCCTCGGAGATGGCTCGTCCACCAGTCTGCACCAGCAACTCCAACTTCTGAGACTGGAGGTAGACAAAAAACAACAGGACTGCTTAAATAATGATTTGTTCAGCAGCGACATTATCAGCATATTTGTAGGGGTGATGGTGTAGGTGTTGAGGGAAAGAAAAGATCCCTGGATCCAGGTGAGAACAGAGAAGTGATTTTTTTTTTTTTTTTAAATTGACATTAATAATCAGCGATATTAAAAAAAAAACCAAGAACACGGAGGCCGGGTCTGACGATGTTGCTTTAAATAGGGTATTTGAAAAAAACCAGAAAAGTTGCGGAAAAGGAGAGACAAAGCTATCTCCAGGGTGGGAAACAAAATCCTTCTGTCTGCTTTATCAGTCAGGCTCAACTACGATCACGAGAAACACGAAACAGGAAGTTTTTTTTGTGATTCAGCAAAGAGACAGAACAAGCGGCAAACGCTGAGAAGGCAAAGAAAAACTCCAAACAGGTTTAGGAGAGCGAAGGATTTAAAACCTTGGTGTTAGACCTTCGAACTGCGCTGGAGAAGCATTTTACTTCCCCACCAACCGCCGGATTCTGCAGAAGGGGGAACCCAAATAAAAAGCAACGGCCTCCGTGTGTGGGAAACCTGCTTTTCTACTCAGTCTCCTGTCGTATTCAAAACTTCCGAATGAATCCGTGCCCCGTAGCGCGAGAGCTGCGACGCTGCCCGAGGCTCCTCCCGTTCTACTGGGAGAGACTGGGAGGGACGGGTCGGTTTTAAGGGGCTGAGGAACGCCAAAAGGCTGCCGGTTGTTCTCTTGCGACGTCGCCGCGCGCTGAACGAAACCCGGCGGCGTCGAGAACCAAATATGGTGGTAAAAATCCTCGGGGGGGTGGGGGGGGGAAAGAAAAAACAACTGCTTCTCGTGTTCTGCAGCGCAGGCGGTTGCACGAACGAGCTGGAACCGTCGGTGGCTGCACAGCGGCAGGAGGTGAAGAGGTTTGCTGCCCGTAGAGATGCGATAAAAAGTTCCCCTCGCTGTCTCACGACAAGTTTGGGTTATCGGGATGTTGCCGGATCGGCGGCTGGATTTGAGGCTGAACTCCCAGAGGCTCTGGGAGAAAACGCTGGCGCGGAAGCTGCTGCCTAAGGAAGGGAAGCTCTCCCTCCCGTTAAAAAGCGCTGCGGGGAGTTTCGGACCCTGCCAAATCATCCCATTCCCTGGGGCGGAGGTTTTTCCCTCCTGGGACTCATTACAACACAGTTTACGAGTCATTCTTTCACAAGTAAACAGCGCGCAGCTTATTTCAGCGAGGCGTTAACTCTTCATTAAATGTATCGGGGCCAGATCCTCGCCCACGACGCGGGTTTACAGCGATACCGATTTACTCTCTTCGGGTACGAAGCGCCGGGTTTAAAAAAAACGCCTTCGATTGGGGCCCGTTTGAAAGCAGGCACGAAGTCCTGACCTTGCATGTTCTTTTAGCCGTCTCTTTTGTTCGTAGGCGCAGTGCTGTGTTAATTCAGAAACGTTTCAAAGCCGTCCCGGTCGTACCCACGGGGCAGCAAAACACGTATTTCGTGACAGGCCTCAAAATTAGAAGAGGAGGTTTTGATGAAGCGGCTTTCTGTACTTATTGTTACAGTTACTATAGCAACGTGGCTTCTTCGACTCGCTCGGATAACGATTTAAATCACATTTAAAGCACCTGGAGAGAACTAAGGGCCGGGAAACTTGTAAGAGTTTGGGTTGGGGAGGAGACGGACAAGGCCTCAGGTGGGTTGAGATGTTTCATAGAATGCTCGGGATCGGAAGGGACCTCAAAAGATCATCTAGTCCAATCCCCCTGCCAGAGCAGGATCACCCAGAGCAGGATCACCCAGATGATGTTACACAGGAAGGCATCCAGGCGGGTTTTGAATGTCTCCAGAGAAGGAGACTCCACAACCTCCCTGGGCAGCCTGTTCCAGGGCTCTGTCACCCTCACTGAGAGGAAGTTTCTTCTCAAATTTAAGTGGAACCTCTTGTGTTCCAGCTTGATTCCATTACCCCTTGTCCTGTCATTCATTGCTCCATCCTCCAGCCTGGCTCCATCCTCGTTGACGCTCCCCTTTCATATATTTATAAACATGAATGAAGTCACCCCTCAGCCTCCTCTTCTCCAAGCTGCAGAGCCCCAGCTCCTTCAGCCTTTCCTCATCAGGGAGATGTTCCACTCCCTTCATCATCTTTGTGGCTCTGCGCTGGACTCTCTCCAGCAGTTCCCTGTCCCTCTGGAGCTGAGGGGCCCAGAACTGGACACAATATTCCAGAGTCCAGCACAGGGCAACTGGGATGATGAAGGGAGTGGAACATCTCCCTTATGAGAAGAGACTGAGGGAGCTGGAGCTCTTCAGTTTGGAGAAGAGGAGGCTGAGGGGTGACCTCATTAATGTTTACAAATATATCAAGGGTGAGTGTCACGAGGATGGAGCCAGGCTCTTCTCGGTGACAACCACTGATAGGACAAGGGGTAATGGGCTGAAACTGGAACATAAGAGGTTCCGCTTAAACCCGAGAAGAAACTTCTCAGTGAGGGTGACAGAACACTGGAACAGGCTGCCCAGAGAGGTTGTGGAGTCTCCTTCTCTGGAGACATTCAAGACCTGCCTGGACACGTTCCTGTGTAGCATTATCGAGGCGTTCCTGCTCTGGCAGGGGGATTGGACTTGATGATCTTTCGAGGTCCCTTCCAATCCCTAACATTCTGTGATTCTGTGGCCTCCCCAGAGCAGAGCAGAGGGGCAGGAGGACTTTTCTTGACCTACTGGCTACTCCCCTTCTAACCCACCCCAGGATGCCCTTGGCCTTCTTGCCCACGAGGGCACACTGCTGGCTCACGGCCATCCTGCTGGACACCCCAGGTCCCTTTCCCCTGCCCTGCTCTCCACCAGGGCAGCGCCCAACTACAGCGACTTGGCTTCTTCCACTCGCTCGGATGATTTAAACCACATTTAAGCACCCGGAGAGACCTAAGGGCTGGGAAACTCCTAAGAGTTTGGGCCGGGGAGGAGACGGACAAGGCCTCAGGCGGGCTGAGACGTCTCCTATCACCGTCACCTCCTTCCCCCTGCTCGCCTCGCCCCTTTTTTCCCCAGTTTATCGGCCCTCGGGGGGCTCCAGCCCAGCTCCCACCAGCGCCCGGCGCCGCCGCGCCCCTCCGGCCCCCTGTGACCCCGCCCCTTTTATGTTGGCCACGCCCCCTAAGCCACGCCCCCTCCGCGCTGATTCGCCGCCGCCCCTGCGCTAATTAACATAGAACAGGCGGCGCCCCGCCCCGTTTCCCCTCTGTCGCGGGCGGGGAAGGATGTTCATTGGCCGGCGCGGCGCTCCTCTTCCTTCTCATTGGCTGTCGACGTTGTCAGTCGTAGAGAACGCCCCGCCCTCTGGGGTGTCGCTCGCTGGAGCCTCCTTGTTTGCCCCATTCAGTGGCGGGTTTCGAGGCGGACGGAGCTGCGGCGGGCGGGACCTGCTGTTGCACAATAGAAGCGGCTCCTCGGCCGGCATCACCCTGAGGGCAGCAGCAGCCGCCGCAGGAGGAGGTAGACCCCGCTCTGGTAACAATTTTATAATCGCAGCGGCGCTCGAAAGGGTGACAAACGCGTGTCTTGAGGGCGTTTTCCCCAAAACCTCCACCCTTTTCTGCCTTTCCTCTTGCCTCCCCCCCCCCCTTTCCAAACCTCTCTCCCCTCCGGGCCGCGTTGCCAGGGTGAGGAGGGGGCGGTCGCTCCGTGCTCCAGCCGAGCTGGGGAGGGGAGGGGGGGGGCAGCAGCGAGGCCGGGAGGGCCGGGGAAGTGGGGACCAGCCCGTTCCTGCCCTGCGGGGACCCGCGGCCCACGCAGGAACTGGGAGGGAGGGATGGCGAGAGCTCCGGGGCCCACTGGAGGTGATGGGAGGCCCCGAGGTTCGGGGAGAAAACCCCCAGGGGAGGGGGGGAAACCACTGAAGGCGGCTGGTTTGCTTGGAAGAAAAGGGGCTGCGTGTTTACCAGCCGTCAAAACGGGTGACAAATTGCACCCGCCACCCTTCCGAGACCAACCCACGCCGCCTTGCCCTTGGGTTGGCAGCAGCTCCAGGGGTCAAGCCCGTCCAAGCCACGGTGTTCGGCGAAGACGCCGTTTCTACATCCCTTCATCGGCGACGTTCCCCGCCACGGACTTCCATGGCCGCGGCGAAAGCTCGAGAGTAAAAGTTGGGAGGCGGCGGAGCTCGCTGGAAGAGGAAACGCCGGCGGGTCAGGAGTTGTTTGGTTTTTTCCCCCCCCACCTCTCAGTTGTTGGGTGTAAAGAAACGCCGGCGCGGGGCCCGCGTTCCTCGTGGCCTCGCCGCGGGGTGACGCGGCGCTGGGCGAGCGGTGGGGTCACGGCCCGAATCTCTTTGAAGAAACCTCCAACTCGGTGGGGAAAAAAAAAAAAAAAATCTCGCAGCCGAGCGAGGTGTTAATTAGCCGCGTCCCGAATAGCAGCGAACAGCGAAGGGGAATTTTCTGTGTGCACGGAGAAACGCACAAGTAAGAGGAAGAGCCAGGGGGGGAATATGAAACCGGGCAAGGAATCCGTGTGTTTGCGCAGCCAGCAGCGTCTACCGTGATGTTGGCTCTATTTAAAGAGGTGATAAGGGCTGTGAAAGCGCAGCCCGAGCGTGTATTCTAAAAGTCCCAGGACGAAACTCCCGTGCGGCAGCGTTACGAGTCGGCGGCGGGAGCGCAGGCGAGATGTGAAGCTCTTTTTTTTTTTTTTCCCCTGCTGCAAACTTCCGAAGGGAGCTGTCAAAACGCGTGGTCGTGTGCCGGGCTTGAGTGAGTAGTAATTGCGTGTTCATCTTTACTACTGGTGGTAGCACCTTTCTTGCAGCAGCCCGGAGCGCTTCGCTGTTACTTGGGCTGGTAACTAATTGCGTTTCGGGGAGTTCTGCGGAGTTTTTGGTAGTTTGAGCGGGATTTTTAAAAATTTTTTAGGGGGTAAAATCCTAACTGAGTTGGCAGGTTTATGCTCCAGCTCGTTAGCAACCAGCTCCGTCCCTGCTTACGGGTGAGATGTTCTCCCAGGAAGAATTCCCTTTTGTTGAGAACGTCCTTGTTTCGACTTCTATCCGGGAAAAAAAAAAAAGAAAAATATCCGTATTTTTGAACTGAAGAAAACGGAGATGCACCACTTCTCCAGTGTGAAGCTTTCTGCTGATTTCTACCATCTTTTTGAGGATTCTGCGGGATTACCCGTACTTTGATGCTCTTACCTTCACTACTGGTGACCCTCCCAGTTAGAAAAATGGAATAAAATCGAAGATACCAATACATCATCTTGTCTGAGTAAGCCAAAAATACTCCTCCTGCAGTTTCCCCGGTATAAGATAATGGAATTTCTGAGGCTTAAGAAAAATATTTAGGTCGGATCTTTTAATGAATTAAAAAAAGAGCTCTCCGACGTTGTGCGTGAGAGCTTTTATGAACCAACACTCAAGTAGCAAACGATTTAACCCTACTTTCCAGTTGTGCTGTGACAAGTTTCCTGATATTTTAAGTTATTCGGAGAGCGCGCGCCCGTTTTGCGAAGAAATTGGTCTCGTTTGAGCTGGCCTAAGCGTGTTTTATTTGCTGTTTCACCCCTCAAGCTGTGAACTTACTCCCCTTAAGCGCTTTACGTGTAACTTTTCTCCTTGTTGATTAAGAGGAAAGAAAAGTACGTTCAAGATCTGCTCCAGAACGACCCGCTCGCCGCTGCCAAACACCTCCCTCTGCGATTGCTCCTTTTAAGCTCCAGATCTCAAGGTATCTTAGAAACATCCTTTACGACGACGGCTCCGGACTTTGCTGGGAGCAACGTGGGATATTATCAACCGCCCGTTTTCTGCTGCCTTCCTCCACAAACCTCCGGGGAATCGGAAGCGCCGAGTCGCCGCGCGGGACCGCGTCGCCCGGTTTCGTCTCTCCGCGCCTCCCTCCGCGTGCGTACGCCCGGGGGTGCTCCCCGTGGGGACTGGAAATGCCCTTAATCCGGGCGGAGCGCGCAGGGAAAGCGCTTTCCTGAAGTGAAAGCGACGCTTTTATAGTTACAGGTGCCTAATGTGATAATTTGAGACTGCTTTATCAAGTGATGAAGCCGGCTAGCGCGCGCCTGGTTTGTGTCAGCAGTGGGGAGGCGGGGTTTGTCTGGTTATTTAAAAAAGAAAGAATAATAAAAGGAGACTGGAACGTGGTGGTACGTCCACGCCAGGCTCGGGACAGCGCGGTCTCACCGGACGGATCGCCACGGATATCTGAGAGGAAAGATTTTTCGGCTGTAGAGCGGTGGTGCTTAAAAAACCAACTCACCCCAAACCAGTTGAGGTCTGCATGGGCTTGAATTAATAATTCCAGCTCGCGTTAGCAAGAGCGAGCTCCTGTTAACACGTGGTGGCTTCTGGATGTGGAGGAAAGACTGGAGCTGCTCATTTCCCACGGGATTTTGGGAATATTTGAAATATATTGATGTGTGGCCGTCTTTCCAGCCGAAGGAAGGCTGCGGAGTCATCAAAAATGAGTTGTTCTCTGCTGAGAGATGCTCCTGAGCGTAAAGGAATAATCCCCAAGTCAGGCAGTAATGGAAGCAAACCTCACTTTGGTTGACACCGAGCTTCCTGACTCTCGGAGCGACGTAATTGCGCCTTTTAAAAGGGGCGAGGAGCCTTTCCCTTTAAAAGGAGCTTCTGCAGTTTTTAACGAATCCCTAATTGCCGCGGCCAAACGTTTGCTCCTAGATAAGGGCGCTTGTGCCGTGTGGGTAATGAGTTTGACCTGGCCAGATGCCTCCTGATAAGGCACACAGCGGAGAGCTGTCGTCCGCTGCGCCGAAGAATTTCATTTCCCTCCAGCTGGGACGCGGCGCGTAGGCGGCGCCGGATTTACCGGTTGCGTTGGGGTCGGTCGAGTGGCGCGCGGCGGGCTTGTCGGGTCCTTACCGTTGTCGAGCACTTGAGAAGAGGAAAAGCAATCCTGGTTCTGGTTACGCTGCCACGTGCTTTAGGGAGGATTTAATTCCTTTTTTAATTCCTCTGCTTTCTTCTCAATTCCTCCGCGCGGGGAGTTGCGCAACCTCCGTCCTCCCCGTGTGTTTGTTCTTGCAGCCCCTCGTCTTTTCCCTTGATGTCGTTCCCCATCACCTCCCCTTTTTCTTACCAGCTCAAGCCCGGCCCCTCTCCTACAAAACCCATCATTAACCATTTAAAACCAGAGCAGCAGGACCCAACCGTTTCATCTTTTTGGAGCCAGGTGTTGGTTCGAGGACCTTTCTCCCTCGGAGGAGCGTGGACAGAGGCTGGGAAAAGACCTCTAAGATCATCAAGTCCAACCATCAACCCAACACCGCCGTGACCGCTAAACCACGTCCCCAAATGCTTTTTTGACTCCACCGCTTCCCTGCCCAGCCTGTGCCGATGCTTCACGACTCTTTCGGTCCAGAAATTTCTCTTAATATCCAACCTAAACCTCCCCTTGAGCAACTTGAGCCCGTTTCCACCTTGGGAGAAGGGACCGACCTCACCTCGCTCCAACCTCCTTCCAAGGAGTTGTAGAGAGCGAGAAGGTCTCCTCTCAGCCTCCTCTTCTCCAGGTTGAACAACCCCAGATCTCTCAGCCGCTCCTCATCAGATTCTCCAGATCCTTCTCCAGCTTCGTTGCCCTTCTCCACACCAGCTCCGGCACCTCGAAATCTGAGCAATCGAGTGGAAAACGAAGCCTCCTTCTCCCACCTGAGATGCCTCCACCAAGAGAATCATTTTAGGTGCCGCTCACACCCCTGAAAAGTCTTTTTTTTTCTCCCTCTTCTTGATTAGAGAGTGAATTGATCTCGTTAGGAGAAATCTGGGCCGCAGTCTCCTTTGGTTCTTTGGCGCTCATTAATTGCAATGAAGGGATTTAAATTAGAGGAGGATAAGGTGCGGCGCGGGCTGAGGTTTTCTGCGACCCCGTAAATCGTAGAAAAATCATTTTTAAAGACTGTTTTTGCAAAACTAACGAGCAATCCGAATTAAAACCAGTTAAAACTGAATTTCCCCTTCCTAAAGGACCAATTGTTTTGCAGCACAACTTGCATTTTGCTTATCTGACCCTGATTTTTTTTTATTTTTCTTTGTGAGTTCAGGGAGGGCAGCTGGTTCAGGGAGGAATTATCGCGTTCAAAGCCACATTTGTTTGTAGTGCCTGGCAAAGCTTCCGTTCCTCGCGTCTCCGCAACAGTAGATTTATGTTCTTGACCACAAAACAGCCGAACACGTGGGGTTTGAGCGGGTTCGGAGCGGCGCTTTTGGGTTTTTTTTTTTAATTGCCTAAACAAGTAAAGGATGAGAGAAGGGGATCCCGCTGAACGTCGAAAATGATGGAAGAGAAACTCGCATCCGATGATGCAAAAATACGAAATATTTGCACGTCCTTTGAACGAGTTTGAAGAAAAACCCGCGGGTTTTAACTGTGAAGCTTCTCCTGCCGTCTTAAAAGTCGATCAGGTGGAAATTCAATTCTAGAAGGGTCTTGTAAAGCGTCCAAGCTGTGTTTAAGGTAATGAAGTTTCATTCCTTAATCTCATTTTGCCTTCCAGCTGGAAGAAATTCAAAAACCATCGGGCGTCGGACTTAAAAAAAAAATGGTTTGTACCCGTTTTACCGTACGTACGCCTGGGTTGGGGCACGACGGCTGAATTTTGGACCGTTTTAATTCTACGTTTTCGTCTACTCAGGCAGGATTTCTTTCCGTTCTGTTGTCCAAGCTGCAAGAGCTCGTTGTCGGGAGGCTGCTGGAGAAACTCTGCTTTAATTTACTTGCCCAAATCGTTCTGCCCTCCCTGGTATTTGCGCCGGTGCCAGCTGCCGGGGGTCACCATGGAAGGTTAATGTTTGCTCCTGGCGATCCTGCGCCGGGTTTATGGTGCAGTTCTAAGAAAATCTCCAGCGAACGCTTGCGGGCTGTAACCCACAGCACGGTCCTGGCTCACTCGTCGTCGTAAAACCTTCCTCTTTTTTTCCTCCTCGCGCTGCCACAGGGCGATTTTGAGTGATTGTTGCACCCATTTGAGCAAAGAATCTTTATTATCGCGTCCCGGTTTCTTTTACAACCTACAAACACGAGTTCCGCTGCCTCTGTGCCTGAAAGATTCTCTTTTCTTTTTTTCCCCAGGCGCAGCATTAAAAAAAAAAAACAAAAAAACCACCCCAAAAACCAGCTTAAAAATGTTCTCCCGGCTCCGAGCAGCTGCCGCTCCCTGCGCGACGGCGTGTCGCGGCGCGCACACGAAAGAAAAAGGCAAGCCCCTGATGTTAAACCCGCGAACGAACAAGGTTGGTGGCGTGCGGTTGTCGAATCCCTTATCTTCGCGTAGGGATCGGGAAACGGACCTCGGTCCAGGGTTAAAGCACCTCTGGGAGGTGTCCTGGGCCACAGCCAAAAAATGGAAAAAAAGGAGGGGGATAGAAAACAGAGGAGTGAGTTTACTACAGGGACATCTACAGTTCAAGGACGCTTTTTGCTTCTGTCAGCCCTCAATATTGCTGATTCTTCCCGATTACTGGTTTCTTTTTTTGACCCGGTGGAATCGACGTTAAAGGTTTAGCAGATAACGAGCCTCGTTCCGTCTTAGTTCAGTCTCGCTAGTGATAGAAGATGTTGCCCTCTCTTGTCCTCATCCCGGCTTTTTCCTGCACGGCCGTGAATTGGGACCGAGCCATATCGGGAAGAAACATCCCTTTGCAGGGAGTCACACAGGGAGCATCTAAAAATAAGCTTCGAGCGGAGCTTGGTGGGAGGCAGAGACAGGATGGTGATTCCATTCATTGCGAGGAACTTCTCTGGAGAAAGTAGCTCTTTTTTTTTTTTCCTCCTTTTGGCCGGTTTTCGCCCTCCCCAATTTCTTTTTTTTCCCGCAGAGTAGTAATAACCTTCAGGAATATTGAAACAATTAAGGTGTAAACTAGGAAGAAGTTACCTGAAGGCTCTTGGTGTCTCATCTGAGATGTCTAAAGTAGCCGAGAAAGGGGATTTTTCTTCATCCCTCCCTTTTTATCCGACATTGTGGGCTCAAAATATCTGGGGAGGATCGAGCTAGGGATCGCGAGCTGCGTCTCCTCGCGTTCTGCCCGTAACTGCGGGGAGATTTATTCCAGTTGTGTCCCGAAAAGCAAGGAAAAAGACGACGTATGGACCCTCAGTCGCGTTTCTTGCACAGTCTAGCCTTGATGCCGCATGAATTTGGGGTGCCTGGAGGGAGACAACTCTAGAATTTACGGGACTGGCTGACTGCAAAAGTAAAATTGGGGGGGAAAAAAGAGAAAAAGCACGGACGGGCGTGATTTGTTCAGATTATCTCCTGAGCTGGGAGCGCTTTGGCGTGCCAATGGAAAGCATTGCAAGCGCCCCGTGAGCTTCTCCGAGCGCTGATTACGCAACGGTATTCACAAACAAAAACAATAGGTCATTTCTCATTGTTTTTCTGGTGGTAATATTTCTTTTTTTAATTTTTTTTTAAGCTTGGGGGAGTGAGCACAGGGCGGTACATACCTGGGAGCAGCAGAGCCGCTTGTTAATAGCGGTTGAGTTTTATTTTTTTATTTTAATATCTCCAAGAAACGAGGGAAAAAAAAAAAACAACTTTCCACATTTGTTTTATCGGCCCGTCCACCTGTTCGAACGGGGCTGCGAGCCAGCTGAGCGATACGGCGTGAGGTTGGCTGCAGTTCCCTAAAGAAATGCAATCTGGAAATGCAGCAGAGGAAGAAATGGTCGATCAAATACGCAAAGTACTTTACCCTTTGGGCTCACGTGCGTCTACGGAGTGGTACGGGCGCAGATAAAGGGCTTTATCTCTTGCTGGCAGCTCGTGGAGATGGTCGGTTTGTACGTTGTGTGTAGTTTTTATGGTCCTTATCAACTCCGCAGAACATTTTTCTTTTCCCCCTTTAACATACTAAAATAAAAACGGCAGCGTCGCTTACGCAAAACCTCATACAAATGAATCCGTTCTTGCTCTTCGCCGTTCGGTTTTCTTTTTTTTTCTTCTTCTTCTTTCCCATCCTTACCTGTCTTTTGCAAATTATACTTCGATCAACCGATTTGGGGTTGTATTTTCGAAGGCCAGCTTTTAAGTCGGCAGCCGTACCGAATAATCGTCCAAACCTACCGTGGTGTTGCTGGCATCCGTATATATTTACCACCTCCCACGTTTGTTTTTTTTTTTGATTTCCGCTCTGTTACAGCGATTCAAATTGTAATTAATTGGCTCCAGGACTTTTTATTCTGCTGGAGTCCAGGGCAGCTTTTTCAGCGAACTCATTTCCCAACGCTCTTAGGGCAATCTTGTTTGTTCAGTACTAGCAATTAAATTATTTATATTGTGGTAACTCTTTGGATTCTCGTTCAAGGGCCACGATTTCTTCTGCCAGCACGGAAGTGATGAGCCCCAGCCTTGGCCATGTCTGTTCCGCCACGTAAAGTGGCATCGGGATGTCTTTATTTTCCCTGGAAATACTTGACCTGTAATGTTACTCCTACGTTTGATTTTTGGGTGCTTGCAGCAAATCTGTGACTTTCACAGAATCACAGAGTGTTAGAGGTTGGAAGGGACCTCACATCTAGTCCAGCCCCCTGCCAGAGCAGGATCACCTACAGTAGATCGCACAGGAACGTATCCAGGTGGGTTTGAAAGTCTCCAAAGAAGGAGACTCCTCAACCTCCCTGGGCAGCCTGTGCCAGGGCTCAGTCACCCTCACAGTGAAAAAGTTTTTCCTCATATTTTTATGGAACCTCCTGTGTTCCAGCTTGTCCCCATTGCCCCTTGTCCTGTCAGTGGACATCCCTGAGAAGAGCCTGGCTCCGTCCTCCTGACACTCCCCCTTGACATATTTATAAACATTAATGAGGTCACCCCTCAGCCTCCTCTTCTCCAAGCTGCAGAGCCCCAGCTCCTTCAGCCTTTCCTCACCAGGGAGATGCTCCACTCCCTCCATCATCCCTGTGGCTGCGCTGGACTCTCTCCACCAGTTCCCTGTCCCTCTGGAGCTGAGGGGCCCAGAACTGGACACAACATTCCAGATGTGGCCTCCCCAGGGCAGAGCAGAGGGGCAGGAGGACCTCTTTCGACCTACTTGCTACTCCCCTTCTAACACACCCCAGGATGCCCTTGGCCTTCTTGCCCACGAGGGCACACTGCTGGCTCATGGCCATCCTGCTGCCCACCAGCACCCCCAGGTCCCTTTCCCCAACACGTCAGTCCCCAACCTGTGGTGGCACATGGGGTTATTCCTTCCCAAGTGCAAAACTCTACACTTGCCCTTGTTGAACTTCATCCGATTTCTCCCCGCCCAGCCCTCCAGCCTGTCCAGGTCTCTCTGAATGGCAGCACAACCTGCTGGGGTGTCAACCACTCCTCCCAGCTTGGTGTCATCACCAGACTTGCTGACAACACTCTCTAATCCCTCATCCAAGTCGTTGATGAATATATTGAATAATCCTGGTCCCAGCACTGACCCCTGAGGGACCCCACTAGACACAGGCATCCAACCAGACTCTACCCCACCGCCCACAACTCTCTGACTTCTGCCCTTCAACCCTTTGAATGATTTGTGACTCCTGGTGCATTTCGCTCGGTGATTTTTCTACCTCGTGGCGTCACTTCTTGTTGCGCCCCTTTTCCGATTACTCCGCTCCTCGATATCGTTTGGTTGTTTCCGCTCTTTAGTGGCGAACGCCTCCCAAATTTTTCGATTCAGGAAATACCTTTGGGACGTTGCATGAAATACCCGTGTTTGTGTCTATATGTTTGGAAACGGTGCGTTTCCAATTCAAAATAAAACCCCAACTGATAAAAAAAAGAACAAACCAAAAAACCAACGCGAAGCTAAAGCCGGTTGGACAAAATAAATAGGATAGAACAAAAGAATGCGAAGAAAGATTGCACGAAGATCTAAAAGCAGATGTTTCCTTAGTCATCGTGCTGGTTTTGGACACATTTGATTTATTTTTAAGACTTTTTAGCTTGTTGCAGTTGGGTTGAGCAGCCCGGGTGGAGAACGCGCAACGCCCGCCTGCCTTCCCGGGGATAAACAGGATGTGGAAACGGTAATTGTCGTCAAGATAAGAAATTCTGTGCTTGAAACACAACCAGCAGGCTCTGATCTGATAGAAAACTGTGAGTTTCCCCTGGCCCAAAAGTCCCACCACGAGTTTTGGGTCCTGCCCACCCAATTTGGAGGCGGAGGGCTCGCCGGACGGAGGTTGAAGAGCCCCGCGTCTGCAGCTTTGACGAGCTTGCGTGCTCGGAAAGGGAATTAAATGCGGAAAGACGGAGCTGTTTAATCTGTAACCAGCTTTTATCGTCGGTCTGGAAGTGCTAAAGGTGGTGGGTGGTGTCGCACCTCATCCAGCTTAGCTTATTCCGCGGAGGACACGTGAGCTGTTGGAATGGCGGGCGGAGGAAGGAAAGAAGCTGCCTTGGTGTTTTAAATTGGTTTTAATTTTTTTTAATTGTAGGATTGGTGCCATGAAAGCAGCTGTTCACTTAGGAAAAAGAGCTTAATGAGAGGTCTCTCAGGTGTTTTAAGGTCATCAGCCGCACCCTCCAGTGTATATACTGTGCAGTTTCTGGATGAATAAAGGTAGGAGATCGAGTTTTTAAAAAAGGAAGGTGGAAAGAAAGCCGAGGAGGTTTCCATATTCCGCTTTGTTCTCCCGAACCCGGAGAAATCTCCGGCTGAGGTAGCAAACGCGCCTTGGGTGGCTTTCGCTGAATCTGCGGCGGGGACGCGAGAGCGAACTTTGCGATTTCGCGCGAGGAAGCGAGAGTGAAGAGACGCAGCCCACGAGGCAACGTAAAAGCTGCTTTATCTGCAACGCGTTTATGGTGCTGCTTCAAAGCCTACAATACACAGCTGAGTACAACAGCGAGTAGAGGCTGCGTAAAACCTGCTTGACGAGATATTCTCCGCGTAGCGGGCGAACGCGTTTCCCAGACGGCCGCGTGCGTGGATATATTCTGCGTTTGCATCTCCACCAAGGGCTTCGAACGGGTTATCTGCTGCGAACCGTGTGGGTTTTCAGAGTACGTATGATATCGGGTATGAGTATCCCCTCGTGTATGTGCCCGCGAGGCTTTGCAGGTCAGGGAAAAATTTATCACCCCTAGAACTTCGCGGCTTAGGAACTTCTCGGTATTCCTTACTCAGCAGCGCTATTAAAATCGCACTCGTAGGATTCGGAGTCTCCTCATCCAGCTTCGCGCAGAGCAGGCGGCGAGTTTTCACTCGCCGGTATTTTTAACACCGCTCGCTTTATACGTCGTAGAGCCCGGTCGTCGGGGCCAAAGCGAGGTCCCGGCGGCGGATAGTTTGGGGATTAAAGGCGCGGCGATTCAACGTGAGCTCTGCTAAAAACCTGTCAACGCTTCGTTTTGCTTTTTTTTTTTTCCCTCCCCGTTGCCTTCGTTGCGATAAATTTGTCCGTGCGTATTAATTAATTGAGCCGCGGGCTTTGAAGCGTGCTGGTTTTTCTCTGAGGTGCTTTGTAGAGAAGACGCCTGGTTGGTTTTTTTTTTTCGCCCTGATCTAAAGAGGATTAAGGGAACTAATCTTAAGTGAAAGTCGGTGCGGAACGCTCGGAGAAAGGACGCCTGGAGCTGCGGGTCCAAGGAAACCGAGAAGCGATCGCTGTGATTTCAACCTGAATCATCCTGGTATTTAGTTGTTTAATTCCGGCGAAAACTCGCCCCTCGAGTAGCAACGTTCCAGTGTCGTGCTAACAGTGGAAATGAGATAAAATTTCTTTTGGAGGGCCTTTTTTTTTTCAAAATGGGATTGCGGCCTTGTCTCTAAGATGGAGAGACATAGACTTGATGGATGGACCAGGGACTTCTTTTTTTTATGGGATTCTGACCTTGTCTCTAAGATGGAGAGACGTGGACTTGACGGATGGACCTCTTGGTGGACAAGAAACTGGCCGGAAGGTCGCACTCAAAGAGTTGTGGTCAATGGCTCGATGTCTACATGGAGTGACAAGTTCCTCAGGGGTTGTTCTGGGCCCGGTGCTGTTCAACATCTTTGTCAGCGACGTGGACGATGGCATCGAGGGCACCCTCAGCAAGTTTGTTGATGACACCAAGCTCTGGACTCGCCGGTGGGAAGGGTTGTCATCCAGAGGGACCTTGTTAGGCTGGAGAAATGGGCCAGTGCAAGCTGCACGAGGTTCAACAAGTCAAAATGCAAGGTCCTGCACCTGGGTCGGGCCAATCCCAGGCACAAATACAAACTGGGCACGGAGTGGGGTGAGAGTAGCCCTGAAGAGAAGGATTTGGGGGCGTTGAGAAGCTCAACATGAGCCAGCAGGACGCTCGTGCAGCCCAGAAGACCTGGGATGCATCAAGAGGAGTGTGGCCAGCAGGGCAAGAGAGGGGATTCTCCCCCTTTACTCTGCTCTGGTGAGACCCCACTTCAAATCCTGCATCCAGTTGTGGTGTCCCCACCGTAAGAGGGACATGGATCCGTTGGAACGAGTCCAGAGGAGGCCACGAAGAAGATCCAGGGGCTGGAGCAGCTCTGCTACAAGGACAAGCTGAGGGAGCTGGGATTGTTCAGCCTTGAAAAGACTCAAGGGAGCACCTTATCAATACCTGAAGGGATCCTACAGGAAGGCTGGGGAGGGACTTTTTACAAGAATGTCCACGATAGGACAAGGGAAAATGGATTTAAGTTGAAGGAGAATAGATTTAGATTAGAAATTCTTCAGTCTGAGGGTGGCCAGACTCTGGACTAGATTACGCAGAGAGGATGTGGCTGCCACCTCCCTGGAGATGTTCAAGACCAGGTTGGACAAGGCTTTGGGCAACCTGGTCTAATTAAGGGAGGTTGGATTAGATCATCTCTAATGTCCCTTCCAACCTACGGCGTTCTCTGATCTTCTGAATATAGACTAAATTTGGGGTTTTTTTTAGTTTTTCTTCATAATATCTTCAATTTTTCGGCATCCTTTTGTAGTGACAGGCCAGATATCACGAACGTTTACCGGCTTTGTTGCCTAAATCGCTTGCGCGTTGGCTGTCAACGTTTCTTGGGAAGTGAAACTAAAGCAGATCCTTTACGATGTCGGAAAAAGACAGAAAATATATGAAAAAAAATCAGCGTTCAGCGCGTTCCTCACGGTTCTTCTTTTCGTGGTGCTTACACAGTTGGGTTTGCAGTGGAAATTTTGGATTTCTTCCAGTTTTCTTCCTCTTCCCCCCCCAAAAAAATTTATTACGTGGCTTTTGCCCATCGGGAAGGGTGAAAAGTTCAAGAATCTGGAATTGATTTCGAGACAATGTTGGACTCGAGGATAACAATCGCGTGAGAAATGGTTTGCAGATGACTTTGGGATGAGCAGAAGGTTCTAAATTGGGTTCAGAATTTAATGTCGCATCTACTATGTAGATGGTTGAATACTTACCTCTTTTTTAAATTATTTTTCAATTTTTTTTTTGCAAAAAAAGGGGGTTTTTTGTCATTTTTTTCTTTCCCTGGGAGTAGCTCGCTTTTAAACTCATCAAATATTTTCTTGCTTTCAAATGTGTAGCGTGGAATTATTAGGGAAAAGTGGGCGGTCTGCTTAAATTGCCGTCGTCTAAACGACATTACATGGGATTTAAGAGAAAAAAAAAAAATCATTTTAACTATTTTATTTTCCTTAAGGAGTAGTTATACTGGTTATAAACCATTTGAATATGTTTAATTACACTGAGTGGAGCGTCTAAACTGGAGAATTTTTATGAATGGGCGTGCTTACCTGTGAAGAGTCTATACTGTAATCTTAATTTATGTGTTTTTTGTATTCTCAAGTGAGAAAATATCTGTTTTTTCCTTCTGCTTTCAGAAGGAATTTGGACAAAAGCCCAAAGCTTTTATAAATTTTTTTTTTTTTTTTGCGGCTTAACTCTTCTGAAACTTAATTTGTGACTTTTTGGTACGGCTGAAAGCGAAGAAATTCCTTCTAGCCTTAAGGAAAAAAAGGAAGGATTGGGGCTGAATCCGGTAACTTTGGCATCGGGCTGGATTATCGAGGAAAAAAAAAAAAAAAAGAAAAAGCAGCAGATGGAGCAATTCCACGTGGTAAATTAAATTATTTTAATTAAAAGAGATGCAAAGCCTGCCTGCTGCAGCGCCTGCCCCGATAAAGGATGCAGCGGAGAGTCAGTAACGGCGAAGAGGAAGAAATTATGAATAAAAGGAAGAACTTTTAATTGTTTTCTCACCTCTCGTTTTCAGGGAATGGCCTTTACGCTACACGAACGCCAAATGCTTGGGTTGCAAGGACTTCTCCCTCCGAAAATCGAGACGCAGGACATTCAAGCCTTACGTTTCCATAAGAATTTGGCCAAAATGACCGACCCCTTGGAAAAGTAAGCGCTCCTCCGGCCTCGTTTTGTCATGCAAACAACCGCTAATTGCTGTCAAGTATCGCGCGGGCGTAGGCGAGCGAGGTTTTTGCGCCTCCGCTGGGTTTTCTGCTCTACGGAACGAAAAAAAAGCGTTTATCGTACGCGGCAGGTCCTGCTAGAGGGGAGTTACCGGGTTAGAATTTCAAGTCTTTTTTGATAACGCTTTTTTTTTAACCCACTGATTCGTCAGAGAGGGGAAAAAAAAGTGGATTTTGATTTTTTTTCTTAAGCGTCGCGGGTTTTTAGCATCCCGCTCTTTCCGGGTGAGCCCGGCGTAAAAAAAAATAAATAAAAATACGCGGTCTCCTAAAAGCTGGAATGGTTTGAGGCTTAGTGGAGCACAGCCAACCTCTTTTGTCTCGCGTTTGGTGGGAGCATTTGCAGAAAAAGGCAGGTTTAATTTGATAAACTTAGGTAACGCCTTCGAAAAGAGCTTTTTTGGGGGTTTTTTTGGGGGTTAGTTCATTTGTTTTACAGCTCTGTGGCTGGTAGGATTAAGGAGACCTTGCGTTGGGGTGAAAAATTCAGGTTTGTTGGGGTTTTTTAACGGTATTGAGCCTCTCCGCTGTGATAAATCCATGAGTTATCTTTTATCACAGCTTTCGAGTCGAGCCGCTCGCCTCCAACTTTTATGTAGCGCCCAAAGCCCGACTCGAGCGCGAGCGGGGATTTCAGGAAGAAATAATACGAAGCAAATTTGGGGTTTTTTTCCCCCCCTCTTTCGTTCGGCGTAAATGTGAAACGACGAGTGGGTTTTTGTGGTGTTTTTTCTTTTCCCTCTGAATTCCAGGTACATCTACATAATGGGAATCCAAGAGAGAAACGAGAAATTATTCTATCGGGTCTTGCAGGACGATATCGAGCGGTTGATGCCGATCGTGTACACGCCAACGGTGGGACTCGCCTGCTCCCAGTACGGCCACATTTTCAGGAGACCAAAGTAAGAACGACACATTCTTTGCTCCTATTTTTATTCTCATTCTCTTTATATTTGGCCGAGGTTTGGAAATGTTTTCTTTCCTTTTCAGGATGTGGCCCTTCCTCTCCAAGAAGCAAGATTTTCCAAGTGTTGGGGATTTCTCTGTTACGCCCCTTTTCCTCCTAATAAGAGACCTTGCTCGATCTCTTAAGTGCCACCACTAAAATATTTCTGCTTTTTTTTCTTCTTTCAGAGGTTTATTTATCTCGATCTCAGACAGAGGCCACATCAGGTCAATTGTGAACAACTGGCCCGAGAACGACGTGAAGGTACCGGCTTTAATTCTTTTTTTCTAGTTGTTATTGGAGCTTCTTCCAACTTGTATTTGGTGGAAATGTAAATACTAAATAATGCATCCTCGTCTGGCGACGACAGCAAAATCAGCTTCTGGAGCAGACGCATCTCTCGAAGAGCGGTGTTTTATCCTAAATATTCGATTGATGGATCGAGCAGACAGCAAGGAGAAGCAGCCTTTTATTTTGCTTCCTTATTTCAAATTTGGGGAGGTGTTGGGGGCCGCGCCGCTGGTCTCTGTCCTTAAAGTAGAGAAGTGGTCGCTGGAAGGCTCGGATTTTGTCAGAAAATCCTGCGTGGCCCTTTCGGGTCGAGAACTGCGAGGGGAGATGAGGCGAAGGATACTTTTCCAAGCTTTTTGACGCCTGGATTTTGCAAGTGGAAATCAAAAACCGCGGTTACGAGCCCCATTTGGATCCTTCCCGCTTCGCTCTCAAAGGATTTGGGCGGTGGGTTAAGAAAAATATTGAAGCGTCGTTGCTTGGAGTGAAATATTCCCGGTAAATGATTCTTCGCTTGGCTGCGACCGTAGATCCTTTCCCCTTTCTTTTGTTTTCAGGCTGTTGTCGTCACCGACGGAGAAAGAATATTGGGTCTCGGAGACCTGGGTGTGTACGGGATGGGAATTCCAGTAGGAAAACTTTGTTTATATACAGCCTGTGCAGGAATACATCCAGATAAGTGCTTGCCCGTGTGCATCGACGTTGGAACCGATAATACAGTGAGTTTAACTCAACTTTCTCTGCCACGAGTTCACTTATTTAAGAGGGCGCTACGAGAGAAGATTTTTCTTTGGGCGCGTTTCAGATAAACCCAAATCTTTTACGTAAGGTTTACCCCTTAACGTAAGGGTAAATGATGTTACTCTACACGTCGTGATTGAAAACCGACAGTTAATTTGTGGGTGAAACGGTACGTTTGGAAGTAATTTAAATGCCGGAACGCTGCAAAAAAATAAAAAAGAAAAGGATAGTCAGGCTGACCTCTGGGAACGCGAATGGGATTTATTAAAGCGGTTTTATCGGTTTGTTCCAGTTTAAAAAGTAGCCATCACGGACCTCGAGTGCCGGCTGAAATTACTGACCGTTGATGCAGACCGGAGGTAGTTACAGTGGCTACAGAAACGCCATTTCTGCGTGAAACGGTTTCTCTGCGAAACTCTGGAAAGGGTGTACGGGGGGAAGCGATTCATCCCTCTGCCTTGTCCGCTTTGTTCTTTCGTAGACGCTCTTAAAAGATCCCTTTTATATGGGCCTCTACCAAAAAAGAGATCGCTCGCAGGTCTACGATGACCTCATCGATGAATTTATGGAAGCCATTACAGACAGGTATGGCGCTGAACGGGAAGGATGACGATAACCGCTGGGGATTAAACAAAAAAAAAAAACCAACCCAACAAATAGATTGTCCTTGAAACAGTCATTTAAGGAATAAAGAAATCAAGAGACAAGGCTCTGTAGTGATTTTCTCTGTGACCTGGAACACGCTGCGTAGAGTTTATCTCTTAAACGCGGCCAGAATTGGTTTGAGAGGCGAAAGCACGAGGGCGTCCTCTTTCCAAAGAGAATTGGTGACGTGCAGGAGTTGTTTTAGCTTGTGTTCCTTTCAGTGCCCAGCGATAGGAACGTTTGCCTCGTTCTGTAGGTACGGCCAGAACACCCTGATCCAATTCGAAGACTTTGGGAACCACAACGCTTTCCGCTTCCTGAGGAAATACAGGGAGAAATACTGCACCTTCAACGACGACATTCAAGGTGCGCCCTTCGTTTTCCGTTCCGTACCGCCTGCATAGAAAATTTTGCCTAAAATCTGCCGCGTGGATCTGTTCAGCTCACCTTAGGTTTGCTGCTTTCCAGGGACGGCTTCGGTGGCCTTGGCAGGACTGCTGGCAGCACAGAGAGCCACCGGCAAACCACTCGCGGAGCAGAAAGTGCTGTTCCTCGGAGCGGGAGAGGTGAGTTCTTTTAAGGGCTCTAAAGGAACAAGAGATTGAACCGTACGTTTTCGGGTTCTGTAGGATTTGGGGAGACTCACGCTCCCCGAGTTGCGTTGCGGAGCTTTTTAGACAAAGCCATCTGAAACACACAAAAAGAAGGGACTCGATGATTCGAAAGGCGTTGAACATTTGTAAAAAGTCCAGCTTTTCGCTTTCGGAAACGGAGCTGCCAAAAGCGTCGGGGCTTGCGTGGAGCTGAAAGGGGATTTACCATAAAATTGATGATTTAGTAAGAAAAGAGGGTAAGAACATCTTGTTCATTTCGATAACGTCGGGAGAGAAGCCCGCGGCGGTTTTCTGCCTTCTCTGCCACCGCAGAGAGAGGAGCAGAGAGAGGTTCAGCTGGACACGAAACCGTGGTTTCGTGGCAGCGTTAATTTGGTCTCATTGTCTGCTTTATCGTCACCGTTGAACCGGTGGGGCCACGGTCCCCAGAAGAGCTGCTTCTCTCTTTCACCCGAAGATGTGACGCTGTCGAGTTTGCCCCCATTTAGGCAAACGTCGCGTTGCAGAGCCGACCTACTCAATGATTTTATTTTTTTTTTTGGTGGGGAATGGTGAGCCAGGGCGCTGTTTGTGAGAAAGGGGCCTCTTTGGTGACTTGTTAAAAAGGGAAATTCTTTTTTTCTCCACAAGGCCGCCCTGGGAATCGCCAACCTCATCGTCATGGCCATGATGGAAAGCGGCGTTTCTGCCGAAGAAGCCTACAAGAGGATATGGATGTTTGATAAATACGGTTTGCTGGTTCAGGTAGGGGTGCTCCACGCTTTGAAACACCGCGGTGCAGCCAGCCGGTGCTTCCCGTGTCCTCCTCACACAGAGAATCGACTTTTACTGCCATTCAGCGAGACCTGGACAGGCTGGAGAGTTGGGCGGGGAAAAATTTAATGAAATATAACAAGGGTAAATGTAGGGTCTTGCATCTGGGTAGGAACAACCCCAGGTTCCAGTATAAGTTGGGGAATGACTTATTAGAGAGCAGTGTAGGGGAAAGGGACCTGGGAGTCTTGGTGGACAGCAGGATGACCATGAGCCAGCAGTGTGCCCTTGTGGCCAGGAAGGCCAATGGCATCCTGGGGTGTATTAGAAGGGGGGTGGTTAGTAGGTCGAGGGAGGTTCTCCTTCCCCTCTACTCTGCCCTGGTGAGACCCCATCTGGAATATTGTGTCCAGTTCTGGGCCCCTCAGTTCAAGAAAGACAGGGAACTGCTAGAGAGAGTCCAGCACAGGGCAACTGGGATGATGAAGGGAGTGGAGCATCTCCCTTATGAGGAAAGGCTGCGGGAGCTGGGGCTGGAGAAGAGGAGGCTGAGGGGTGACCTCATTCATGTTTACAAATATATCAAGGGTGAGTGTCACGAGGATGGAGCCAGGCTCTTCTCGGTGACAGCCACTGATAGGACAAGGGGTAATGGGCTGAAACTGGAACATAAGAGGTTCCGCTTAAACTCGAGAAGAAACTTCTTCTCAGTGAGGGTGACGGAGCCCTGGAACAGGCTGCCCAGAGAGGTTGTGGAGTCTCCTTCTCTGGAGACATTCAAGACCTGCCTGGACACGTTCCTGTGTAGCATTATCGAGGCATTCCTGCTCTGGCAGGGAGATTGGACTTGATGATCTTCCGAGGTCCCTTCCAATCCCTGACATTCTGTGATTCTATGATTTTTTATCTACAGGGCCGAGAACAAAAGGTGGATTCCAATCAAGAACCGTTCACCCATCAAGCTCCGGAACAGATACCAAAGACGTTTGTAGAGGCGGTGAATGTACTTCGGCCTTCAGCTATCATTGGTAAGGGAGGGTATTTTTGTTTCCGCGGTGCCCTCGTCGGGTCGTTCGCTGCGTCAAATTTGCTCCGCGGAGTCACGACAGCCTGCTGGTGTCAAGAAGACGAAACGTGAAATCGCTTTTCGGCTTGAAAATCGACTGAGCTGCGGTCTTGCGTCTCCTTCTGCGTCTCGTGTCCTTGCTGACTCCTTCCTCTAGTTCTTGTCCAGTTGGTGCTGTTGGACCTTGCTTAGAAAACGCTGAGCACGTTCTCAAGGACTGCACGGCCACAATGAACTGAAACTGTCATGAAGGGCTCTAAGAGGAAGACAAAAATAGAACGTTTTTCCCCAGACACGTTCCCTGTACTGGCAGCAAGGGAGAGAGCAGTCCCAAACACTTTCTGCTTTACGGGAGTCCCTTAACTTGAGTAATTTTTCATTTTTTTTCCGACCCTTGCTTCCCCTAGTCAGCTTCTCCGGCCAGAATTTGCCAGCAGTGGGGCTTCAAGGAGCGGTTTTATACCTCAGATCGCTGTTAGATCACAGACATATGTAGGTATTGGTTTATAACTGGGCCTGTCTGTCTGCAGAGGGCAGATGGGATTATTTCCCAATTTCCTTTGCACGTGATGTATTTGGGGGAAAAAAAAAATACCCTGAAGTTTGTAGCTGCTCTTCAAATGTTCACGTATTTGTACCTGCGTGGTGGGAGGCTTCGGGGGCGACGCGGACTTCATCCGCAGTCGCTGTCGTCTTCCCCGAGGCGGTCGAGCAGCGGTTGTGTTTTTGTGCCTTTCAGGAGTTGCGGGAGCTGGGCGGCTCTTTTCTCAGGAGGTGATCAAAGCGATGGCCTCGATCAACGAGCGACCCATAATATTTGCACTGAGTAACCCGACGGTGAAAGCCGAATGCACGGCGGAGGAAGCGTATACGTTAACGGAGGTGCGTGACGTTTAGAAGCGTCGGCGACGGAACTGGTTCCGCGTGAGAATGCGAGGGCTCAAATCGTTTTAATTGTCATTGAATCGTAGGATGCTCGGGGTTGGAAGGGACCTGTAGAGATCATCCAGTCCAACCCACCTGCCAGAGCAGGATCACACACAGTAGGTCACACAGGAACGTGTCCAGGCGAGTTTTGAAAGTCTCCAGAGCAGGAGACTCCACACCCTCTCTGGGCAGCCTGGGCCAGGGCTCCGGCACCCGCACAGGGAAGAAGTTTCTCCTCATGTTGAGGTGGAATTTCCTGTGTCCTAACTTAAACCCATTATTCCTTGTTCTATTGCTGGGCACCACTGAGAAGAGATCGTCCCCTTCCCCTTGACCCCCAGCCCTCAGATATTTCTATAAGTTAATAAGGTCCCCTCTGAGCCGTCTCCTCTCAAGGCTGAACAGCCCCAGGTCTCTCAGTCTCTCTTCCCAGCAGAGATGTTCAAGTCCCTTGATCCCCCTCGTAGCTCTCCCTTGGACTCTCTCCAGTAGGTCCCTGTCTCTCTTGAACTGGGGAGCCCCAAACTGGACACAGCATTCCAGGTGTGGTCTCACTGGGGCGGAGCAGAGAGGGAGGAGAACCTCCCCAGCCCTGCTGGACACACTTTTCTTGGTGCCCCCCAGGATCCCACTGGCCCTCTTGGCCACAAGGGCCTGTTGCTGTCCCAGGGACAACTCACTGCCCACTGGGACTCCGAGGTCTTCTCCACGGGGCTTGCTTTCCAGCAGGACAACCCCTGATCTGTACCAGTACCTGGTGTTATTCCTCCCCAGATGCAGGACTCTACGCTTGTCCTTATTGAACTCCATGAGGTTCACCTTTGCCCAGCTCTCCAGCCTGTCCAGATCTCGTTGGATGGCAGCACAGCCTGCCTGGGTGTCAGCCAGGACACATTATTACTCTCTTTTGCCTTTAATGAAGCAAGTTTTTTATCCTTCCGCACGAATTTTTCTATTAAAAAAAACCCCTAATCATCTTGAGCTTCGCTTTTACATCAAGGACTCCAGCTCGCTGTGATCTCACCCTCTGTCCACGAAACCTGCCTGCAAACTGAAGGGGTGGAGCTCATGAAAAGCCTTTTTTTTATTATTTCCTTTAGTGACTCATACGTGAAAATGAGTTGGGTGGAGATCTTCCCTTGTTTCGCGATGCGGAACTACAAGCGTCTTCCTTCTGCTGGTCCTGGGGCTCCTTTTCCAGCGTTACAACCGTTCGCTTCACGCCGGGAAGGGCGGGACTCCAGCGTCTCCAGTTGCCACCCAGATTTTTTTCCCTGTTACTGGGCTTGTCAGCTCGGAGGGAGCTCTTGCTACAGAGATTTGCAGGTCCGGAGTGAGCCGCAGCCTGCGGACAACATCTAGATCTTAATTTTTAATAGTAAATGGGAAGCCTTTTATATTAAGGTGGTTTATTATCTCTTGGATATCTCTCATCAAGCCAGAATAGCAAGCTGGGCAGTGTTTCAGGATATAAAATTCCACCCCAGCATCTTGGAGAGAAAATAAACAAGAGTTAGACAGCCAAGCCTTTTAGCTGACAGAAATAAATGTAAGAACTACTGGCATCTCTGACTGAAGGAGGCCAGCAGCGCTGTTAGAGGGAGGATCAACCTCGTTTTTCCGTGCGCTTTTTATAGGATATCAAGAGAGCGATAGATGTTTGAGGGGAAGAGGCTCATTTCTTCCCTGTGGTTGCACGTCAAGGCGCAAGGAGTTGGACCTCGGGGTAGTTGTCGCAGTTTTAAAAGTTTGTGCCAAACAGAGAGAGTAATTTTTTTTTTTCCTATATTTTTTCCTATATTAAACCACCATTTTCCCTAAGTTCTTATTTTTAGACACGGATTATTTGGACAATTAAACATCACTGGTCAGCAAGTAATCGGCTGTAATTTTGCTCCAGCCCTTCTCCATATGCAATATTTGTTTTCATAATGCTCACTAGTCCTCTGAAATGTTTGTTTACCCGTAGCTTGCCCTTCAGACCATTTTTTTCTATAGTCTTTTCCCTTCCAAGACACAATAATTACCTAGAAAATCCTCTCTGACTTGTCTTTGTCGTTTAACTAACGACGTTTGCCAGGCAATTAGGGACCAGAGCTGCCAGCCCCACGTGTCTCTGGCCTCAGGAACAGCCTCATCCCGGCTGATGTGAAATCTTAGGAAGTCAGTGAGAAGCCATCCTGTCACTAACCTTTTATTCCTTATTCTTTTTCCACTAGATGGCACCTGTAAAAGCCTGACGATGCTCTAGTGCCCTCTGCCACTCCTCCTCTCGCGTGGGCTTTTGTCGTGGTTTCGTTTTCTTTGTCCTTGAGTCCTCAAAGGCATCCATGTGTTTGCTCCCTCTGCCAAAAAAAAAAGGTCATTGTTGTGGGCATCGAAATGTCGTTCCCACATCTTTAACTTCTTTGGTAATTCATAGACTCATAGATTGGTTAAGGTTGGAAGAGGCTTTGAAAACCATCTAGTTCCGACCCCCCTGCTCTGGGCAGGGACAGCTCTTGTCCACTAGACCAGGTTGCTCCAAGCCCCATCCAACCTGACCTTGAACGCTTCCAGAGATGGAGCATCTACAGCCTCTTCGGGCAACCCGTTCGAGTGCTTCACTACCCTCCTGGTGAAGAATTTCTTCCTATATCTAATCTAAATCTGCCCTCTTGCAGTTTTAGGCTGTTGCCCCTTGTCCTGTCACTCTATCCCACTGTCCGTGTCGCCGACAAAGATGGCAAACGGCACTGGTCCCAGTACCGATCCTTGCGGGACACCACTCATCACTGGTTTCCATTTGGACATTGAGCTGTTGATCACAACTCTTTGAGTGCGACCATCCAGCCGCTTCCTTATCCATCCATCAAACCCGTCTCCTTCCAGTTTAGAAACCGAGATGCCGTGCAGGACCTTCTCAAACGTAGTGGATGTGGGGAGCCTTCAGGATTTGGAGACAATGATATTACTCCAAAGAAGGTCGAGGTTTTTTCCTTGCAGACGTGTATTTCGCACTCCAAACTCTGGATTAGTTTTAGTATTTTGTGCTGATGAAAATCCTTTCCGGAGAAAGGATGAGCAAAAGACATTATTCCTCCTCGTGGAGCTCTCAGCGGTAAAAGTATGATCATAGTCATTGAGGTTGGAAAAGACCTCTAAGATCGTCAAGTCCATCCGTCAACCCAATGACCAGTAAACCACGTCTCCAAGTGCCACGTTTTTTGAGCACTTCCAGGGATGAGGACTCCACCACTGCCCTGGGCAACCTGTTCCAATGCTTCAAAACTCTTTCAGGAAAGCGATTTTTCGTAATATCGAATCTAAACCTTCTCTTCACCCTCCCAGCCGTCAGTAATGTGAGGATTCCTCTGCTTAACAGGGCCGTTGCTTGTTTGCCAGTGGCAGCCCCTTCGAGCTGGTAACTCTGAAAGACGGCAGAACCTTCAAGCCCGGCCAAGGAAACAACGCTTACATTTTCCCCGGTAAGAAATCAAATTGCCTTCTTGTAATCTTTAAACCTGGGCTTTAGCGCCATTTCCTTGGGCTCCCCCCCCGCTATGCCAGGCAGAGTGAGCGAAGCAGCGTGCCGAGGCGTTAGCGACGTTTAAAGCCGAGAGAACTCGGATCGGGAGAAGGAGCGGAAAGAAAATCGGTTCGGGACGGGCGTTAGGCGTACGCGACGCGCGCACGGCGAGCTCACCCACCTGGGTATTCCTAAAAACACCAGAAGGTGGTAGGAAAGGCTTGGAAAGCCGCTGCGTTAACGGGTTCTTCTGCTTGGTTTGGGAGGGGAAGGAGGGGAAAAAAGCTCCTCCTGAAGCTACGTCTGCGCGAGCGCGGGCGTAGAAAAAGCGCTACGGATATTTCTCTGCCTTCCCCTTTCCTCCTTGAGCTGCTAAGCTCCGACCCCTTGTCGAAAGCCACCTATTACCATAAATAAAGACGTAAAGGACTAGCAGACGTGGTGTAGTAGCTCGAAAGCCACCTATGACCGTAAATAAAGACGTAAAGGACTAGCAGACGTGGTGTAGTAGCTCGAAAGCCACCCATGACCGTAAATAAAGACGTAAAGGACTAGCAGACGTGGTGTAGTAGCTCGAAAGCCACCTATGACCGTAAATAAAGACGTAAAGGACTAGCAGACGTGGTGTAGTAGCTCGAAAGCCACCTATTACCGTAAATAAAGACGTAAAGGACTAGCAGACGTGGTGTAATAGCTCGAAAGCCACCCATGACCGTAAATAAAGACGTAAAGGACTAGCAGACGTGGTGTAGTAGCTCGAAAGCCACCTATTACCGTAAATAAAGACGTAAAGGACTAGCAGACGTGGTGTAGTAGCTCGAAAGCCACCTATTACCGTAAATAAAGATGTAAAGGAGTAGCAGACGTGGTGTAGTAGCTCGAAAGCCACCTATTACCGTAAATAAAGACGTAAAGGACTAGCAGACGTGGTGTAGTAGCTCGAAAGCCACCTATTACCGTAAATAAAGACGTAAAGGAGTAGCAGACGTGGTGTAATAGCTCGAAAGCCACCTATGACCGTAAATAAAGACGTAAAGGAGTAGCAGACGTGGTGTAGTAGCTCAAAAGCCACCTATTACCGTAAATAAAGACGTAAAGGACTAGCAGACGTGGTAGTAGTTTCGTGGATGTGAGTAGAAAGCGACGGGAGGCGTTTGAAAGATAACTTTTGAGATGGCTCGCAGCTTCTCGGCAGCAGGCTGCCTCTTTTAAGATGATGTTGGCCCTAATTTGGCGATAATTTTGTTGTAGGCGTGGCTCTCGCTGTGATCCTCAGCAGTGTTCGACATATTAGTGATAAGGTTTTCCTAGAGGCTGCTAAGGTAAGTGCGGAAGCAGAGTAGGCTGTGGCTTCTGACACGACATCAAATCTTGCTTTCCCGTTTTCATTTCTTTGGGGTTTATCCCTCCCCAATGGCAAACAAACAAAAAAAAATGGATTTCGATCAAACAAAATGGTGAAAACGCATCGGCTTCCTTTGCCGTTTTAAATTTTGCCCTCCTCGAAACCAAACCCCCAAATAGGAAATCCGTCTGTGCGGAACTTGCCTCGCAGATTCGTCGCCTCCGCCTGCCCCGCTCTGGGTTGCCGGCGTGGTCGGGGGTGCCTGTGGCCCCCCAGGCTCCCATCCTTTCCTGCCTTTTCCGTTCTGGAGCGGGAGCACCGGTGAATCAACACCTGCAGGCGTGTTGTGCTCTGATAAATCCCATGATCACGGGTGGTTCAGCCTCCAGAAAAAAGACAGGATCTTATTTTGCGGCGTTTTCTGATGCGGGCACAAGTCGAAGTAGTGGATCTTTGAGATTTTTTTTTGATTTATTCTGGCGCTTTGGGAGCGCTCGGGTAGTAAGAGCGCTGCAACTTGCCCCGCTCGCTCGCGCGCGTTATCAGTCCGATTCGGGATGCAGTGAAGAGAACTCGCTCGTTTTTCTAACTCAGGCTTTGGCAGAACAGTTGACCGAGGAAGAACTCGCACAAGGAAGACTTTATCCTCCGCTGTCTAATATCAGGGAAGTTTCCATTTATATTGCTGTCAAGGTGAGTATGAAGCATAAAAACCTGCCTGACACAAGGTGCTTGGGTATAAAATACCCGGTTCTTTGTGCCTTTAATAAGAGACGCTTGGAAAAAAAAAACCAGTTTGTTGTATTCTTCGGTTTGGAAGGGACGATGGGCTGAAATTAAGCCGTTTTCGCTTCGGTCCGGAATTGGTGTTTGTCTTTGATCCGTTTTCGGGGTCCTAAACGTATCGCAAGGGGTCGTTAGGCGAAGGTAGCAAGAGGCACAAACTGCACGGTGCTTTTAACGTTTCAGGTGATGGAGTTTTTGTACGCAAACAACATGGCTTTCCACTACCCTGAACCTGCCGACAAGAACCGGTACATTCGCTCAAAGGTTTGGACCTACGAGTACGAATCCTTCATGCCTGACGTGTACGACTGGCCCGAATCGAAGGTGCACTGATGCGTCAGAAGACCGAGCTCCTCAGGCCGTATCTTTTACTCTGCAGGGATCCCTTTTTCAGACCAATTGAAATCATCATCTTTGAGTCCTGTAATTTATTTTCGCTCGGTTTGTTGTTTCCCTCTCCGCCCCCCCGCCCCGCCTTCTACCCTTTTTTTTTTTTCACTTGATGGAGATTCTTCCCGCTCGCCCACGTTACCTGATAAACCGCGGGGATGATCACAGGAATGAGAGAGTTTGCCAAAATCGATTGAAATAATAACGCTGCGTTCCTAGCTTAGAGCCGGCACCGCGCGGAAGAATTCCGTTCGCGATGTTTGAGCTGCCCGCGTTTGACGATGACCTGTAGCTCTCTCATCGCTGCTGATTTGCAGAATGATTTCTTTGGGCTTATAATAATGTCTTCTGATTGTCCGACTGCGTTATCTGTGGCATCACCGTTTGTCAAGGAAAAAAAAAGACAAATTTAAGAGCCTAACAGGCTTTCTGTTTCGTTAGAATCTGGTACGTGGAGTCCACAGTGATGTTTGTATTTCATGTTTTCATCGTTGGGTGGAATCCGTTGCGAGGAACGACGCGAACTAGTTCAAGTTATCCTTGGAAAGCCTGAAAATAACCTTAAGCACTTAATAGATTTTAAAAACAAAGCCACGCTGTGGCACAAGGAATCGTGTCGTGTAAAAGCAGGATCGGAATTAACGTACAGAAATCTTGTAGAGATGGTGCAAGGAGATTTTCTGCGGCGGACTCCGATGTGATTATACCAAAGGGTTTTTTTCGTTCGTTTTCTCAAGGTTCTCGTTTCTTCTAAGCTCGGTTGTTTCCTCCCTTGCGTACCCTTGTTCTCGCAGAGGGCCTCGCGCGCGGCGTTTTCGGGACGGCGCCGGCTCGAAACGCGCTTGCCGCTTCGAACAAACCCGCCCCGCCGCGGGCAGCTGATGACGCTGAAACAGAAAAAGTCACAGGCAGCTATCGACACACACGCGATTTCCACAAGTTTGGCTGAAGTGTTCCTTGTGGGCTCAGCCCAGTAGATCCAGTTCAGCTGGAATCAAGGACTCGATCGAGTAAGAAGCTCTAAGCCGATCGCTTCATCTTCCTCACTCCATTTATAGGTTTTGATTTGTCAGGTGGGTGTTTTTTTTTTTCGGGGGGTGTGTGTACAAAAACGAAACCTGCGAGTTGAGTTTTTCCTTGCGATGAGTATTCGATACAGATACCTCCGTGCACATTCCTTTTCCTTTCGTTCGTATCAGATTTGAGCGCCCTCTGCTCCTTTGTTGTTAGCGAGCGAGGACGCGCCGTGGGAGTTACAAACTGCGGCTTCTCCGGGTCTGTGTAACGAGAACAATGGTGTGTGTCAGGAACAGAAATAAAGATAAGCTGTTGCTCCGTCGTTGGCTGCATCGATGTAAGAAAAAAAGGACAAAAAAAAAAAGTAAATAAATAGATATCAAAGGGCTATACTGTCAAACTTGAAGCCAGAATCCAAAGAGATGAAGTAAAGCTTGCTCAGGATTTACTCACGGCAAGCACCTCTCTTCTGTCTTCATTTATATCAGAAAATGCAGTTTCCACAGAAAAGACCCAACACAAAATGGAGAAAATAGTCTCTGCACCCTCTTAGACACAGTCTCTGTCGCTTACTTTGATTTTAAAATATTTGTGTATTAAATACGACGAACGGGAAGCTCGGGGGAAGGCTTGACCTGAGCGAGGAGAGAAGGCTGATGGTGTAAAAGCGGCGGCGGGGGGGAAAGGACCGGGCGTTCAGACTGTGGTAAAGCGGCGTCCGGCGCGGCTCGCGGCGCCAAATCGTGGTTTGTAACTTGTGTATGAAAGCGTATGTACAAAAAAAAAAAAAAACCCAAAACCCAACATACACACAATGTTTTTACAAAGAATGTGGTTTTCGTCTATTTTTGCTATGCCTGTTGTTTGGTTTTGTTTGGTTTTTTTTTTAAATTTTATTTTAAATTTGTGATCCTACTGAAAAAAAAAAAGAAAAAGATTTATTTATTTAGCGTGCGACTTCTCGTTACCTTCTGAAAATGCGGCTCTCGCTGAAGCCTGTCGGCGGAGTTCGGCAGCGGCGGATTCGAGTTTATCGGCAACGCACACGTCCTCGCTTCTGCCGACCTACTAATTAGGCGGACGAGGAACGAAAATATCCCACGCGCTGATCTCGTGTCCCGGCTGAGAATGATCGCGGAGGCAGGGCAATCGGTCCGTAAATATAACTCTGTCGTAACGAAATAAAGATGTGCATCCAGCTGTTGGGTCTGAGGATGTTTTTGTCGGGAAAGCGGTCGTGCTCCATGACCAGGACTTGGGGAAAACCCAGAACTTGGGAAAAAAAAGCATCACGAGACTCTTGCTTTGGACAAGAGCGGTTTCACTTCCCAAAGGGAAGGTCCCGTGCGGGAAATCCGTGTCGCGCCGAGGGTGGACGCCTCTTCCGCGGGGAGCGCTCCTTGCTGTCTTTAACCCCCAGAGGGTTCGTTTGGAACTGGTCGGCAGCGGGATTTGCCCCAAGTAGAAATGTTCCTGCGTAATTTTTCTGGAAATCCCGCTGCACGCGTGAGGAAAAACCGGTCTTGAACTGACTCGGAGGCTCCACTTCCAACGCGAGCCCTGCCCTGATGGGGCTGCGGGTGTGTCGGAGCTCTAGAGAAAGGCTTCGTCTCTCAAGCTGGTCCCAGTTACAGCAGCTAAGTGGTACCAGTTAGTGCCTGGACATGGTTTCATCGGGTTCTGTGGATCAGGTTGCAATATAGACACGGCGGAATTTCACCTTTCATGCTTTCTGCTAGCAACAGTGCTAAGTGCTCGCTCTTCCTTTCCTCCAGTTTTTTTCATTATTATAAAGTCTATGGATTCATCACCAGTTTTGTGTGTTCTTCAGACCTTAATTAAATGTTGAATTAATTACAACTGCCAATCTTGCTGCTTAGTAAGGGACCACAGTATCCTTTTTCGTATTCTACTTCACCTGTTGTGGTTTTTTTCTTTCTACTTCACCTGGTGTGTTTTTTTTCTTTCTACTTGCTGGTTTACTCAAAAGCATTTACCAATCTGTGTATAGAGAAAACTCTCTTCCACAGTATGCAAAGAGAAAAAGCCGTCACCTGGATGCGTTTTGTAACGCTACGCCGTGTACGTTAAGCTTATATTGTTCTTTAAAACAATATATCACTTAAAGGATGACTAGTGGTGTAGCTCTTCACACAGCCCTGGTGATTTTTGCCCTCGGAACGATCCAGAAATCTGTCTTCCACATCTCTTCTGCGACGATTCTAAACGCTCCGAGAGGATCAGAAACTCCCACTGAGGTCAGTAGCTCGGTCTTTCCCGGGACGGGTCCAAAATTTGCTGCCTTAAAATCAACAGGAGCAGGACTGAGCCTCTTGGCAGTGACGTATAGAAATGTTTCGGGGAGGAAAAGAAGGGTAGCTAAGGGAGCGCGGCCTTTTTTTTTTTTTATAAATTCTGTGTATTCTTGTTTAAAGATGTTACAAAGGTTTGTATATTCCAACAGCTGACACGTAGAGGAAGAGTATTAAAATGCTGATCGATTTTAAACCCCAAATGTGACCTGTGGTGTAAATTGTTGGTTATGCCTGTGAACAGTGATGTTTCATGAAGTCGTGTTTGTTTTCCAAGCTTAAAACAAAGCAAAGTTGGTGTCTTACCGGTTTCCTGGTAGGTGTGTGTCTCCTGTGCGCCGTTGTTTCCAGCACGTGGTCTTGCAGGAAGGGGTGAAGTAACATTATATCACGCTCCTCTGGTAGTAGCTGCAAAGATAAATTATACACCTTTTAGTTTTTCATTTTAGTTTCAATTTAGATTTTCATTTACGGTTTGGTGACTACTCCGGTAGGAGGGTGAGGATCACTATTGTACAGCTACAACTGTGCATTTTATTTTAGTTCAGCTGACTCTGGGCGTGAGTAAAGCCGAGTTGTCGTCTTTCATTTGCTTCTCGACTTCAAAGGGGCAGGTTTGAGCATCTCTTGTTGTTCGGCTGAAGGGATCTACGAGACTCTCAGGTCGGGCTGTAGGAACGGAAGAGTTTGGACTCCCGCTCTGTCTCACCTGTGTTAAAAGAAACCACTGTTGCTCTTGTAGGCCATGCCGGAACGTGTCCAGGTGGGTTTTGAAAGTCTCCAGAGCAGGAGACTCCACACCCTCTCTGGGCAGCCTGGGCCAGGGCTCCAACCCTCACAGTAAAGAAGTTTCTCCTCATGTTGAGTTGAAACTTCCTAACTTAAACCCATTATTTCTTGTTCTATTACTGGGCACCACTGAGAAGAATTTGTCCCCTTCCCCTTGACCCCCAGCCCTCAGATATTTCTATAAGTTAATAAGGTCCCCTCTGAGCCGTCTCCTTTCAAGGATAAACACCCCCAGTTCTCTCAGTCTCTCTTCACAGCAGAGATGTTCAGTCCCTTGATCACCCTTGGACTCTCTCCAGTAGGTCCCTGTCTCTCTTGAACTGGGGAGCCCCAAACTGGACACAGGATTCCAGGTGTGGTCTCACCAGGGCAGAGCAGAGAAGGAGAAGAACCTCCTTAGACCTGCTGGGCACATTTTTCTTAATGCCCCCCAGGATCCCACTGGCCCTCTTGGCCACAAGGGCACGTTGCTGTCCCGTGGACAACCCACTGCCCACTGGGACTCCAAGGGCTTTCTCCACGGGGCTGCTTTCCAGCAGGACATCCCGTAATCTGTACCGGTACCTGGTGTTATTCCTCCCCAGATGCAGGACTCTACGCCTGTCATTATTGAACTTCACGCCTGGACATGTTCCTGTATGGCTGCCTCTGGCAGGGGGGTTGGACTAGATGATCCCTTCCAACCCCTATGATTCTATAATTCTATGATTTTATGATTCCATGGCTCTTAAAGATGGCACGTGCTGCTCCCTCGTTTCGTAACGGCCGCGTGTAATAGGCAGGGGCTGGCGTTACGTTGAAATAAGGAGAAAATCCAGAGCGGAGCTCTAACTGAGCAACGAAATTCAGTCGCAGCTGGTGAAGGGACATCTAGTTCCGTATTGCTCTACCTTGACCTACCTACTTACTCCTAAAAATACACGTTACGGCGGCGTCTGAAAGGCTGCAGCTATTCCGGGTGAGCCGCCAGAGGAAAATCCAGTGCGTTTTCGACATTTTGCTTCTTGCTTTATGACACTGCTCCGGAGGTCGATGTCCCGATGGCTACGTCGTACGTGGGCGATCCGATACCTGGTGGCTACGGCTCGTGGCAAAAAAAAAAATCTCTGGCATCAACGTTTTTCCGTTTCGTTTGCGG
>CM036658.1:86332492-86409992 GCA_020746105.1 Trogon surrucura
TTTGCCTTTATTTCTTAAGACGTATCTCCAGAAATAAACTTAAGCCTGTGGTTGTGAGAACACAGGTTGACTTTATGTAGGGCATCGCTCAGCTGAAACTAAAATTCTATTTAAACGTGAATTCTTTGTGGTTTCATTTTTTTTTCCCCAGAACTCTGTTTTAACTGTGTTAAAAGCTGAGCTCCGGTCTTAATATTTTCTTTGTTCAACCAAGCCGACAGGGAAACGGCCTCTAGTCACACCAGACTGGATATTAGGGAAAATTTCTTTATTAAAAAAGTTATCAAGCATCAGAACGGTGCAGTCCCCTTCCCTGGAGTTATTTAAGAAGCGGGTAGACAGAGAAAATAATAAAAACCCGACGCTAACAGGCTTTTGGGAGGCCGGGGCCTGAAGCCGGGCCTGAGGCCGGGCCAGGCCGGGGAGGGCCGGGCCAGGCCGCGGAGGGCCGGGCCTCAGGCCCCGGGCTCCGCCTGCCTCCACCGGGGAGAAGGTAGGATCGAAGAAAGGCGCTGGTCCTCCCCGTTCCGCCTCTTCGGAGCTCGGTGGAGCGCCGGAGAAGCCCCGGGAAGAGCCGGGGAGGGCGGGGGGATGAAGGCGGCGAGGCCCGGCTCAGCCCCGCGGTGTGTGTGTGGGGGCGGTCGGTTTCTCCCTCGGCCTTGCTGCCTAACCCTGAGATAAAAAAATCAAGGTTTTTACACTGAGGGAAGGGAGAAAAGGAAGGAAAGTGTTTTTATTTCTGCTTTTTGGGGCGTGGGGTGATTACGTGGGGGTGGTTGGGAGGACCCTGCTGGTGCACGGGCAGGTCCTAGAGGCCTTCCTCCTTGTAGCAAATGGCAGCAGCTCGAAAAGCTTGTGATTTATTTGCTTAATTCATTGCTAGGTTTATTTCTTTTAAGGTATCTGAAGGCGTTGAGGCACGCTGAGTTTGAAACGAGGTGGAAACGCATCTGAAAAGGAGGTAGGAGCTAAGGCTGGGAAGGTTAAAGCACAACGGATACAAGTTGCTCCTGGAGAGATTCCGATCTGAATCAAGAGGCAAAAAATTCACCATTAGACATTGGAATAGCTTTCCAAGAGAAGTGGTAGATTCCTCAACTTTGGATATTTTTAAGGCTCAGCTTGCCGGGGCGCTGAGCCATCTCGTTTCAACTCTATTTCTTTACCTTAAAGGGTTGGACTAGATGATCCGCGAAGTCCTTCCCAACTTGAGAGTCCACGATTCTATGATTTACATCCCTGCAGGTGGAAGTTCGGCTCCTAAAGCAGCTTTTGGAAGGTTTTCCTGCTCTTAGGGACCGGCCGGGCTCCTCATCTGGGCGATACGTCGACAACTAGGGTACGGCAGGTCGTTCTGCTGCGATACGTGTCCTGTCACGCAGCCTTTAGGTGACATAACGGTTCGGTAGTGTTTAATTTTTCACTTAAGAGTTTAATTTTTCACTTAAGAGGAGAAATCAGGCGAGCTTCCGAGGGCAGCAAGGTAAATCGTGTCGCTCTTGGCGGTCTCTGAAGTTTTTTAGAAGCGAGCAAATCCTTTCCCCTCTTCTGGGCTGCGTGACGGCCAGTTTAAACGTCAGCAGCGGCTGTTTGGTGCTCGTCATTCTGCCAAGGCTTTTAGAGGAAAGCGCGTGCAGGAAAACTCAAAGTTCAGATAAAGAAGGAAGAAATAATCATGAGAAATCTGCTGCTTGTAAATATTGTGTTGTCTGAAAATCACGTCCCGCTCCAGAGAGGATTTACTCTTTTTTTTTAAGGGGAATTTCATCTTCACGCTGAAGCGTGGGGGATGTCAAACGTTTGTTTCGTTCCCAGCGTGAACGCGCACGCTCCAAAATCTCTCTTTCAGGTGTCACGCGGACGGATTCGAAATGTCGATGGATGTAACTTTCCTCGGCACGGGCTCGGCGTATCCCTCTCCGACGCGCGGAGCGTCGGCGTTAGTGCTTCGCAGGGAAGGAGAGTGCTGGCTCTTCGACTGCGGGGAGGGCACTCAAACGCAGTTCATGAAGAGCCACCTCAAAGCAGGTCGGTGCCGCCGACACGTACGGTGACGAGGGAAGGGGGGAAATTTCGTGAGATCTAACCCAAACACGTCGTCCTCGTGGTATTTGGATACGGATTAAACGCGACGCCGCGTGCGTGTGGTGGTCGCCGAACCTGCGTGTGGCGGTCGCCGAACCTGCTGCGCGGTAATCCTTGATTGTTCTTTCGTAAGGAATCGTGTTCGAGATCCAAAATCTCCTGAATTAATTTCCTGGGCTTTGTCTTTTCCGACGTGGAGCGCAGACCAGCTTTAAACCGGCACGGTTTGCATTTGTCTGAAGACACCTCTAGCTCTAGAAAATACCCGCTGGGAGTCTTCCTCTCCGAAAATGCTTTTTGTTTTCGAGTAGAGTTGCATTTCCTCGTGGTAACTTTTGCATTTTGGCGAGTAAAGGAGAAACCAGACTTAGATTTGGTCACCCTGCTTTTGTAGAGGGAGCAAGACTTTGGGCTCTCAAGTTAGAAGAATGGAATTGTTGTATTATAAAGAGAAAACCGACCTCCTGCTCCCCCAGAAACAAACTATCGGGGAATTTAACCACCAGTGAATTGACTGATTTTTACTGAATTGACTGATTTTTACTGAATCGACTGATTTTTTACTGAATTGACTGATTTTTACTGAGTTGTTCTTTTTTACTAAGGAAAATTTTACTGAATTTTACTAAATTTTTACTAGATTTTTACTCTTTTTTACTAAATTTTTACTAAATTTTACTGAATTTTACTAAATTTTTACTAGATTTTTACTAAATTTTACTGAATTTTTACTAAATTTTACTGAATTTTACTGGATTTTACTAAATTTTTACTAGATTTTACTAATTTTTCACTAAATTGTTTACTCATTGTTCTTAAAAGAAAGAGATTCTGTCTTTTGGCTCAATTGTAACAGATTTCTTCGGCGATGAAGCAGGAACTCAGCTAGCAGAGAAGACTGAGGCAACCTGATTAAAACACGCGTGTCTGTAGCGGTAGAAAATTCTCAACTTTTTTAATCTAGCGAGGGCAGGGCCCGGTGCCTGAGAGCTGGAGTGAGACAAACTCAGACACGAAGCAAAGCCCAAATTTTTTAAGTGCGGTTTTCCCTCTTGTTTGAGGCAAACAAGTCAGGAACCGGCGGGGGTTGTTTCCTTTTAAAAAACTTTGCAATCAAAACTGGATGCTTTTTTTTATTTAAAAAAAAAATCGTGTTCATGTGTTCATTTCTGCTAAATTCCAAACTAGGAGCAACCCAAGCTCCACTTTGGGTTTCTCATTTCCTACTTCTCGCCAAAAAGCGGTTGCTTCTGCGTCGTCACGGCGCTCACTTACTTTCCCGTCGTCTTTGTTGCTTTTTCCTTTCCTCCTGCTCTAATCGATAGGCAGAATTACCAAGATTTTCATCACCCATCTCCACGGCGACCACTTTTTTGGACTTCCCGGCCTTCTGTGTACCCTCAGCCTCCAAAGCAACCCTGAGCCGAGCAAACCGCCCGTTGATATATACGGGCCGGTAGGACTGCGAAGCTTTGTCCGGAGGAGTATGGAGCTCTCCCACTCGCAGCTTCTCTTTCCCTACACTGTTCATGAACTGGTACCTACACGAGACCAGTGTCCCGTAGAAGAATTTAAGGAGTTTTCCCACCTGGACAGAGATGAGGTATCTCCCCAGGGAGCACAAGGAAGAATTCTCCACCTGGATCCGGTAGAAAACTCCTACTTGCTGGTTGAGGATGAGCAGTTGGTTGTGAAAGCGTTTCGCCTATTTCACCGCGTCCCTTCCTTTGGCTTCGTGGTGGAAGAGAAACCCCGGACGGGCAAACTCAACGTACAGAAACTGAAAGACCTTGGTAACTACTTTGACTTTTTTTTTTTTTCCCCTCTTTTTAATTTTTTTTTTTTAGTGCCTACGCGCACGTCTTCAAGCCGAGTAGAACTTGGATTTTCAGCAAAACTGGGGTCCCAGGCATTGAAAGCTTTTTGTGACCGCCTTCCGAGGGCTTCCAGCAAATTAGAGCTGCTATATCTCCCCGTAAGCTGGTTTAATTCCCTTTTCCATTTTCTGGTAAAGGCGCTTTAATACTTCACAGCCCGAACTGGGGCGTAAGGCTGGCGCCAACCGATACCCGCAGGCCGTTCGCGTCCTGGGAAGAGCAAACAGGTTGAGATGTTAAAAGTTTAAAAAAAGCACACCGTGGCTTTCGGGGAGGCGTACGGCTGGTGTGTTTGCACGACTTTCTTGACTTGAATGCGAAGATTTTCCTTCAAGCACGCTGCCCGCTAACGTCGCGAGCTCTTTCTTCGCGTGAAGCGTGAAGCAGCGATTGCTATTTATACCGAGGTTGTATTTTCTCGGCGAAAGAGCTCTATATATAGCGTATCGCTTCTGAAGTGATTTTCTTTTTGAAAAAACAACCCTCTCATCGTAATACTTAAGGACTCTTTTGCCTTTATTTACTAGGTGTTCGACCGGGTCCTTTATACGGGAAGCTGAAGAACGGAACTGCAGTCGTTCTAGAAAACGGAGTCACGATTTCTCCTTCGGACGTCTTAGAAGCCCCTATTCCTGGGAGAAAAATCTGCATTTTGGGGGATTGTTCGGGGCCGGTTGGAGACGCCGCCGCGCAGCTTTGCCGCGAAGCGGATGTGCTGATCCACGAAGCCACGCTGGACGACAGCCAAGAGGAGAAGGCCAGAGAGCACGGTCACAGCACTCCGAAAACGGCGTCGGCTTTTGCCAAATCCTGCGGAGTCAAGAAACTGGTTTTGACTCACTTCAGTCAGCGGTATAAACCGGCTGCTCAGAGAGGGGAGGGAGACGCCGACGTCGCCGAGCTGAAGAGACAGGCGGAGTCGGCGTTAGATGGGCAAGAAGTGACGCTAGCTGAGGATTTTATGACAATAGAAATCCCGATGAAAAAGCCAAAAGAGTCTTGTTAGCGAGCTCCGTATGTAGGATGGCGCTGGGTTTCTGAGAGGACCGTTTACACTCTAATAAAATGGTTTTAATTCCACCCCGGGGTTTGCAACTGAGGCCGTCGCTGTGCTCAAGTTGAGGAGCTCTTAGAATTCGCCCTTTGCGTATGAAGTTCTGGCGTAAATAAATACAGTTTAGGCTTCCTGACAACAATCATTTGGATTAATTTTGACAATTGGATTCATTGCAGCCTCTGAAACTTGAGCAGTAAGTTTGCGTACCTGTTCCCTGCAGCTGTAAAAGGTGGCAATTTCCTAAAGTGTTCCTCCGAGTGCATTTTCCAGTTATATCTTGAGAAAAGCGTATTTGTGTTTGTAGAAACACCCCACCCCGGGAGGAATTTCACCCGTGAGTAGCTCAGTCTGTTTCTGCAACGACTTTATTCTTTCAGGGACGCGTAGACCGACTTCAGCTCCTTCCTGCCGCAAAACGAAAACGGGAGTTTCCCAAATTTCAGCTCAGTGTTCTGGTCAAAAGTAAGATGGTAACTCCAAACTGACTACACCAGCATTAATATTTTGCACTTCAAATACGCTTAAAATGCAGAGGAAGGCTTTGATTTCTTTAGAAGAAATGGGGAAGAGTTGCAAACTTGAAGAATATGACTTTTATAAAGCAAGAATTAATGGCAGGTGTGGAGATTTTCATCTCACGCTCTGCTTTGTGTAGCCAAAAGCTGAGCAGACTCCAGCTATGCTATGTTTCACGCGGCGAAAGAATAATTTTCCCTGTCCTGACCTGCTCTGCTGCGTCTGCTTCCGCACCGGAACGACCGACGATTCCTATTTCGAAGCCGTTCGCAGCTTAGGGAACAACTTCAAGGCTTCATGGAAGTTCCCCCGCCTGCAAACGACGCAAATCAAAAGGATGGAAATCAAACCGAGGGGCGACTCGAAAGCCTGCGCGACCTGAAACGCCCGCGCTGGATCGTGCTGCTCCAGAACCGGGTTATCCGTCCCGGCGGGGAAAGGCTTTTTTTTTTGCATTCGTGTGGTTAAGTTAATTGCTGTGAATTCCGGAATCTCCTCGGTTCCCATTCAAATGACGAGGGCGTGGGGATGGCGCAGGCTCCCGTCGTGGAGGGAGCCTCGCTCCTCTGCGTCCCGCCGTCTTTTTTTGATATTTTGGTGGATTAGCTACATGAAATTCCTTTATTTTCCATGCAATATATTGTAATATTTGCAATCGAGTTACAATTGTCCCTTTCTTAGACCCACGTATCCTCATCATGGTCCATTCTGTTGATCAAAGTCAAGATCCTAAATCATAAACCTGGTGAGACTTGGAGTAGAGTTCGTGGGAACGCGTGTGCCAGTAAGGACAGAAAAATTTGGACCGTAAATAGTCGTATTTTCCAACGAGTTTGTCTTTCCATTAACAGTTTCTTAATGACTGGGAAAACAGAATTCCTTTGCGTTAGAATATATCTGCCCGAGAGCATTTTATTTGACCGCAGATAAAGGACTGGTCCGGTCCTGTAGGGACTGGGAGGGTGTTTGAGCAAGTCCTGAGTATGCAAATAAAGATTTATTATTTTTCAGACAACTTATTTTTAAAATTCTGCTGCTTTCCCGCGCGAGTTCCTCTAAATTCGCTTCCTTTTTTTTTTTTAGCTGGGACCAGCGGAGGGACTTGATAAACCGCAAAAGAAGCTTTTTACGTTACGGGAAGCAGGAGGAGGGAGGAAATAAGACGCGAAGAGTTTTGTAATGGCAGAGATGTGCCTGAATTTTACGTGTAGCCGATAAAACGAGCGAGGGTGAATATTCCTTCTGCTGAGATCCGCGTTCGCGTGCAAAAAATTAAATAAATAAAGGTTTGAGGAATAAGTTGCCTACGTGCTCTGAGCCCGAGCTAGAATCTGAGCTCAAGGTGGTGTCAAAAAACCTCTCCCCGTGGGCCATGATGAGATTCTCCATGTGAAAAAAAAAACAAACACGCTCTTCCTTCGGGGTCATTTTTGATTTTTAAACAGGCTTTTTAAATCCTTGTGTTTATTTGGAAGGAGAAAGGGTATCAATTATTTACCTGGGCTGCTTTCATTCGAGAAATCTGATTTCTGGCAAGGTGGTAGGGGCTGATTTAGGTCTCTCGCTGAAATCGGTGGTTTGGCACGTAATTGCTAGAAGGACTTAATGCATTTTTGATTAATAATACAAACGTATTGATCGGGACCTTGAGGTGGAACGAGCTGCAGAAATTCGATCAAAGCCACGTTTTCGGGGAGGAGGGGGCGGTGACGGACGCTAAACCGCGACGCGTTAAATCGATCTCGCTAAGCGGCCGGCGTTTCGTCTTTGAGAAACGAGTTCGTTGGCTTGTGCCCCCCACAAAATTCCACCATCCGATCTCAAAACAGAATTATAAAAATACAGAATTAGCACGACACGGACGGTACTTTTCAGAGACCTAATTCCTATCCTGTCGGATTTAATACATTCTGAAGAGGTGAATTAATCTCGTAACCCAGCTGCGGTGTCGCCGTTGGGGGATTTCCTTGTTGAATTTGCAGCTTCTTTCCACCTGCTTGTGAAAGAAGGCGAAAGACTCCGCCGAATTTCCCAACGCCCTTTCGCCTCCGCTCTTAAAAACGACGTTTTTGCCCGTGCAGATGTTTAATAAAGCGTCAAGAACAGCAGTTCGCCACCTCCCGCGGGGCTGGAGAGGGCTGTGGGTCATGGGATGCCTCGAAAGCGAACCGGAGCCGATCTTAAAAAATTCAACGTATTATATTTCGATTTCTGATTTGCCATCGGTGGGGAATCTGAAAATGATCCCGCTTCGGCGCTTCAGCGGTCACACCTCGCAGCTTTCACCGTCGCGTTTGAGCAAAACGTCTCCCCGGATGAGGGGAACACAAGGGGGAAGAGGCCGTGCTTCCGAATCGCAACGTATTTAACAATTTTATTATTTTATTTTGCTCTTTAACGCTACGCCGCGGAGCAGGAGGGGAAGCATGAAGACCGGCGTAGTGCTGCACGAGCTCTCGTCTCCCATCCGTATCGCTTCAAAAACTCAAGGAATAGATAATTTACAACGCTGTCGGCAAATCCTGGCGTGAAGAGGCTTCACTTACATCTCCCCAGGAAAAGAGGACAAATATAGCAACATTTTACAGCGCTTTTCATCGCAAAGATCTTAAGGACGTGGAACGCCTTAAGAGCGTGAGCAGAAAATTTTAGCCTGGCCATAGAAAATTTTACTTAAATTTCCATCTTTCTTAATTCTTACCAGAATAGACGTGATAACGCACCAGCACTTCACCAAACACCCCATTCATTTGGCAAAAAAAATCATATTTTTATGGGGGTTGAACCAGCGAGGCTACACATTTATGCTTTTTTTTGGGGGTTGCGCTCGCAGGGCTTTCAACTTATTGCATTGGTGGCGTTTTACACATTGTGGGGGTTGCATTTACCAAGCTTTGCATTCGTTGTGGGGATTTTGCGGGTTGCATTTGTCGGGGTCGCATTTTTAGAACTGGATTTTTTTTTGGGGGCGTGGGGGGGGGGAGAAGAAGAAATCCGCCCTCCCGCAGCGCCGCCGGCCGCCAACCACAAAATAAAACCCAACCCGAATGCGCCCGCCCGCTCCGCACTCCAGGAGGCGCGCTTGAATCCCCAAGAACGCCGCCCGCCCGCAGCGCCACCGGCCGCCAACCACAAAATAAAACCCAACCCGAATGCGCCCGCCCGCTCTGCAATCCAGGAGGCGCTGTTGAATCCCCAAGAACCCCGCCCGCCCGGAGCTCCACCGGCCGCCAACCACAAAATAAAACCCAACCCGAATGCGCCCGCCCGCTCCGCACTCCGGGGGGGCGCGCCTGAATCCCCAAGAACGCCGCCCGCCCGCTCCGCACTCCTGGGGGCGCGCCTGAATCCCCCAAGAACGCCGCCCGCCCGGAGCTCCGCCGGCCGCCAACCACAAAATAAAACCCAACCCGAATGCGCCCGCCCGCTCCGCACTCCGGGGGGCGCGCCTGAATCCCCAAGAACGCCGCCCGCCCGCTCCGCACTCCGGGAGGCGCTGTTGAATCCCCAAGAACGCCGCCCGCCAACCACAAAATAAAACCCAACCCGAATGCGCCCGCCCGCCCCGCAATCCGGGATGCGCAGGCGCAGTAGCGGTGTGTATGTGTGTGGGGGGGGGTGGTAGCGGTTGTGGCGGCGGCGAAAGGGGGGGGGGGGGGGGGAGTTGTGTTACCCGGATGTCGCGCATGCGCGGTGGCGCCTGGACGTGTCGGCGGCGGCCGCGGAGCGCGAGCGGCCGGAGCCGCGGCAACAACAACAACCCCCTCAGGAAAGGCGGCGGCGGCCGAAAGCGGCCGCTCGGCTTCCCCCCCGCTCCCTCCCTCCCTCCCTCCCTCCCCCGCGGGCCTCTCAGAGCCGCCCCCCCCCCGAGCTCCGGGGAGGGGAGGGCGGGGGAGGCGGAGGCCTGGCACGCTCCGCCGCACCGGGGCCGGCTGAGGCGAGGGAAGGCTCCCGGCCCGCCCCCCCCCCCCCCCCCCTCCTCAGCCTCCCTCAGGCCGCCGCCCCTCACCGCAGGCCGCGCCCGGAGAGCGGCCGCTCCGCCGCCGCCCCGCGGCCCAGGTAACATCCGCGCTCGGCTCCCGCCCGCCCGCTCGGGCCGCCCCCTCCTCCCTCCCGCCTCCCCGCGGCAGCGACCACCCCCCCCCCCCCCCGGCCCTTCCGTCACCGCTCTGGGCTTTCTTCTCGGCCCCCGGCGCCTTCTTCTCGACCCCCGATTCCTTCTTCTCGACCCCCGGCTCCTTCTTCTCGGCCCCCGGCTCCTTCTTCTCGGCCCCCGGCTCCTTCTTCTCGACCCCCGGCTCCTTCTTCTCGACCCCCGGCGCCTTCTTCTCGGCCTCCGGTTCCATCTCGGCCCCCAACTCCTTCCTCTCCGCCCCCCGGCTCCTTCTTCTCGGCCCCCGGCTCCTTCTTCTCGGCCCCCGGCTCCTTCTTCTCGACCCCCGATTCCTTCTTCTCGACCCCCGGCTCCTTCTTCTCGGCCCCCGGCTCCTTCTTCTCGACCCCCGATTCCTTCTTCTCGACCCCCGGCTCCTTCTTCTCGACCCCCGGCTCCTTCTTCTCGGCCCCCGGCTCCTTCTTCTCGGCCCCCGGCTCCTTCTTCTCGGCCCCCGGCTCCTTCTTCTCGGCCCCCGGCTCCTTCTTCTCGGCCCCCGGCTCCTTCTTCTCGACCCCCGGCTCCTTCTTCTCGACCCCCGGCTCCTTCTTCTCGACCCCCGGCTCCTTCTTCTCGACCCCCGGCTCCTTCTTCTCGACCCCCGGCTCCTTCTTCTCGACCCCCGGCTCCTTCTTCTCGACCCCCGGCGCCTTCTTCTCGGCCTCCGGTTCCATCTCGGCCCCCAACTCCTTCCTCTCCGCCCCCCGGCTCCTTCTTCTCGGCCCCCGGCTCCTTCTTCTCGGCCCCCGGCACCTTCCCCACCTCCCCCGTTTTTCCCCCGAGCGACAAAACAAGAGATCCCCACCATCCCGCCCAACTTTTAGTATTATTTTATGCTTTATTTTATTTTTTTGGTTAAATCTAAAAAGCTTTCTAGGCAGCCTGTCCCCGGGTAAAGTTTGCTCCGGTCGCGCTTTTCGGGCTTCCCTCCCTCTTGGAAAATGGTTTTTGGGGGAGTTCTTTGAAACCTACCATCTTCTTTGCAATAACGGAGAACGGCGGCTGATTTTTGTCGCGCGGCGCAAGAATTCCCACAAGATTATTCCTTCTTCACCCTTTCCCCCTGTCTTGGGGTGTAGATTTTTTTTGGGGGGGGGGGGAGCTGTGCCGCTTGCTGCATGGTTGAGCCTCATAGGTTTTGACTGGTTAATTGACGGCGTAATCTAGTTGTGGGTTAGGTGTGTTTATTACTTAAGAACCCGAATAACACCGCTGCAAACCAATTGTCAAACGCCGGTGGCTTTTACCGCTTCTCAAATTGGCCTGGTTGAGGACGGCGTGCGCTGTCAAGAGGGAAGAGCGGTTTCAGACCCTGAAATCATCAGGCACTTGTACTCTTGTTACTTCTTTCGGCGAGGCAGGGTAATTCCCTGCGAGGTTGTTGAAATAGCCCTATAAAAACGAAACCTGCTTTCGTATTCCGGCGTCGTTATAAGTAGGCAACTTGTCCTTCTGGCCCTCCTCTTATCTTGGCTGGATTGCTACGGGAAGGAGTTTCTTCTCGCTTTGCATTCATGAGCCTCTTTTGATTTGCTCGTTGCATAAGCATGCGTGGTTAATATTGATATAGGAACTTTGTTTCAAAGAGCTCGAGCCTGAAGAGAAGCTGTAAGTGTCTCGAAGTGATTAGAATTCCTTTTTTTTAAGTGGATGGCTCTTTACATAATGCATTCAAAGCTCGGCTGACACAATCGGGATGTGAGTTTTGAGAGATTTAGCGGAGAACAAAGGTGCAGGAGAGCAGCTCGCTCCATCCTGCCTTTGCCGAGCTGTTGTTAAGGTCCTGCTGGAATTTTAGGACTCTGCTTTCCAATGTTGGTAACCTTGGGAAAAACTCTGGTTTTGGTCGGGGCTGGAATTTTCCGTGCTTGCTTTGCCCAGAGGTGATTTTTTTTTTTTTTAATTATTTTTTTTTGCTTTCAAACTCGAACAAATGCAGAGAACATTATTCTTACAATAAAGAACAGATGTTATCTAATACACCTATCGCTAGGGTATCGAAACGTTACGTGCAAGTGAAAAAAATCACACCTGAGCAGGGTTTGATTCTTCCTTTTATTGCTTGGCGTAGCCACAATTGTTTCCTCCGTTTGTGAGGTTTTGACAAATTACTGTTTGTCCTGGTTGGAGGAAACCTTCTGCGAGAAGACGGGTCTGGAAGGAAACTCGGAGGAAGAGCTCAGGTTTGCTCTGTCGTTCTCCGGTGAGGACTTGCGCCGCCTTCTGCTTTCTGAACGGGGTTTCTCCTGTTCTGGGGATGAGGAGGGGGTGACCTCTTGCTGGGTGAGACTCCAAAAAGCTCCCTCTTTGAGGTGAGGTGGTAGAAGGCGTCGTGGAAATAGATCCAGCTGTAGAAGAGTTTATCGCCCTTCCCGCTCCCGTGATGTAACGCGCAGGAGGTCTTCCTTCTCTGACCATCCAGAAGCCTGTACTGAAAAGAGGAGTGGTTTCCCAGCTGGGCGCTTCCTCAAAAATCAGAAGCGGAAAGAGGGAAAAAGAATCAAAAAGGTGAAAAAAATCAACTTTCTAGGATTTAAACCGGGTGCGTCGGGCGGCGCTTACCTTTCTCATCGCGTCCCGCCCTCGACACGTTCAGAATCAGGGATTTGGATGTATTTGGATTTTTTTATTGTTGTTTCAATGAATGAGATTAATCAACCTGGCGCCTCAGGCGGCGGAAGAGTTTGCTCCCGTTTACGGGCTCGCTCTGTCGCCTTCGAAAAGCGCTTTCGCGAGCGGTCGGAGCCCGCAGGTGGAAAAGCTGAGATGCCAAGAGCTGCGAAGAAATGGCTCCTCCCGCTTTTCCCCCCCTCCCCCCCGCTGGATTTCCCTTCAGATGAAAGAGTTGCCGCTTCCCGAGTCGTCTTAAAACTCTTCTCCGCTTCCTTTGATGCTGTCACGCGTCTCGAATTCTTGTAGCTCCTGACGAGCAGGATTGATGGCGAGGATTCAGGTGGGGGCGCAAAAATAGTCGGAGGAGCACGGAACGGCGGAGTTACCTCCTTAGTGTTCTTAGTGCTAATTGCTCTCGTGTCTACAAACATTTTGTTCCTGTTCAGCCTTTGGGCAAGTAGATAATAGTCTAATGCGCTGGAAAGTAGCTGCAGTTTAATCACTTATTCATATCTCCGTCAAATCACGAGCCGCCTTTTGTTTTATCGGTTTATGGATTTATTTATTTCAAATCGTGTTGCTCGTGAAACTTCTAGCCCTGCATTATTAAACGGCAGAAACTCCGTAGTAACCTTTTTTTTTTTTGTGGTTAAAAGCTTTTCTGCCATCTTTCTGTCCAATTTCGGAGGCGGCAGCTTATGCAAGAGCCTTTCTTGTCCTTTATTCGCGTGAAACGTTCCAGCGAGATGCCGGTTTGGACGCTGTTTCTAATTAGCCAGCTCATTAACGGCGCGTTACCGCCTGGTATCGAAACCTGCGACTGGGGTGGCTGTTGCTGGTAACTCCTGCTCCCCCGGAGCATCAGGGGCAGCTTCAGGCAAAGAATTCTTATTTTTAAGATCTGTTTCTCCCCTTTGTAGTTGCGACTTCAAACTCCGGGTTTGGCTTTTAGGATGTTTTTTTAAATATTAATTAATTTCCCTCGAGTCCCCACAATTTGGCATCATAGGGCACTATAGGCCTTGATCTGCCTGTGGTTTTTCTGCCTGCAATACACATTTATTTCTTTTTTTTTTTTTTTACTTGGAAACTGAGCTGTTAAGAGCCTTTTTTTTTCTTCTTTATTGAACACCACAGCAGTAACGTTCACTTAAGCCGTGCCTCAGCGCGAAGGATGTTCTGCCTGCGAATCTGCTGACTTGCTCAGACCCTTCTACAGTAGGTTGCGATGGATGATGACCAATTATAGATAATTACAATTATTAATGAGCTTCCTGGCATAGATAGAAGTGCTGTGTTGTACCTGACCAGCGCCGTTAGACGCCCTTTCTTGCCTTACCTTTAGCGTCCCCGTACGTGCTTGTAACACCAGCCCTTCCACAGATACACCGGGGCTAATTTTGATGTATTTATGTAGAATGTTTTGCGTGTAACTGCTGCTAAAATCTCTGTGGTGTTTTATTTAGAATAAAATAGTTCAGCCAGAAGGGATCTTCAACGCTCCCCTCTTGCTGAGCGGTTGGAAAGGCGACACAAGAGCGTTAACCGATGGGTTTGCCTTAAAAAGACGGCAAATCTCTCTCCGCCTCGCTCTTTAAAGACTTCTCTGAGCCCCGAATGTGTCATCTGATCCTCAGCACGTGTAGAATCTGTTGGTTTTTTCTTAACTGGTTGGCTCAGCTCTTCGTTTCGGGCTTCTCCTGGCGCGTGCGGTTGCAAATCCATCTCGCCTTCTTCCGTCGGCGCATTCCTCTGCCTCCGCTTCGTTTGCCGGCCGTCCCCACCAGCACCTCTGTCTGCATCTGGAACTTCTTTTCCGAGCTGGTCTTCCCCATCCGAAGTTTTTCAGAAGGCCTGACACCTGCAGGAACTATTTTTCCGAGGCCGCGCTACACTTTGACATTTTTATTTTTGTTTTAAGTACAGCACTTCCCGATTTGCTTTTAAAACAAAGCGATGGCTCCAAATCGCGGAATTTGTCCTGCACAAAATCTCTGAAGAGTCTCAAGTTGCCTCGTTCGGAAAAATATCTAGTTCGCCGCACGAACTTAACAAATGAAACGCACACTAAGAAAATGACGCGGGGAGGGGGATCCGTTTGGCCTCGTGCCCGTATCTTAAAGTAATTATCCAGTTGCATTTGACCTGGCGCATTTTTAGGCCGAGTTTCTCGGCGAATTTGATCCCTCCGCAGCTGCCATCGGCTTAAACCCTCCTGGAAATGAAGCGGGTGGCGGCGGCGTCGGGCCGGGATTAACCGCCTCGCCCGAGCTCTTGGATCGCCGATTGCCTGGATCGCGTTCCGTCGGATTACGGCGCTGACTTCCAACCCCGTCCCGAACCGCCCGGAAGCGCGTTATTTCTTTTTGCTCCTCCGGCGTTGAGCGTTCTCCCCGAATTGCGAAGCGTGGCTTTCGTGGGAGGGAGATAAGCGACTTCGAAGTGGTAAAAGAAGCCTTCAAGTTGAGGTTGTTCTTCATGCGGCGTGAGAATACGCGAGTTCTTCTCGAGCAACGTGGGTTTGGAACTTGGCAGCACGACGGAAATGGGAATTGTTTGGAGGAATTCTTCAAATTCTTCAAATTCTTCAAATTCTTCAAATTCTTCAAATTCTTCAAATTCTTCAAATTCAGCCTCTCCTTGGCCATATATATGGGTTTAGGTGAACTCTTCGTATTTTTTCCTACCCTTCTGTCTTAGTTGACCTGTACGACTAGTTAATACCTCTAAAAGGAAGGAAAATCAAGTCCACGTGTTTTTTAACCGCAAAAAGCGGAAATAAAACTTAGTTTCTCTTTCTCAACCCTCTCGTAAGGACCGTGCGCGCGCGTCTGCCTTCTGCGTGCTTTTTTTGGCGAAGGATTTCAAACTGAAACACACCCCTTGGGCCTCCCAAACGATCGTCTCTCTCGAATACCCTGAAGAGTCGCAAATATTTGCAAGTCTGGTTCTGTTACCTTTGCTTTTTGACGTGTAAAACCGCTTGTTCTTAAGCCGTGCTGGCTTCTAATATTATCTCGCCGGTGCAGCTCGAGAGACGACGACGGAACGAAGCGGAATGTTCATTTTCTCTTCCGTCAGCGCGTCGGTGATCCCTTTGCGGGGAGATCTCGTCTGCTTTTTGGGCTTTGCTCGGTTTTTTTCCTAGAGTTGATCAGCAGTTGCTGAAGCTCTGCCGAAACCCCGAGCTCCTTCTTGCGGAAGATGCCGAGCGTTAAACCCGGTCGCCGTTTTTTCTAGTCCCGCGCGAGAGTTGAGCCGAGAACACTGGAATGAATCAGGATTTTTTTTGCTTTCCTGCCCGTAAGATAAACGGGAATGCCGTGAAAGCTCCGTAATGTTTCTTCCCTGTAGATAAATCAATAACATATTTGATTTTTCGTGACACGAGGTAGTGTCCTGCATTTTTCCTGAATCTATTTATATCGCTCAGGTAACCGTTTCTGGGGGAATTATCCACGGGCACCGGCGTCGCATTTTTAAATGTTCGACAGCTGCTCCGTGTTTGGAATTTCGTCGCGCGGGCTACGGAGGGACGTCGCCCTGCGGCAGGACGGCCGGAAGAACGCCGGTATTTGCGCGAGCCCCGCGTGCAGGAAGAGTTTGGGTTGCTTCTCGGTTCTCCGAGGCGATGGGCTGCACGTCATGCAAAAGTGTTTTTAATTACGTGGCCATCTTAACTTCTTTTTGTCTTTCAGATTTATCTCCTCTGCAAAGGATCTTACTCTTGTTCCGGTGCTTAGAGACTTGTCCGCTCGTTTCCTAACGTACCTGTTAATACTTATTGAAATAAATCACTTTCTATGACCTAATGAGCTGCTCCTCTAGAAATTCTTAGCATTTTAGGTTAGCTCCTCCCATTTTTTTCCCCTTTCCTTTTGCGTTCTGCTCACATCACACTAGAAAAAGGGAGAGAAATACCTTTTTGGTCCTTGGTAGGCGAAACCGAGCGCTTCCCTCCGAACACTGTCTCATTTTTCTCGTGTTCCTCGTCTCTCCTCTCTTCCCCTTTTCCCTCAAAGCACCTTAAATCACGCGAGCGTCCCCGTTGTCCTGCAGAACGTCTCGAGCTCCGTGTCCGAGGGCCGCGCTGGAACCTCATCTTCCAAGATTCTCTTTGAGAAACCCGGCGCGTTCGGCTTTTTATTTGCACACATGGAAGTAATCTAGTAAGAAGGTGTTAAGGCACCTCTTGAATGTGTGACTCGGGCAAAGATAGGCTTGCGGAGCTATTTCTCGAGCAACTAAATTTGGGGAACGCGAAAACTCGGCTCGTCTGCAAAACACGCTCTGGTGCTTTGCGGGGAAAACACGTCGCGGCGTTTATTGACGGCGGCTGACCTCGCCCCCTTGTTCTGGCCGTGAAAACCACGAGATTTCTGGAGGGAGGCTCCTGAATTACCGGGGCGGCGTGTAACGGGGTTGAAAATCCTAAACAAGCGGGCCGGCTTTTGAAAATACTCAACACTCAGAAGCTCTTGGTGGCTCTGAGGGTGGGGTGACTCAACATTTCTGAAGATCGTCGCGCTTCGAGAAGGGATTTCTTTGCCGGGACCTCCGCCGGCGGGCAAAATTCTCGTTCTAGGAGATAGAGCCGCGCGTCTTAATTTTGAGCATCTCTTTTCATCGAAAGCTCCCTCTGAGCAAGTCATTTATTGCAGGTTGCTTGTGCGTATCTAGTTGGGATGCTGGTTTATATTTAAGGAAAATGATTTTCTCTTCTGTTTTAGCCAGGAAGCTTTCGCGGGTTTCTGCGAGTCTCGAGTTGCCATGGCGAGCGATTGGCAGGTGAAGCTCGACTTTTTTAAAGAGGTTTATTGAGTAGAAGCGCAAAAAAAACCCCCCAAACCACCAAAAAAACCCACGTCGAAGGAGAAACTAACAGCTAGGTAAAACGATCGTGCTCAGACTTTTAGGTCATTGTTTTTCCTTTGGGAGGAATTAGGTCCAGGAGGATCCTTACAAAAGAAAATCACTACTGGAAGCGAAGGGGCGTCAAAATTGGAGAAAATATAAACGGGGAGACTTTGTTTCCTTTCACGGCGTTGCTGGATTTGCGTTTCGATTCTGAAACGCGAAGGGAGGTTCGCGCCGCGATTCGCGTGACGCCTCGACTTTCGGAATTATTCCCCCTCTTTATTTTACGCAGCGATTCGCTTCGGCTAAACAGCCACCGCCTCTAATAACGCGGGAAATCCCGGCACGGCGACGGGAAACGACGCGTCCGAACTTCTTTCCGTCGCTGTGGAAAATTGAATCCGTATTGGCGTTACCGACGCGGTGGCGTCCGAAAGGGTTGGAAAATGTCAACGTAGTAAAAAAATCATTTATTTGGAAAGTCAACGCTGCGGGTTCTTCCCAAATGGAATTCAGATACGTCAGGAGGGACTTAAATCCCTCGTCTTGTGTTCAGCAGCTCTGCTTGAGACAGTTGAGGAGGGATTTATTTTATTTTTTTTCGTAGCGACTTCGGTTGGTTTGTCTCGATCCGGGAGCAGCCGGATCCGAAGGAGAAACGCGCCCGTTGGGGTTTTCGTATCTAAAGATACGCGCGAGGCTAATTAATAAATTTCTTAACGGCCGGGTGCGAGTTTTAGAGGAAATAGAGTTAGTCTGAGGTCAGAATGGAGCCGAGCTCTTGGAACAGGGTTGGGAAATAAAAGGTGACGGACGATTCCGGTGCGCGATCGTACTTCTTCGCCGCTTCAGTGTTGTCAAAACCGATGCCCCTTGATTTCCCCAGTCCTGTAGTTTCATCCTACCAGTATAAAATGTAGGAAATCGTCGTCGCTGTTATCCCTTTTCATGATTCAGAGCCCGTTCATCTAATAATCCTTCCCTTTCTATGTGTACACACTACGTGTACATGTATCTAAACCATAATCTGTGATTTAAATAATGCTGTTGCTAGGGGAAAAAAAGAAAAAATCTCGTATCTAAAAGCATTCAAGCAGTGTCTTTAAACGTGTTGTAGCTCTCATGGGACAAGCGATGCAGTTTTGTTGGTTTTTTTTTTTCATGTGCTTTTAATATCCTGCACTTAGCTTGGAAGTAAAAGAAGCAAAAAGCCACAGACTTCCTTAGAAACATGATCTGCGATTTGTTAAAAAAAAAACCAAACCACAACCAATTCTAATGTTAGCTATTTTTTCCTCCTAGGTTTTACCAAGAGACAGTACATCTAACGCTTAAACTTGGATCATCTCTTGTTCTTCAGCTCGAAAATCGTAACAGCCCCTAAAAGTGAGAGTTGAAAGAGGAAAAAAAAAAAAAACCAAACAAAAAAAAAAAAAAAGCTGTGACAAATGGACAATATGTCTATTACTAACACGCCAACAAGTAATGATGCTTGTCTGAGCATTGTTCACAGCTTGATGTGCCATCGCCAAGGCGGAGAGAGCGAAACTTTTGCCAAGCGGGCGATCGAGAGCTTAGTCAAAAAGCTGAAGGAGAAAAAAGACGAATTGGATTCTTTGATCACGGCTATAACCACAAATGGGGCTCACCCTAGCAAGTGCGTCACGATACAGAGAACGCTGGATGGGAGGCTTCAGGTTAGTAAAAGCGGAAAAAATCCGACGGTTTTCCTCCGTAGCCGAAAAGCGAGGGACGCGGGAGCGTAGAGTTGTTGAGGAAGAGTAGCTCTTCTCTTGGCGTCCCCTCCCCTCGCCCCGTTTTGTAGGCACGTTCCGCGGCCGGAGCGATAGTAGACGATTTCTTTTTTTTTTAATTTTTTCGCAAAAGGAGCAGAAGGCGTCGCATCGGCCCTTTCGAAACGAGCGCGTGCGTGGCAGTTAAGAAAAAAAAAAAGCAGGGTCGCATAACAAATTTGGCTGTTTACCCCGGCGTTTTCGCTACGAGCTTCCGTTTAGCTCTGCGTCGGTCGGCGGTTTGAAGAAAGAATCCCTTGCTGAGGTACTCCGAGGAGTCCGCGCCGAGGATTTACGTTAGCCTTAGATCGTCGGTGCTCAGCACCTGCTTAGCTTGGGTTGCGATTTCCTCGTTCCAGGACGGATGTCGGGGTTGCTCTTCTGTCTACCCTAGAAGCATTTATTATATTTATTTTATTTTTTTTTTCAGTAAAATGGATTGGCATCCTTCTACCGAGAAATTCCTTCTTTTGGGGCAAAGCTCCTTCATCATCCGCGGGGCGGGGGGGAAGGTGACCGTAGATTCTCCATTAAACACAAAATTCTGCTTCTGCCACTTTGTATCCAGGTTTTGGGGTTTGTCGTTTGGGTGTTTTTTTGGCTTAAGAATCACAAACGTTGACTTAACTGTAGCTAATCCCTACCAGAAATCCATGTCTGTTGAGAATAGGGGTAAACTGGACACCACCTGATTATTTTTTTCCATTTTTTTTAATTATTTTACTTTTAACCGTAGCTAATGGCTACCAGAAATTCATGTCAGTTGAGAATACGGGTAAACTGGACGCCACCTGATTATTTTTTTCCATTTTTTTAATTATTTTTCCTTTCACATTCGGATGACGGAGAGAGGTCGTGGCGTTTGTCCCCCTCCCACCTCTGCTCTTCACGCGAACCTTTGCCGCTTTCCCAACCGCCTTTTGTGTCTGGCTTTTTAGGTGGCCGGTCGCAAGGGATTCCCTCATGTGATTTACGCCCGTCTTTGGAGGTGGCCTGATCTTCATAAAAATGAACTCAAGCACGTTAAATATTGTCAGTACGCTTTTGACTTAAAATGTGACAGTGTCTGTGTAAATCCTTACCATTACGAGCGGGTAGTATCGCCTGGCATCGGTAAGTACCCTCTCAAAAGGGAACGGTGGGAAGAAAAACGGGAAATATTTTCCTTTTTTTTTTTTTTTTTGAGCGTAGAAAAGACAGACCCCGAATTAGAAGCCTTAACTTTTCACCGTCTCGTAAATTATTCTCAAATACTTTTGTCCGGCTTCTGCGTGGAATATTTCTTTTCCTCCCGCCCAGTTTGTGGCTTTCGTTTAAATCTTTCCGCTGGCTTCGCGCGCGGTTCTTAGACTCCGCGCGTACCCAAGGAGTAACTTGTGAGGGCGGGGGCGTGCGATACGTAGAGTCTACTACTAATTTGTAAAAGTTTATAGACGTGAACGTTCCAACTTTATTCAAGTTCTCGACGTCTGTGATCCTCCACACCCTCTTTTTCTTCTTTTTTTTTTTTAAAGATCTCTCAGGACTGACACTACAGAGTTCTGGTGAGTAGCTGGCGTTGGCGCGGTGACGCTCTCGCCGCTCGTCCCCGCGGCGTCTCCTCGGGACGGGAGCGTAAGAGAGTAGGTGGGAAATTTGCCCTCTCTGCTTTCGAGGAGGCAAAGCCCGATCAATTCTCGAAATTGAGGCTTCGGCTCAGCTCCTGGTTTGCGTTGCCTCACGACTCGGAAACCTCAACGAACGTACAAGTAAAAATAAAAATACAAACTCAAAAAATATCAATAAAAATATCAATAAAAATATAAAAGCCTCGCTGTGGAATACTGATAATTTAAAAAAAACAACCCAAAAAAACCCAAAAATGAAACCATCTGAACCCCCAAGAACGTGTGCACCTGTGCGATGTATTAATTAACTTGGGAATCGTTGGTGCTGACTATTTAAGAAGTAGCTCGATAAGGAAATAAAAATTCTGTCGTTAATATGCGGTCGAATGAAGCCGGTCGAGCATTCTTGCTCTCGCTGAAACTTGGGAGTAATTGGATATTAAATACGCAACGAACGTTATTCAGAAATCTGAGATTGTGCAGCTGGGAACTGCTTTATTTCAAAACTTATTTTCTATTTTTTCCTCTCCAGAAGGAATTCGTAGAGAAGGAAATTTGCATAATCCAATGGTTTCGGCACCTCCTTAGAAATATTCGAGGAAAATAAAAAAAAATTACTTAACCCCAAACGACCCGACAAACGAAACTTCACGAGCTTGAACTTGTGCGCTCACCTCCGCTAATTTGCGTTGTTGCCTGGGTCTCCTGGGGGGGAAAAAAAAATAAAATAAAATCTTTTTGGACAGAATCAAAGCTTTGCTACCCGGCAGTTAAATATTTAATAAATGTTTCCTCGTCCTGCTACTGTTTTTGCAGCAGGAAACAGCAAATTACCCACAAATTTGAATATATTTTAAGGCAACTTGAAAACCGAGCGCGGGAGCTACCGGAGCGTACGAGTTTTACTTGACCGTAGCTGACAGCGAAATAAATTCTCGCGGTCCTTAAGCCCTACGTGAAATATTTTGCATTAGCAGCGACGTCTTTTTTTTTTAGCGTTGCATCGTCTTCGAATGCAAATTTGACGTTTCGAATCGGTTCGGGTGGGGGTCGCTCCCGAGTCACCTGCAGTTTTTTACGCTGCGCTCGCAAATTGGGCTTTTTGTAGCTTTATGGGCGTCCTTCCTCGTATCCTAGGGGTTGGTTGGTCAGCTGCTGCGTGAACATATAGTTAGGAGCTTGGCAAAAATTGTATTTTTCCCTTTTATTAACCGTGTCCTGTCGCACGACGGGCTCGAAAACGAAATCCCAGAGTCGTAGATTGTTAAGGATTATAAAGAACCTTGAAGTATCATCTAGTCCAACCCTAAAATGCTGTCGGAGCCAAACAGTTTGCTTTTCCACCCCGTTGCCCTTCGCCGTTTCCTCGAATTATTGCTAGTTTAGAGGAAGCGGCGTTTATATAGATCAAAATAGTTTTGAGTCGCGTCGTTACGGCTCGAAAGCAGCGTTGAATAACCTCAAAGCGCTTTTTCTTCGCCCCTTTAACCGTTGGCTCCTCCGCAGCTCCGTCGAGCATGTTGGTGAAAGACGAATACGTTCACGACTACGAGGGGCAGCCGTCGTTGTCTTCTGCCGAAGGCCATTCGGTCCAAACCATCCAGCATCCCCCGAGTAACCGGGCGTCTACGGAACCTTACAACACCCCGGCCATGTTAGCTCCCACCGAGGCCAGCACTACCAGCACCACGAATTTTCCCAACATTCCCGTGGCTTCAACAAGTAAGATCCTCGAGCTCGTCCGAAATACCCAACGGGGTAAAAACGCGCGAGCTCGAAAATGGTTTTATTTTGCCGACGGAGATGCCGCGGTAGGACCGCGCTCGTAAAACGGGGCGGGGGTCCGGGCTACGCGGTCTCGGAAGCGTTGACTTGGAATCGCGGAATTGTTGAGGCTGGAAAAGAGGGGTGGAATTACATCCCAGCTCCTGCTGGCCACGCTAGCCCTGATACTAGCCAGGATGCCGTTGGCCTTCCGGCCCCCTGGGCACGCTGTCTTGTCGCGGTGTCCCAGGTTTTTGCTCGGTGACGCCGACGCCGTACAAAGCGTGACAAGATCTTTTTGGCTATGCCAAAGGTTCACCGATCCGCTGTTAAACCGACAAAACGCTGTGGCTGTTGTTGTTGGAATAATTGCTGTAGGAACGGAAGAATTTTTGGTTTTTTGGTTCCGATAGCGAGCGGGACGACGAACGGAATGAGGTGACGGCGTTAAGAGGTTTGGGGACGATTCGTTCGTGTTCCCCAGCTGACAAAACGAGGCTGCCAAAGTGAATTAATTATTATTTCCCGGAGCTTTTCTTACTTTCTTGGATGGATTTGGTACTAATGGAAGCGTTTGCCCACGTGAAACATCCACCAGGATACGTACGCGAGGTCGTGCAGCCCTAACGTGGCCAAACCGTGAAGCCCGGAGGGGTTTCACGTCCTCTTCGTGACTCTATGATCAAAGACACGTTTTGAAAACGTTCTTTAATTTTAGCTGCCAACTTTTTTGGCTCAAACTCTGAGGTTTTTTTTGGCCGTGCTGACATCCCGTGTCTGTATTTGTCACCAGCAGGTGAAAAAAGGAGGGGTGGTTTAATTGCATTGCCTTTCATAGTCAATAACTTTCTCGGTGGAGCCAAGTGGAGAGGGAAAAGATAATTAAAAACTCATTTTTAATAAGTTTCCGGTCGAGATTTCTGCGCGTTAAATTCAGTTTGAGAGTGCAAGTGGACTTGGGAACCTGATTATCAGTTGGCTGAGCTGAAACCTTTGAAAATCCAGCTCTGTTCATCTGGGCTGAAATACCTGGAGTTTTACTCGAGAGCTTAGATAAGTCTTGGAAGTATTTATTTGGGAGGAAAAGAAAGAAAAAAAAGACCAAAAATCAGGCAGGAGGCCAGTGATGAACGCAGCAAGTTTTAAAAAATAAAATAGTGTTTGGTATGTTTTGGAGGAGAAATTGAAGCAAGTGTCCTCCTTGGGAACAGGAATTTTATTGGATCTGCTCTTGGATTCTCACCAAATCTACTCCGGCCGTTGATACTCGATTTGAAAGTGCGACGTCTTGCCGTTGGACCTGAAAAACGGAGATGGGCGGTCGATAAACCCGAGTTCTCTGCCTCCTCCTAAAACATTTAAGTCGAAATTAGCTCGCGCGGAGCGTCTCGCTTCGAGTTCCCCGAGTTAAAAAATAAAAATACAAATACCCAAAGCAAACCTGTAGGAACCGAATGCCCTTAGTTGGGTGTGTTTTCCTCCCTGGTTAGCTCAGCTCTCTTTTTTTAACGCAAATTTTGGCGCGTTCCTCAAGAGGTAGTGTGTTTTTTCACCAGGTCAACCTCCCAGTATATTGACAGGTAGCCATAGTGATGGATTCTTGCAGATTCCTGCAGGGCCTCAGCCGGGAACTCGGCAGAACGGGTTTGCTCAGCCAGCTACTTGCCATCACAGTGAGTATATCCCTCGGCGCGCTCTCTTTTAGTGTTGTTTTTTATTTTTCGGGGTTCCGAAACGGTCAGGAAAAACAGGATTCGAAGGAAGATGTGGAAAAACTCCCTTAAAAACCATCTGCTTCTTTTTTTTTCTTCTTCTCCTGCTTTCCTCTCCTTTCCTCTCCTTCTTCTTTCCTCTCCTTCTTCTTTCCTCTTCCTCTTCTTTCCTCTTCCTCTTCTTTCCTCTTCCTCTTCTTTCCTCTTCCTCTTCTTTCCTCTTCCTCTTCTTTCCTCTTCCTCTTCTTTCCTCTTCCTCTTCTTTCCTCTTCCTCTTCTTTCCTCTTCCTCTTCTTTCCTCTTCCTCTTCTTTCCTCTTCCTCTTCTTTCCTCTTCCTCTTCTTTCCTCTTCCTCTTCTTTCCTCTTCCTCTTCTTTCCTCTTCCTCTTCTTTCCTCTTCCTCTTCTTTCCTCTTCCTCTTCTTTCCTCTTCCTCTTCTTTCCTCTTCCTCTTCTTTCCTCTTCCTCTTCTTTCCTCTTCCTCTTCTTTCCTCTTCCTCTTCTTTCCTCTTCCTCTTCTTTCCTCTTCCTCTTCTTTCCTCTTCCTCTTCTTTCCTCTTCCTCTTCTTTCCTCTTCCTCTTCTTTCCTCTTCCTCTTCTTTCCTCTCCTCTTCTTTCCTCTCCCTCTTCTTCCTCCCTCTTCCTCCTCTCCTTCCTCCTCTCCTTCTTCCTTCCTCTCCTTCTTCCTTCCTCTCCTTCTTCCTTCCTCTCCTTCTTCCTTCCTCTCCTTCTTCCTTCCTCTCCTTCTTCCTTCCTCTCCTTCTTCCTTCCTCTCCTTCTTCCTTCCTCTCCTTCTTCCTTCCTCTCCTTCTTCCTTCCTCTCCTTCTTCCTTCCTCTCCTTCTTCCTTCCTCTCCTTCTTCCTTCCTCTCCTTCTTCCTTCCTCTCCTTCTTCCTTCCTCTCCTTCTTCCTTCCTCTCCTTCTTCCTTCCTCTCCTTCTTCCTTCCTCTCCTTCTTCCTTCCTCTCCTTCTTCCTTCCTTCCTTCTTCCTTCCTCTCCTTCTTCCTTCCTCTCCTTCTTCCTTCCTCTCCTTCTTCCTTCCTCTCCTTCTTCCTTCCTCTCCTTCTTCCTTCCTCTCCTTCTTCCTTCCTCTCCTTCTTCCTTCCTCTCCTTCTTCCTTCCTCTCCTTCTTCCTTCCTCTCCTTCTTCTTTTTTTTTTTCCTATTTCTAGATAGTACCACGACTTGGACTGGAAGTCGGACGGCGGCTTATACGCCTACCATACCTCACCACCAGAACGGGCATCTTCAACATCATCCACCCATGCACCCCGGACATTACTGTGAGTAGCCGAGCTTTCCGAATTTTTTTCATTATTTACCGAGCTGCCGTCGCCGCGTTTGCTCTCTCCTGACAGTTCGATCACAAATATTCAGAGTTGGGAGGGACCGCGAAAGATCATCTAGTCCAACCCTCAACGCAAGAGCTCGACGGGCTTCCCTCTGCTAAAGCCGCAGATATTGAAAATTTCAAAATTGGAGAAACCCAGATAGAAAAATGCAGAAATACAGACGGTAGAAATTCAGAATTGCGCCTCGCCAAAGCAGCGTTTCCTTTCGAAACCTGTCCTTAACGCTTCGCGAGCTCGTCGTAAATACTTCCTGTGTGGGAGAGGGAAGTTGATTTCGGGATGCGTCGTTTGGAGATTTTTATTTTTTTCTTGCAAAACCTGGAGCTTCCTGGCTGTTAAAATTTTCTAAGAAAATTTTAAGTTACCTCTTAACGTTATAACAATCCGCGTTAAGCTTTGGGAGACGCGTGACCGACGCTAAGAGCGTGTTCGGTGTGTTTTTTCTTTAGAAAAGGAATTATTTTAGCGCTTCTTTCCATCTTCAGGGAGTATTTCTTAACGGCTGAGTCCACAGCACGCCGGGCAACTTGTTGTGTGATCGCTGAAATTAATGAACTGTGGTTTTGGAAACTTTTTATATCCCTCTCAATGATTCTCTCCTTGCCCAAGTCCTGTTTGTGTTACGTCTCCGTGTCCTGTTTTTATTACGTCTCCGCGTTACGTCTGGTTTCTCCTCCCTCCTGGAGTTGAGCAGTGCTCAACCTTTCCTCCTGGGATACTAACAGAGCTTTTGGGCTTTACTCCTGAACTTTTAGAAACCCTGAAAGAGCGAATTCTTCCGCAGTTGTTTTTCTCCTCTGTCAGATTTGACCGATCGCGTCAGAAATTACTGGGATTTATAACATCTGGCATCCTCACGGGTCTTTTTTTTTGGTAGGAAAAGCAAGTTAAGAAAGAAAAATCTTATTTTTCCCCTCGTGTAAAACGAATCGCGTGTTTTCTTTTCAAGGGCCAGTTCACAACGAACTTGCATTCCAGCCGCCGATATCAAATCATCCCGGTGAGTCAAGTCTAACTCTTAATAATTTTGTGGTTTGAGTCTGGTGGTTTTGTGTAGCGAGTGCTCTGAAATTTCCGAGTTACGCATTCAAAAAGGGGAGGGGGGAAGGAGAGGAACCAATTTGCGATACCTCCTCTTTCGAATTCGTGTCTCTCTTTTGAAATAGTGAACTAACACTCCCTGAACTAACTTTAATTTAATTGTTGAGTCGAAAATTGCCATTTTCAAACCCACGCCCGGCCTCTTCCTAACCCGGGGGCGTCTGAATTCGCGACGTCCTCAATCCTAAATTCCTCAGGGTGCCCGAAATCGTGTTTTACAAACGTCAAACCTCTGCGCTCGGTTAATTCTTGGTGTTCTCCAGCTCCGGAATATTGGTGTTCCATCGCGTATTTCGAAATGGACGTGCAAGTCGGGGAAACGTTTAAGGTCCCTTCGAGCTGTCCCATTGTTACCGTCGACGGCTACGTGGATCCTTCCGGAGGAGATCGCTTTTGCCTCGGCCAGCTTTCCAACGTGCATAGAACAGAAGCCATCGAGAGAGCGAGGTATCCCAAAAAAGCTCCAGCTGTTTAATTTTTTTTTTTTTTTTACTTGACCCAGCTTGCCTAACTAGATACTAACTTATCCCCGAGGGGCTGCCGACGTCGTGCGAGCGGCGTGCGAGTTAACGTATCGCACGAGTGAGAATTTTATGTGCGTCGTTCCACAAAAATCTGATTTCCGGTGGATTTTTTTTTTGGATTTTCTTTCGGCAGGTTGCACATAGGGAAAGGGGTGCAGCTGGAGTGCAAAGGAGAAGGCGACGTGTGGGTGCGCTGCCTCAGCGACCACGCCGTCTTCGTTCAGAGCTACTACCTGGATCGAGAGGCGGGGCGCGCGCCGGGCGACGCCGTTCACAAGATTTACCCCAGCGCGTACATCAAGGTCGGTTCGAGGGAAAAACCCACCGACCCCAAACCTGGCCGCTGAAACTTTAGTCCTAGCACCAATTGGGGGTTTTTTATTTAAACAGATTTAACACATTTTAGTCAAGAATCAAATAGTTAAGTGGGACCCACCTTCTGGTTTTGGGATTTCACAGATTGGGCTTGGGAGCTGAGAGATTCTTTCCTTTGTGGCTTTCATTAATTTGATAATTCCCTCTCCTTTTTAAAAAACAATTTCCAGGTATTCGATTTACGCCAATGTCACCGTCAGATGCAGCAGCAGGCTGCCACCGCCCAAGCCGCGGCGGCCGCCCAAGCCGCGGCGGTCGCCGGGAATATCCCTGGCCCGGGATCCGTAGGCGGAATAGCCCCGGCCATTAGTAAGTACATTAAATGCTTCGACTCCTTTTTTATTTTTCCGCGCAAATCCCACAGCTCTCCCTTGGTTTTAGCTTCTTGAAGGCTTAATCGCAGCCTCCTGCAGGCGGTCTGAGGACTTACACCTCGATTTATTGCGGTTTTTTTGGGCTGGATTTCCTAAATAAGGTTTACATGGGGAGATCACCCACGTCTACCGTCCCGGGTCGGTTTTGGGGGAAGAAAAAATCAGAGAAGAGCAGCGAGGGATAAAAACAGATCTTAAAAAAACAGCAAACACCTTCTTCCCGGGTGTAACATCAATCCCAGTTTCTCCACCTCTTCCCACCCGAGCGGCGCCGGGGGACGGGGAATGGGGGTTACAGCCAGTTCGTCCGGTGTCGAATCCGATTATCCTCGAATTACCCTGGAATTACCTCCTTCTGATGGGAGATAATTCATCACAAACTGCCCCGACGCGCGTCTCTCCGCGGGGTGCAGCCCTCCAGGGGGAAACCGCTCCGGCGCGGCCTCCTCTTCCTCACAGAATTCTTGAGGCTGGAAAAAACCGCCGAGATTAAGTCCAGCCTGTGTCCCCACACCACCACCGGCCACAGGTTCTGGCAGGACCCTGCTCCGGCGTGGGCTTCCCCCTTCAGGCATCCGACGTGGTCCTCCCCGGACCGCGGGTGGACGCCGTCACCTCCCTGGGCTGCGGGGGGACAACCCGCCTCACCGCGGGCTTCCCCACGACCTGGGGGACTCTCTGCTCCGGCGCATCATAGAATCACAGAATCACAGAATGTCAGGGATTAGAAGGGACCTCGAAAGATCATCAAGTCCAATCCCCCTGCCAGAGCAGGAACGCCTCGATAATGCTACACAGGAACGTGTTCAGGCAGGTCTTGAATGTCTCCAGAGAAGGAGACTCCACAACCTCCCTGGGCAGCCTGTGCCAGGGCTCCGTCACCCTCACTGAGAAGAAGTTTCTTCTCGAGTTTAAGCGGAACCTCTTATGTTCCAGTTTCAGCCCATTACCCCTTGTCCTATCAGTGGTTGTCACCGAGAAGAGCCTGACTCCATCCTCGTGACACTCACCCTTGATATATTTGTAAACATTAATGAGGTCACCCCTCAGCCTCCTCTTCTCCAAACTAAAGAGCCCCAGCTCCCTCAGCCTTTCCTCATCAGGGAGATGCTCCACTCCCTCCATCATCCCAGTTGCCCTGTGCTGGACTCTCTCCAGCAGTTCCCTGTCTTTCTTGAGCTGAGGGGCCCAGAACTGGACACAATATTCCAGATGGGGTCTCACCAGGGCAGAGTAGAGGGGAAGGAGAACCTCTCTCGACCTACTAACCACCCCCCTTCTAACACACCCCAGGATGCCATTGGCCTTCCTGGCCACAAGGGCACAGTGCTGGCTCATGGTCATCCTGCTGTCCACCAAGACTCCCAGGTCCCTTTCCCCTACACTACTCTCTAATAAGTCATTCCCCAACTTATACTGGAACCTGGGGTTGTTCCTACCCAGATGCAAGACCCTACATTTACCCTTGTTATATTTCATTAAATTTTTCCCCGCCCAACCCTCCAGCCTGTCCAGGTCTCGCTGGATGGCAGCACAGCCTTCTGGTGTGTCAGCCACTCCTCCCAGCTTGGTGTCATCAGCAAACTTGCTGATAGTACTCTCTAGTCCCTCATCCAAGTCATCGATGAATATATTGAATAATACTGGTCCCAGTACCGACCCTTGAGGGACTCCACTGGATACAGGCCTCCAACCAGACTCCGCCCCATTGACCACGACTCTTTGGCTTCTTCCCCTTAGCCAGTTCACAGTCCACCTCACTACCCGAGAGTCTAGACCACACTTCCTCAGTTTAGCTGTGAGGATGCTGTGGGAGACTGTGTCAAATGCTTTACTGAAGTCAAGGTAGACCACATCCACCGCTCGGCCATCTTCTATCCATCTTCTACCCATCATCTATCCATCATCTATCCATCTTCTATCCATCTTCTATCCATCTTCTATCCATCTTCTATCCATCTTCTATCCATCTTCTATCCATCTTCTATCCATCTTCTACCCATCTTCTACCCATCTTCTACCCATCATCTATCCATCTTCTATCCATCATGTATCCATCATGTATCCATCATGTATCCATCATGTATCCATCATGTATCCATCATGTATCCATCTTCTATCCATCTTCTATCCATCTTCTATCCATCTTCTATCCATCTTCTATCCATCTTCTATCCATCTTCTATCCATCTTCTATCCATCTTCTATCCATCTTCTATCCATCTTCCATCCATCTTCCATCCATCTTCTATCCATCTCTCCTCCCCTTCCTTCTTCCCTGACCTCAGTGTCGTCGCGTCCTCCCTCACCTCTCGCTCCAAGCGCTTCTTTCCGACCCCTCTCCCGTTCCAGGTTTGTCGGCCGCCGCCGGGATCGGCGTAGACGACCTGCGCCGCTTGTGCATCCTCCGGATGAGCTTCGTCAAAGGTTGGGGACCCGATTACCCGCGGCAGAGCATCAAGGAGACGCCGTGCTGGATCGAAATCCACTTACACCGCGCCCTCCAGCTTTTAGACGAAGTCCTTCACACCATGCCCATCGCGGACCCGCAGCCTTTAGACTGAGCTCCCGCCGCGGAGCCGTCGCGTCGTGAGGCCGGTGGATTGTAAAATACGATTCTGTTTATAACCCGAAGAGATATTTTACTTTTCCTTCTGTTTTTTCGTTCCGCTTAATCTTCTCCAAAAAAAAAAACAAACAACCCGGGTTTTAAAAATGCGTTTGCCGCCTTGCTCTTAGCAGGAAGAAACTGAACAGGCAGGGATTTGGATTTTGGTGATTTTTTTTTTGGTCTTTTTTGGTTTTTTTTCCAGAAACGGTGAGAATTTCAGGGCTTAAAAGCGAAAAGGTGGAACGCCTTGTAGGGACTCGACAGCGTTGGGTTCGTTCCCTTCGAAACTTCCCTTCTCTATTAAGGGCATCTTGGCGCTAAGCCTACCCCCCCCCCCAGGAGCCTTTTGTACTCAGAATATATATTATATATATATTTATATCTGAAAATTTCCCTTCTCGTAGCTCTAACCCTTTCCCCTTCAGCGACTTTAAAAACAAAAAAAAAAATCCGATTCGCCGGGTTCTTTCCGGGGGAACAGCGGAGGCTCTGCGAGCTCGTTACGATTTCTCCGGCCGAAAAACGTAGAAGCTGCCAAAAAAAACTTTAAGAATAAGCGAGGAAAACGCTTTTTTTTTTAAAAAAAAAAAAGGAAAAAAAAGAAATCTTTAGATTTTTATTTATACAGACACGCGAGTTTTAAAACACTAAAGGAAACGGATACTTTTCAGTGCTGGCCACTTAAATAAATAACCAGGAAAGACCCCGGGCCGCCAATTTGCCGCTGAAATTACGTGTAACGAGTTCCCCCCGACGGCAGAAACGTGTTTTCCCGACTCCTCTTGAACTCGGATGATTTCGGGAAAAGGCCGTTTCCAAAAGCCGCGTGGCTTTTTTCTCTGCCGTTACTCCCGTATCCGCCATCCGAATCGCTCCCGCCGCCATCATCGGTTATTTAGGATCTGGGGTTTTTTTTTGGGTTTTTTTTTTTTTGCGTTCAATCTGTTCACCGTTTCCACTCAGGGCAAGATGGCAAACTTGTTTTTATCCCCCTCGGTTCTTTTTTGGTTTTTTTTTTTTTTTTTTCCCAAGCCCTCTGCCGTCGAGCGACCGTATCAACTGGCGACGCCTTTGCGTAGAGAATTTCTAGTAGGAGGAAAATCAGAATAATTAAAAAAACCCAACAGAAAAGCCACGATTGTATTGACTGTGTGACAGATCCGATATGTACGCTTTAGTTACTAGTCTAAATAAAAGGATGAAAACTCCCCCCCCCCCCCACCGATTTTTTTAATAAATTTAGTTCGCTTCTATCCCGTAATTTCCGCACCTCCAAACCCACCGAGCTCGAGCGCCCGCGAGACCGGCGGCACGAGAGGCGGAAGAACTTTTTACCGCGTCGAGCGCGATTTCTCGGCGAAAGACGCCTCCGGACGAGATCTCTCCGCGAGCAGGAATCTCCCGATTTCCGACGAAGCGGAGCTTCGTTAAACTCCCGCCGCGCTGCGCTCGGCCGACCCGGCGCCGTTAAATCAAAAGATTATTCAGAATTTTTTCGCCCAGATTGCGGGAATCCCGTAGAGGTTTCGGCGTCGCTCCTCCCGACGCCGCAATTCTGCGGTCGTCGTTTCCGGCTTGAAGACGGCTGATTTCAACGGGATGAGTTTTCTCCGTGTTTTATTTCGGGGCAGCTCGGAAACGCGGCGTTCGCTAGTCTCGAAGCGTTCGGATTTTCAATTCCTCAGCCGTTGTTGGCGCTTGGAAGCCGCGCGCGACGGTTTTCGGGGAAGAAACGAAGAGCCTGAGAACTCGCAGCCTCCGCGGAAACCCGAATGTCGCCACTTGAGGCGCTAAAATCACCGATGAGACGCCATCCTGAGCGGGCGAAAGGGGAGAGAATGTCATTCTTGGCTTTTAATTTTGCGTTTTTGCGGCGAGACGTGGGACGGATGGGAAACCCTTCGGCGCCGAGTCGCGGCGGCCTTGCCTTTACGTCTTTTTTTTGTCGGAGATTCCGAAAAAACGGCCGCCGTGCCCGTCCCCGTGGACGCGGATGCCGGGAACGCCGCAATCGTGTCTCCTCCTCAACGTCACAAATTGAGAGGGTTCAAGGAGTATTTTTTTATCTTCTTGCCATCCCGTCCCCCCATCCGCCCGCCTTCTTTCGAAGATTACCCGCGTGTTTCTCGAAACGACGGGGATCGCCGGTTGCTCCTTCAACGAGGATTCCCCTCGGGACGTTTCTGATATCGCCGAGAACCGGCTTCGCCTCCGAGACGGAAAACGGAAGCGCCGGCGGCAAAACCCCCGAGAGCTTTCGGCGCTCGAGTGAGAACGTCGCTCCGAAACTTTACGGGACTTAATTCTTCCGAAACCACCGAGCGCTTTCGTGCTCTCCGGCGCCTTTTGCTGTGTCTTTTTTTTTTGGTGACGCCGCGGAGTTGCGATTCAGCCGGAGCGCTGCTGCCCCAAAACTCGCCGCGAGAGAGTTTTTTTTTTTGAGCGTGAAAGCCTCGCAAAGCGGTATTTTTCCCCTTTTTTTTTTTGTTGTTTTTTTTTTTTTTTTTCAGCCATTGCCTTTTGATAAGCGGTCGACAGGATTCCCAGTAGTTCCTTTGTAGCTTGACTGTACGTTTTTCATTAGCCCTAGTTTGTGGATAAGACGCTGTAGTTAACTTTCCTGAAATTCTGTACCAGAGTTATGGTTTTGATTAAAAAAAGTCAGGCCGAGAGCACCGGCGCCTCGCCCGTCGTCCCGCGGGCGATGCGGGGGCTGCCCGTTCTTGGCAAAAAAAAAAAAAAAAAAAGACGATGAGTCCCGGTTGTATTTTTTTTGTCCATCTTCCCTTGACCTGCGCGGCCAAACAGCGCATGGGAGGGCTGGAGAGGAGGCGCCGCCAAAAATCCGGCAGCTCCGCGGTGATTTCCCACCTCGTTTTTGTGTCTGGGGCGAGAGGACCTCTCCGGAGCCGGTGCCACTGGATGTCCTTGGCGCTCCGAGTGCAGGAAACGGCACACGGGGCAACGGGAAGGGTTCGAACCCACCCGAGGCTGCTGCGTGCGGGGACGATATTGCGACTCGGGGACATCCCAAGGGGTCGCGGCCAATTTCGGTCGCGTTCAGGGTGGTGGGAGGGGGAACGGAGACGCCCCGGGGCAGCGCTTGGTGATTTGGGGTGGGTTTGTTGGGGTCACGAGTTAAAAGGTGGCGGCTCCGGGGAGGAACGGCCAGTACAGGCGATCAGGAAGAGATTTTTTTTTTTTGTTCCATCTATGTGGATCCTGAGAGATCCTGGGCGGGATATCAGGCCAGATATTTCTTCTTTTCTTTTCTTGGTTGGTTGATGACCCGATTTCTGTCTTCCTATGACCTCAAGAGAGCCTGACCCGCCCCACCGGGGCTGAATCATGGTCCCCGCCCTGACCTGCGCATCGCTCCTCCTCCGAGAACCGCGAGTGGAGACGTTTCCTCTCGCGGGTTTGTCCTTCCTCGCCGTCCCTAACCCTCCCTGTATTTCATACCTTTGGGGGGAAAAAAGAGAGAAAAGAGAGAAGAGAGGAGGAGAGGGAAGGAAAGGAGAGAGGAGGAGAGGAGAAAGGGATAGAGAAGAGAGGAAGAGAGGGGAGAGAAGTGAAGAAAACCCAACACAACCCACAACACACCCCAATAAAACCCTTTTTATTTCTCTTCATACTTGGGAGCAGCGCTACGGGATCCCACCAGCGTGAGCAAGGCAGAAAAGCTGCAGGAAGGGGCCCACGTGTGCGGCCCCTTCCCTGCAACCCAGGAGGTTACTCGCGCACACAATTTTTCCCCAAACTTTCCCTTCCAACCCCAAAAACCGGCTCGGCTCCTGAGTTTTGATGCGCCGTGGGGCTCATCCCAAGGGGAGCGTCACTCTCCTGCCTCCACCAGAAGTACAGACTCCGGAATCATCCTCGCTCGACACGGTAGCGGCGAGGTTGAAAAACGCTTCCTTAAAAAACTTGAAATGAAAATAAATAATTGAGCTCGCCTAACCGGCTCCTTCCCTTTCCATGAACGGGAGTTAAAATTCCAGGCGGGTCACTCACCCGTCGCAAGCGCTCCCGAGCGCGGAAAAACTAAATTCACGACAGCAAATTGAGGAGAAATTGAGATTTCTTATTTTTTTTTTCTTAAAGCTCCTGCCTGCATTACGCAATTCTGAAGTAACCGCAGCGCTACTTGCTAAATAAATCTTGGAGGGGTTGGGATTTAAGATGCTTGAGGTAGGGCTGGAAAATCAGGTTACGTCTCCCCGTCGCTTGAGGTTTTTAGGTCTTGCAGGAGAAATTCGAGTTGGTGCATTTGTCCGTACCGCCAGGAAGCAGCAGCTGGTTTTTTTTTTTAATTTATTTTTGTCCCCCCCCCCCCAAGAATAATAATAGATTCTGGCCAAAAAAAAAAATAAATCGGCATATTGAGCATAAAGGATCCTGAGCCCCACCAAGGGTCTCATTCAGTGTCACCAGGGAAAAGCCTCCGGCAACATTTATAAATGAATAATTTTGAGGGCAGGTGGCCTTAAAATGCCTTTTCCTATTAAGGGCTGTCGCTCTCGTCCAGCCCAGTGTCCACCCCTGGTTCTGGGTGCTCCGTGTTGCCGAAAAGCTCCTTCCCGGAGGGGAACGGGGCAGAGAAACAAAAGATCCGCGTGGACGCCACGGAGGTGTGTGAATGCGCTGCAGCGGGCAGGGCGACGGGGGGGTTGAGGTGGTCGCAGCTGGGGTTTTCCGCTGGGAAAAGTGGTGAGAGAAGAAAGAAGAAAGGAGGAGAGAGGAGGGAAGGAGGGAGGAGGAGAGAAGAGAGGAAGAGGAGTGAAGAAAGAGAGGAGATGGGAGAGGAGAAGAGGAAGAGAAAAAGAAAAAATAGAGAAAAAAGAAAAAAGGAAAAGCAGAGAGGAGAGAAGAGAGGGAAGAAAGGAGGAGAGGAGAAGAGAGGAAAGAGGAGAGGAGGGAGGAGTGAAGAAAGAAGAAAAAAAGAGAGGAAAGGAGGGGAGGGAAGGGGAGGGGAGGAGGAAAGGAGTGAAGAGAAAGAAAAAGAATGAAAAAGAAAGGAGAGAGAGAAGGGAGAGAGAAGGGAGAGGAGAGAGGGAGAGGAGAGAGGGAGAGGAGAGAGGGAAAGGAGAGAGGGAAAGGAGAGAGGGAGAGGGAAAGGAGAAAGGAGAGAAAGGAGAGAGAGAAAGGAGAGAGGAAGGAGAGGAAAGGGAGAAAGGAGGGAGAGAAAGGAGAAGAGAAAGGAGGGAGAGAAAGGAGAAGAGAAAGGAGAAGAGAAAGGAGAAGAGAAAGGAGAAGAGAAAGGAGAAGAGAAAGGAGAAGAGAAAGGAGAAGAGAAAGGAGAAGAGAAAGGAGAAGAGAAAGGAGAAGAGAAAGGAGAAGAGAAAGGAGAAGAGAAAGGAGAAGAGAAAGGAGAAGAGAAAGGAGAAGAGAAAGGAGAAGAGAAAGGAGAAGAGAAAGGAGAAGAGAGAGGAGAAGAGAGAGGAGAAGAGAGAGGAGAAGAGAAAGGAGAAGAGAAAGGAGAAGAGAGAGGAGAAGAGAAAGGAGAAGAGAAAGGAGAAGAGAAAGGAGAAAGAGGAGAGAAAAGAGAGAAAGAGAAAAGGAGAAGGGGAAGAAGGAAGAGAAGCACAAAGAGAAGGAAAAGGCGGCTCTGAGACCCCCTGGTGACCCTCCAGTGCTTAAAGGGGGCTCAGGACAAAGTTCTTCACCCAAAAAGGTCAGACTCGACCTGAAGGGTCTGTTCCAACCCCGCCCATCCCGCCGCTCCCACGGGAATTTCCCCAAGCGACGAGAGCGGAACGTTCCGAGTTAATGGAAACAAGTCTTTATTAAGTAACTTTTTAATATCAGAAAAATAAAACTCTTATAATTCTCTTTACAGCAAATATATAATATCAGTGCTTTGGCCGTCATAAGTTAAAGGCCCTTTATCATAAAATATATATGGTTTTTTTTCAACTTTTTTTGACTTGAATTGATCATCCCTATCGACCTCCCTACATATACATAAGAAAAAAAAAAAAAAAAAGTGTAGTAAAATTAGCAAATCCTAAACTAGATCGAGAGTTTTTCGTCATTCGTTCCAAGTCCGTGGTCGCTAGAAAGGGGCCGACGCGCCTCAACGTCCGTTCGCTTCTCCCCGGCTTCGCGGGCGCCGCGATAAAAAAAAAAAAACGCAAAAACCGCGCGCGCGGCGGAAGGGTTTTTCCGTCCGGCGTCGACGAGGCCGAGATTCGGTTTCGAATACTGACGCGGAACGAGTTTCGACGAGCAGTCGGTAGCGTTAAAAGTTCCCATCGGACGCCGTCAAGGCAACTTGTCGGACTGAAAAAAATCGGAAAATAAAAAAACGGTCGTTTGTAAACTTCGGCGCTTTTTTTTTTTATTATTATTATTATTTTTTTTCTTTTTTTTTTTTTATATACGAAATGTAACTCTTCCAAGTCGGAAATAAAAAATAAAAAGTTTTCTGTGGATTTACTAGAGTTTGCTTTGCGGTAGGAGCTAGAGGGAGAAGGAAGGGGGGAAAAAAAAAAAAACCAACCAAAAAAAAAAAGAAGCTTTATCTCAGGAGAAAAACCCCAACAACAAAAAAAAATGAGGAAAAAAATCCACCGGAATTTCACTTTGTGTCTTTTTGTTGTCGTTTTTACCGTGGGCCAGCGGAGATTTGGGAAGGGAGCGAGGATGAAGAAGGTCGAAACATCCACAGGCTGAAATGGAAGAAGCGTCAAGACGTTTTTCGGTTTTTCCTCCTTATGATGGGGGGGGAAAAAAAAAAAAAAAGAGAAAAATGAAGTAAACTGATCGCAGGGTCACTGCCACGAAGAATCCCAGGGAACGTCCGCGACTCCTGGTAGCAAAAAAATAAAAAATCTCCGTTTCTCCGTGCGCGAGACGAAAGAGACGGAGCCGACGGCAAAAAAAACCGCTTCACGTTTTCTCGAAAAAAGGTTCGGAACGGCTCGATTGGGATCGACGAAAGGAACGTCCTCACGATTGGAATTCTGCGCATCCCAAAGCCCTTGAGCGAACCGGGACGAGGCCGGTCGGCTTTTTCCGAGGCAAAAAAAAAAAAATAAGGAAATCACGAAAAAAATTCAAAAAAAATAATTGAGACCTCTCCTGCTTCTCTCAACGTAACCGCTCCCCGCCGCAGGTTTCTCGCCCGAACCCGCCGCTCGAAAAAAATAAAACGGGATTTGCGACGCTGAAGAATTGGGCGCGAGTCGTGGGGCCAAGGGGAAGAAACTCCGCCAAAATTGTTTCCCCCAACACCTGTTTTTTCTTCCTTTCGCAACTGGCAGTGTCAAGAAGGCAGCGTTGGAAGTGTCGTTGGATAGAGCGAGAGCGCGGCGGAAGCCTCCGCGAGCGACGAGGAGGCGAACGTTTCCCCCCCCCCCCCCGCCCCGAGATCCTTGAGGAAGCCTGTAAGATTTGTGTGTGGTTTGGTTTTTTTTTTTTTTTTAACATTTTCTTTCTTTTTTTCACCCCCCCCCTCGAGGAAAATCTTCCTCCTCTCGCCGCGCGAGAGGTTCTCTCCGCTTACGCCGACCCGGATAAGAAACCACGGAGGTTTTAGTGTTACCGTAGCAGCCTTTTTGAGGACAAAAAAAAATAAAAATTTCGGAACGACTTCAGCCTTAATCCCATGAAAAACCCGAGAGTCACAATTCATGAGGAAGTTTACTAGAGGGTACGAGGCCGCCCTTGCCTTTTTAAAGAGTTTGGTTTTAAAAAGTTCATCTGTAATAATATCTTTATATTTTACGAGTGGATTTGGATTGCCTGAGTAACAGCTGTCTGGCAAACGGGACACGCCGGCGTCTCCTTCTCGCAGATCTTGTTGGCACACTCCATGCAGAAGAGGTTGTGGCCGCACGGCACGAGGGCCGCGACGACCTCGCTCTCGAAGCAGACGACGCAGTCGTGCTTGCGGCGCGATTCCGGCGGCGAGCTGGACGCGGAGCCACCGTTGGATGAGGAGTAACTGTTGGTACCGTTGGAAAAAGCGGGGATGTAAATGGGGAGCCCGGTTTGGGGACCGGCGCCGGGCGGGTCGCTCCTCGCTCTCCTCGCCAAAGGGTGCTCGAGATTTTCCGGGAAAGTGGGCGAAACTCGCGGAGTAGACGGTTGGCTGGCGCGGCGCTGAGGCTTGGCGGGCTCGCCGCCGAAACCGGAGAGCGGGTTCGCGGGTTCGAAAGGGCTCCAGATGGTTTGCGAAGGCGTCGCTAAGGAGTCGTAAGCGGGCGAGTCGAGCGCCAGCTCTTCGGCGCCCACCGGCGGCAGCGTTTCGCCGAACCAGAAGTTGCCCGTGCTGAAGGGACTCGTGGGGCTGAAGTCGGCCAATCTATTGCTTCCGAAGTAAGAATCCGTGGAGCCGCTTCCCAAAGAGCTGGAGCTGTCGTTTCTGTAATTCGAAATCAGCCGGGCGCGGCCGGGAGGGACGGGGTTGGAAGCGAGCCACGCGGAGCCCAGCGGGCCGCCCTCGAAGCTCACGTCCGTGCCGTTGTAATGGAAATCGTTCTCCTCGTTGAGCTCGATGTAGTTGCCCGTGCGCATGGCGATGTGCATCTCGATCTCCTCGCGGGCCCGGTCGACGTTTTCGGGCATGCCGGTGACTTCGAAGACGGGTTCTTTGTCCCTGCTGGGCGTGACGATGTACGTGTGGGTCTGCTGCTGGATCCTTTTGATCGTGGCTCCTTTGGGGCCCACCACGAGCCCGACGACGCGGTAAGGCACCCGGACTTGCACCGTCGTCTGCCCCGGCAGGTTGGGGCTACCCGGCAAACCTCCCAAAGCCGGCCCGTTCTTGTTGCGCGACGCTCGGATCATGGAGAAGTGTTCGGCGGCCGAGAGGATTTCCCTTTTGGCCATGGCTACGTCTTCCTTCCGCCCGGTGACGACGAAGACGGGTTCTTCTCCTCGCACCGGCGTCTTGATGTAGGTGTTCGTCTTGGCCCGCAACGCTTTGATTTTGCAACCTGGTTTTAAAAGAAAAAAAAAACAAAAAAAACACAACACGGGCGAGGTTAGCGAGCCGCCCGACTTCGCAAAGCCACGAGGCGTCTATTTTAAGCGGCTCGAGAGTTTTGAGAAAGCCGCGGGTGAAAACCAGAAGCGGCTGCTTTCAGCTCTGCAACCCACATTACAAGAAAAACGCGGTAACGGCTTCTACCTGGGAGTTGCAAACCCACCTCGGACACGGCCGCAAAGTATTTTCCGCGACGCCTTTTGGGCTCTTTCCGGCCCCTCGAGCGCTGTCGGGCGCTCAAACGGCTTTTCCTTTTATTTATTTATTCTTTTAAAGCAGCGTTTCGCTCGTGGAGTGAAATTTGTTTCCGTTTTTAGCGCTTACTGAAAGCATCTCACCAAAAAAAAAAAAAACAAAAAAAGTCTCTAAATGGTATTTCGTCACCCAAAGCGCCGTGACCAAGAGTTTCGCAGCCTCAAAACCACACCAAGATCATCTCCTACTAATAGATAATATCTACTAACAGGTTACTCCACAGAGACAGTGGGCTCAAACTTTAAACCCACCGGGACCCCTCAACGTGACGCCGCTCAAATTTTCACGGCCAACCCCCAAATATATCAATTATTCTCCACTTGACGCAAATTAATTTCATTTACTCCATTCCAGCCTCCTCCCTTTCCCCCCCGCCAAGAGGATTATTTCACATTTTGAACCCTACACTCCCCGAGAAACTTCGGGGTAGCCCCGAAGGAATTGTTTATCAAGTTTAAACGACTAAATACTTCCTTATTAAAAGGATAAAAAAGGCGACAGGAAGATTATGGGGTTTTTTTTCCCCCGCCTTGAAGTGAGAATTAAGCAGTTCTCGCCCACCAGCTCAGCCTTCGCTCTAAATTCCGCCGGCGTCGGACGGGACGAGAGACGTCCAACCCGGTTTATCCGAGGAGAGGAACTCCCCGACGGAGCTCGCAGGCTCTGCCTCGCCTCGCGCCAGCCGACCCGAGCCAAGAACCGCCCGGAAAAAAAGCATCTCCCGGCCTCCTCCTCTGCGGTAATCCAGGAAAAAGGGGATCTCCCCTCGGTTTCTTTCTCCGGCGGCGCGCGCCGCCGCTCCCGTTTCCCGACGAGGAGCCCTCCGTTGGCGTGGTTTCTCCGGAAGAGCTGGAAACTTTGCGACCGTAGGGTAGGAAAAAGCGTCACGCGCGCCGTTTATCAAGCAACGGGACAACCAAATCCTATTCCGACCTCCTTAAAAACGGGCCGGCTGCAGGAAAAAAACGAAGACCAGAAGGTTTTTTGCCACTTGGCTGCGGGATTACACGTGAAATACTACCTGTTGTCCGCTCAGACGGAACTTAGTTACTACCACCGCTCACCTAAGATCAATTAAATCATCTCACACTTCGGTTTAAATCACACGCTGGGCAATTTCACCTTCAAAACTGCAACGTTTTGGCCCTCCTGCTGCTACCAGCTGGGAAAAAAGGAGAGTTTTAAGATTCTCCGATGAGAAAGCAGCTCAATAAGCTGTTGGGGATGTTCCCCTCTTTTAAAAAACCCCCCGAATCTCGTTCAAAACCCGCGTGTGATCTTTGTAGTGGTGGATTTCTTTGGTATATATCGATTTATCGATCGATTTACGTATCAAAGCAGTAGGGAACGAAGCAGCTGTTTCTTTCGGGCCGGGCCAACCAATCAACTCGGCGGCGAAACGCTCCGATTCCCGAGGCAGACGGCGACTCGGTAAACAAGTTGCGCGTAGGAAAAAGAGCCCGAGGGCGGCGCCTCGGCTTATTAATTATTTGCGCCGGGGGGGGGGGAAGGCAGCAGCTGCCGAGCAAAATTTGAGGGATGCAGTGGCAGGAAGAGCGGGAGATACGAAGGATAAACCAGCTACAAAATAAAATAATTGAGGTTTAGGAACAGATCTGGATGAGCACAGCAGCCTTTTTGATTTTTTTTTTTTTTTGCGAGTTTGCAAGCCTATCCCTGTTACGTTTTATTTTTTGCCCCGGGGCGGGGTGGAGACACGACAGCAAAAGCAAATTTAAGAACTTGGAACAAAGTTTCTGGGTGTCTGCGGCATAAACCAACCCGACAGCTTTTCCGAAAAGCAGCTCGAGGTTTTTTTTTTTTTGGCTTTTGGAGGAAGTTGTTTAACACCGCGCTCGTTAACCTGCAGCGATTAATGAACAGTTGAGGCTACGGAGGTACTGTCAGTAATGTTAATATTAGTCTATAATATAGAATAAAGTATAGATATATGTGTATATATACATATCTAAGAATCACATGAATATAAAAGAATAACTCTCATCTAGAAAAGAAAGAATCTCTCCCACATATATAGAAGAATCTCTCCCATATATAGAGGCAACTCTCCCATATATATATAAGAATCTCTCTCCCATACATAGAAGAATCTCTCTCATATATAGAAGAATCTCTCTCATATATAGAAGAATCCCTCTCATACATATAGAAGAATCTCTCTCATACATATAGAAGAATCTCTCTCATACATATAGAAGAATCTCTCTCATATATATAGAAGAATCCCTCTCATACATATAGAAGAATCTCTCTCATACATATAGAAGAATCTCTCTCATACATATAGAAGAATCTCTCTCATATATATAGAAGAATCCCTCTCATACATATAGAAGAATCCCTCTCATACATATAGAAGAATCCCTCTCATACATATAGAAGAATCTCTCTCCCATATATACAGAGGAATCTCTCTCCCATATAGAAGAATCTCATATATGGAAGAATCTCTCCCATATATAGAGGAATCTCATATATAGAAGAATCTCATATATGGAAGAATCTGTCCCATATATAGAGGACTCTCTCTCACATGTATAATCTCACATATATAGAAGAATCTCTCCCATATATAGAGGAATCTCAGATATAGAAGAAGAATCTCACATATATAGAAGAAGAATCTCTCTCACATATATAGAAGAAGAATCTCTCCCACATATATAGAGGAATCTCTCCCATATATATAGAGGAATCTCTCCCACATATATAGAGGAATCTCTCCCACATATATAGAGGAATCTCTCCCACATATATAGAGGAATCTCTCCCACATATATAGAGGAATCTCTCCCGCATATATAGAGGAATCTCACACATATAGAAGAAGAATCTGATATATGGAAGAATCTCTCTGACATATATAGAACAATCTCTCCCATATATAGAGGAATCCCTCTCACATATATAGAAGAACCTCACATATATATAGAAGAATCTCTCCCACATATACAGAAGAATCTCTCTCACATGTATAATCTCACATATATAGAAGAATCCCTCCCATATATACGGAACAATCTCTGATATATATATATATATGGAAGAATCTCTCCCATATATAGAGGAATCTCTCTCATATATATAGAGAAGTCTCTCTCACATGTATAATCTCATATATATAGAAGAATCTCACACATATATATATAAGAATCTCATATATGGAAGAATCTCTCTCACATATATAGAACAATCTTGAAGAACCTCACATATAGAGAAGAACCTCACATATAGAGAAGAACCTCACATATAGAGAAGAACCTCACATATATATAGAAGAATCTCATATATGGAAGAATCTCTCTCACATGTATAATCTCATATATACAGAAGAATCTCTCCCAGATATAGAAGAAGAATCTCTCATATATATATGGAAGAATCTCTCCCATATATATAGAGGATTCTCTCTCTCATATATATAGAGGAATCTCTCTCTCATATATATAGAGGAATCTCTCTCATATATATATATAAAAGAATCTCTCCCATATATATAGAGGAATCTCTTCAATATATAGAGGAATTCCTCTCATATATAGAAGAATCTCTCTCCCATACATAGAAGAATCCATATATAGAAGAATCTCTCCCATATAGAGAGGAATCTCTCCCACATATAGAAGAAGAATCTCTCATATATATAGAAGAATCTCATATATAAAGGAATCTCTCCCATATATACAAGAATCTCATATATGGAAGAATCTCTCCCATATATAGAGGAATCTCTCTCATATATATAGAGGAGTCTCTCTCACATGTATAATCTCATATATATAGAAGAATCTCACACATATATATATAATAATCTCATATATGGAAGAATCTCTCTCACATATATAGAACAATCTCTCCCTCACATATAGAGAAGAGCCTCACATATAGAGAAGAGCCTCACATATAGAGAAGAGCCTCACATATATATAGAAGAATCTCATATATGGAAGAATCTCTCTCACATGTATAATCTCATATATATAGAAGAATCTCTCCCAGATATAGAAGAAGAATCTCTCATATATATATGGAAGAATCTCTCCCATATATATAGAGGATTCTCTCTCTCATATATATAGAGGAATCTCTCTCTCATACATAGAAGAATCTCTCTCATATATATATATAAAAGAATCTCTCCCATATATATAGAGGAATCTCTTCAATATATAGAGGAATTCCTCTCATATATAGAAGAATCTCTCTCCCATACATAGAAGAATCTCATATATAGAAGAATCTCTCCCATATAGAGAGGAATCTCTCCCACATATAGAAGAAGAATCTCTCATATATATAGAAGAATCTCATATATAAAGGAATCTCTCCCATATATACAAGAATCTCATATATGGAAGAATCTCTCCCATATATAGAGGAATCTCTCCCATATATATGGAAGAATCTCTCCCATATATATAGAGGAATCTCTTCAATATATAGAGGAATCCCTCTCCCATACATGGAAGAATCTCATATATAGAAGAATCTCTCCTATATAGAGAGGAATCTCTCCCATATATACAGAGGAATCTCTACCACATATATATATATATATAGGAATCTCTCCCAAACATAAAAGGAGAACCTCACATATAGAGAAGAACCTCACATATAGAGAAGAGCCTCACATATAGAGAATCTCTCCCATATATATGGAAGAATCTCTCTCACATGTATAATCTCTCCCATACATATAGAAGAATCTCTCCCATACATATAGAAGAATCTCTCCCATACATATATGGAAGAATCTCTCCCATACATATATGGAAGAATCTCTCCCATACATATAGAAGAATCTCTCCCATACATATAGAAGAATCTCTCCCATACATATATGGAAGAATCTCTCCCATACATATATGGAAGAATCTCTCCCATACATATAGAAGAATCTCTCCCATACATATAGAAGAATCTCTCCCATACATATAGAAGAATCTCTCCCATACATATAGAAGAATCTCTCCCATACATATAGAAGAATCTCTCCCATACATATAGAAGAATCTCTCCCATACATATATGGAAGAATCTCTCCCATACATATATGGAAGAATCTCTCCCATACATATAGAAGAATCTCTCCCATACATATAGAAGAATCTCTCCCATACATATAGAAGAATCTCTCCCATACATATATGGAAGAATCTCTCCCATACATATATGGAAGAATCTCTCCCATACATATATGGAAGAATCTCTCCCATACATATATGGAAGAATCTCTCATATATAGAAGAACCTCACATATAGAGAAGATTCTCTCATATATATAGAAGAATCTCATATATGGAAGAATCTCTCCCACATATACAGAAAAATCTCTCTCACATGTATAATCTCACATATATAGAAGAATCTCTCCCATATATATAGAAGAATTTCTCCCATATACATAGAAGAATCTCTCCCATATACATAGAAGAATCTCTCCCATATACATAGAAGAATCTCTCCCATATACAAGATATAAACCCCAGATAGTTCTTTTACTTTGCTTCAAGTTTCAAGCAAAACAACCTTTGGCTCAAGAGCAAAAAAAAAAAAAAAAAAAGGAGTTTGAGACCACGTAACCCACATAAATCAGATTATTTCAGTCGCGAGGCTGCCTCTCCCGCGAAGCGGATTTGTCGTTATCGATCTGATGATCTCATCCCTCCTCCTCTTACTCATCTGGGGTTTGGAGAGCGCCCTGCCCGGTTCCAGTTCCAACCATCTCAACTGCTCTTACTGAAGAACGAGAAGCGTCAGGCTTTAAAGTTAAAAAGAAGAAGAAACAAATAAAATATCTTTTCCTTTCCTTGCTCAGCTTGGAAGAATTATGTTACGCTCAGCTTCGGTTTTGGGGCACGAGGGGAATAAGAAAAGGTTGAGAACATTTAGGATTTAAAAAAAACCCACAAAAAAGTGCAAAAACACTTTCAGAAATAGGATTTTTTTTAAAAAAAAAACACCTACTATTATTCATTTTTCAGTCTTTTCCACCTACTATTCTTCATTTTTCAGTGATGGAAACGCTTCCAGGAGCAAGCGCTGGCAGAGTTTCGCTCCGCAAGCGAACCATCGAGCCACGAGGCGATTTTTCGGGCGCTCGACGCCTTGCAGAGCTGCGACAGGCCACATCTGGGCACAGCTGCAACTAAGACAAAAAAATCTAAAGAAGAAGCAAAAGCGCAGCTCCCGCCACACAGCGACCTGCAAGCAAGGCTGCCCCACTTCGCCGCCTCGATTTATTTGGGAAACTTGCACATAACTGCAAAGAAAAGAAAATTAAATGTAAGTGTCATAGGGTTTTTGCCCCTTTTTTTTATTTTTACAGCTCTCCTGGGTATCAGGAACTCCTTCGGGTGTTTGGAAGTTCTCAAAAAAGTTCAATTTGGGTGAAAAATTCTGGTTAGGATTTACAATAAATATATTTTCCGACACAGCAGCGAGGCCTCCGGCAAAGTTTAGGTCAACCTGAGCCTTCCTGGTATTTCAAAAAAGCTGTTTTTTCCAGGCTGCAGATACTTCCCCCTTTTTTTCTACCTCACCAAGACAGCAAGAGAAAGAACGTGGCGAAAAAATCCGTTGGGGTTAAAAAAAAATAATTAAGTTCTGATTGCATCGCCCTGATGTAATTAGAGATGGAAGCATCACGGTGCGAAACTTTGGCAGAATTCTGTCTCATTTTTAAGAGAGAGCCACAAAAGGGGAGGGGAGGGCAAGTCATTCTAAGAAACGTGGCGAATAATTAGCGAAAATACAACTTATGTAAGTCGGTCTCTAAGTCTTAAGTCTCCCTTGAATGAGAATTTTGAAGGGCCTCCTTACGCAAAGCTTTCGCACGAGTATATTTGGTAACCGCTGGTTTTTGGTGTGGGTTTTTTTTTTCTTTTAAGCTCTCCCTCCGCTCCTTCCTCTTTTGCAGCTCCAATTCTTTCTCGGATCGCACCCCTGCGAACGGTTTCTATCGCGAAGCCGAGCAACCGTGACACGGGAGGAGAAATAAAAAAAAAAGCAGAAGCAGCAAACGAAGCCTTCAAGGAACGACGATCCCGCTTTTACGCAAACTCCATTATCTTGTTTTTAAGTGACTCAGAGCACCGAAAAATACCCGACGGAGAACAATCCTGAGCTGGGGGAGAATAAACACAGCAGCCTAATTGGTCCTCAAAGCCTAATAGTCTGTATTTCTCTTTTAAAAGACTGTTTTAAAAGACTGTTTTTCATCTACCCACCCAAAGCATTTCAACATTTCTTGGAAAAGATCTTTTCTGTCTGAACAGACATGGCAGCATCCGTACCTGCCCCTTTTTGCAGCCCTTCCTGGCGGAAAAAAACCCACCCTCGACCGCTAAACACCTAAAATAAATGCAGGAGAACAAAAAGCCGGTGCTCAGCGGGCATTTTGGGGTTAGTACCACGTCGGTTTAGCCTCATTTGACTGTTTCTTTCATCAATAAATAAAAGAAACAAAAGGCACATTGATGTAGAGAGACCAGGCAGCACAACCGCTTCGTTAGCAGAGCTGATCGGTGAACGAGACGCACCGATAAAAGAGTAAAGAAGGAGAAAACTTCGTTTGATTGTGTTTCCACACCTACGATCGACGCCGCTCCTCTCCGTAGAGAAAAAAAAAAGTAGGTTCCCCACTGGAAAAAGGCCGGCGCGGGACGTCATCTCTCGAACTCCTCTCCCAAGGGGGTGAGCGTGACATCACCGGCGTGACCTTAATGCGCCGGCAGGAAGCTGAGAGGGGGCTTCTCTCCATCCTCGTGGGAAGCCGAGAGGGGGCTTCTCTCCATCGTCGCGGGGAGCAGAGAGGGGGCTTCTCTCCATCGTCGCGGGGAGCCGAGAGGGGGCTTCTCTCCATCGTCGCGGGGAGCAGAGAGGGGGCTTCTCTCCATCGTCGCGGGGAGCAGAGAGGGGGCTTCTCTCCATCCTCACGGGAAGCCGAGAGGGGGCTTCTCTCCATCCTCACGGGAAGCCGAGAGGGAGATTTTCTCCATCCTCACGGGAAGCCGAGAGGGAGATTTTCTCCATCCTCACGGGAAGCCGAGAGGGAGATTTTCTCCATCCTCACGGGAAGCCGAGAGGGAGATTTTCTCCATCCTCACAGGAAGCCGAGAGGGGGCTTTTCTCCATCCTCACGGGAAGCCGAGAGGGGGCTTTTCTCCACCGTCGCTTCGCTGTGAAAACCGTCGCCCCGTACCTTTGCTCCGCGGGTCCCCGCAAAAACCTCCAGCGAACCAAGTTCCGGCGGCGAAGACCACAAGGCGAGCGTCGCCGAAGCGCCAAATCCACACCTCGCTGGTCTAGATATTTAGGTTTTCTGGCCTCAGACGAACACCAACCAAAGAAGGGAGGGAGCAGCACCCTGCTGTCCCCCCCTCCCCGCGGTTGGTTTAGCCCTACGGGAGCCAACGCTCCAACTAAAGGGGCTCCGGACGGTACCAAGAGGGGAAAGCGGGGGGGAGCCCCAAGGAAAAGGGCGGCGGGTCCAGGCCAGGCCGCACCACCCGCCTCCCTCGCCAGCGGTCCCCCCCGCACTCACCCTGTCGCCCCACGATCTCGGCCACATGCTCGGAGCTGGGCACGGGCACACACTCGGTGGTGTTGACGCTCTTGCGGCGGAGCAGCGCCGCCTGCTCGCCGTTCAGGCCCGCCGCTCCCCCTCCTCCTCCTCCTCCTCCTCCTCCTCCTCCGCCGCCGCTGTAGGCGTGGGACAGCAGCGCCGCCATCATGCCCTGAGGATCGTCCGCCCCGCCGAGCCCTCCCGCCGCCGCCGCCGCCGCCTCCTGCGCATCGAAGGAGGCCGAAAGCAGGACGGAGCCCAGCGCCGGCAGCAGCGGCAGCGCCTGGGAGGGCGAGGAGGGCGAGGAGAGCAGCAGCAGCGCGGCCGGCTCTTCCTCCTCCTCCTCCTCCTCCTCCTCGTCCTCCCCCGCCAGCAGCTCCTCCTCCTCCAGGTCTCCCTCGTCCCCCGCCGCCTCCTCCGCCCCGCCAGGCCCCGGCTCTCCGGGGGGGTCAGGCGGCGGCTCCAAGCCCTCCCGCCGCCGGGCCGCCCCTCCGCCGGCGGGCGGGTCGCGGAGGCCGAGGCCGGCGAGGCGCTGCTGGAGCAGCAGCAGCGGAGGAGGAGGAGGAGGAGGAGGAGGAAGAGGAGGGAGGCGCGGCGGCTCGGAGGGAGGGGGAGAGGAGGCGGCGGCGGCGCTGCCGCTCGGCATGGCGGGGGAGCCGGGCCGGGCCTGGCCGAGGCCTAGCGGCGAGGAGGCGCCATTGGCGACCGAGGGTGGCGGGCGCGGCCTTGGAGGGCGCTGGGGCCGCGCTCCTCAGCGCGCCTTTTGTCCCATGGCGCTCCCCTCGGCGGCGGCGGCGGCGGCCGCGGGCGGCGGCGGCGGAACGGGAGGGGAACGGGGCGGGGGGTGAGGGCGGTGAGGAGGAGGAGGAGGCGCGGTCCCGCCCACCGCTGGCCGGCGCGCTATTGGCCGGCGGGACCGGCTCCTGGGCGGGGCTTAAGCGTGGGCGTGGCTTGTGATAGGCGCGGCCTGATAGTGGGCGGGGCTTAGGGCCGGCGGCCGTTTGCCCGCCCTGAGGGGGCGCGCGAGGAGGGGCGCGCGGGCCGCCCTGTGTGTGGGCGGGCTCCTTCCCCCCCCCCCCCCCCCCCCAAAATATAACAAAAAATTAAAAATATAAGGAAAAAAGTGAAAAAATCCAATCAAAAGGCTGCGCTGGGTGCTCGTGGGTCGCTAGTTGGTTGAAGGGAAGGAGGCAGAGAGGTTGTGGGCGATGGGGCAGGGTCTGGGTGGAGGGTTGTGTGCAGTGGCGTCCCTCAGGGGTCGGTGCGGGGACCAGGATTATTCAATATATCCATCAGCGACTTGGATGAGGGTTTAGAGAGTGTTGTCAGCGAGTTTGGTGATGGCACCAAGCTGGGAGGAGTGGCTGACACGCCAGCAGGCTGTGCTGCCAGTCAGAGAGACTTAGACGGGCTGGAGAGTTGGGTGGGGAGAAATTTTATGTGGTTCAACAAGGGCAAGTGTAGAGTTTTGCACTTGGGAGGGAATAACCCCATGTGCCAGCACAGGTTGGGGACTGACGTGTTGGGGAAAGGGACCTGGGGGTGCTGGTGGGCAGCAGGATGGCCATGAGCCAGCAGTGTGCCCTCGTGGGCAAGAAGGCCAATGGCATCCTGGGGTGTGTTAGAAGGGGAGTAGCAAGTAGGTGGAGAGAGGTCCTCCTGCCCCTCTGCTCTGCCCTGGTGAGGCCACATCTGGAATCTTGTGTCCAGTTCTGGGCCCCTCAGCTCCAGAGGGACAGGGAACTGCTGGAGAGAGTCCAGCGTAGAGCCACAAAGATGGTGAAGGGAGTGGAGCATCTCCCTTATGAGGAAAGGCTGAAGGAGCTGGGTCTCTTTAGCTTGGAGAAGAGGAGGCTGAGGGGTGACCTCATGAATGTTTATAAATATGTCAAGGGGGAGTGTCAGGAGGACGGAGCCAGGCTCTTCTCAGGGATGTCCATTGACAGGACAAGGGGCAATGGGTACAAGCTGGAACATAGGAGGTTCCATAAAAATATGAGGAAAAATTTTTTCACTGTGAGGGTGACAGAGCCCTGGCACAGGCTGCCCAGGGGGGTTGTGGAGTCTCCTTCTTTGGAGACATTCAAACCCCACCTGGACGCGTTCCTGTGCGCTCTGCTGTAGGTGATCCTGCTCTGGCAGGGGAGTTGGACTAGATGATCTTTGAGGTCCCTTCCAACCTCTAACATTCTGTGATTCTGTGGTTCTGTGATTCTGTGATTCCCTTCCCCTCCGGTTTTACGAGGTGCTTCTCCCGCCCCAGTGAAGCCCTTTGGACTCTGGAGCCCTTTAGGTCAGAAAAGGTCTTGTAGGTCACGGAGGCCAAGGCGAAGCTTGGTCGAGAACATGATTGCGCCGCCGCGGGGTTAGAAACGAGAAGCGGCTTCGCCCAGGTTGGAAAAGACCTTTGAGATCATCGAACCCAACACTGACAACGCCGTATCCCTAAACTCCATGTCTGCACGACTTAAATACCTCCAGGGATGGACACTTCACCCATTCCAATGCCTGAGAACCGTGCTTCTCCACAAGAAAATGGTCCTCAACGGCAGGAGGTAGGAAGTTCTGTATTTGCCGCGTAGCTGTGAGGAGGACGACGGTGAGGTGTGAGGGGGTAGGAAGCCAAAAAATAAATCCGAGGTGACGGCCAAAAACCCTGGATGCAGCGAAAGAAGCTTTTACCTGCTCCGCGAGCCCCCACAAATAGTGAAGACTCTCGACATCGCTTTTAGTTTTCAGGTTGTATTTCGAAAGCGTCGCTCGTGATTATTCGGAAAACCTTCTCCCGTGGTGTGGCTTTGTTTCCGAGGGTGAATTCCTGGAGTGAGAAATGGATCTTTGGGAAACCGCCTTTAACAGACGGGACGGAATCCGCACGTTAAAATTGTTATTTACGCTAAAAAGCGCTTCTCGTGCTGTTGAGGTGAAGGTAGGGTTGAGGAGGAGAGAGTGTGGAGAGATTGCTGCAAGGATGGATCCTCCCCAGGCTCTTGATAAGGCTTTTATGTTCTCGCTGCTTTTTATTTTCTTTTTTGCCCTCTCTTCATAAAATCAGGCGTTAGAGAAAGGCTCGACTGGACCTTTATACTGTGTGGAACGCGATGCCACCGCTTACGCTTCTCCGAATGAATCGCACTCAAATGCTTCTCTCTTCTCTTTGATTATAGGTTAAATTCGGCGCTCTCCGGCGTTTTGAAATCTAAAGGCAGGCTCCGCGGCACCTCTTGCACTTGTATTTCGGCGCAAGGATTTATAGGATCGCGGGGTTTGGGGGTACAGACCTCGCGGCTGCAGCCTGGAATTCCACGTCAAATCCTCCGCTCCTGGCGTCGTCCGCTCAGATTTAATTAAAAAAGAGCAGTCGTGAAGCAGAGAGGTAAGCGAAAGGAAGGGGAGAGGTGAAAAAAAATGTCGTTTTCTAACATTTCTCTGGGTGGGAAGGGGTTTGAGGCACACGCGAGCAGAATTTTAGTTTGCCTCGAGCTGCAGATCTTGGATGCTTCTTCCTCCAGCACGCTGGTAGTAAAAATACCTTCAGTGACTTTTTTGGGGAGGTCCCAAAAATCGAAACCGGGCCATAAGTGCTCATTATAGTTGACATTTCTTTGTGATTTTAAAGATGTGTTCTCGAGTGGAGTAAGTGGCATCACGTTGTCTTCTGCAAGGCGAGCTCAGCTATTTGGTCCTTGCTTTTGGAGCCTTCTAAAGCTCATAAATACCCCCCCAAATTTATTTTGCCAGCACGGAGACGAGGATTAGATATGAGGCTCAAGGAGAGCAGTAGTGTCTTCAGCTTTTGATGACCTGAAACGAAGAGGAATGGATCTCTAGGAGGTATTTATGCACAAATTATTAAGTCACAGCTGTGGTAACTGGGTGAAGAGAGGAGAGTTGTTGGGTCTGAGCGTCGGTTGTGCAGTGGATGTTGTCCTGACCATTTCCTTGCTCTCCTCTGCTCTGCCCGTCACGTATTTTGGCCGAATCTTTGCACTAGCGTTGCCTAGAACTTTCGGGAGTGGCTGGAAAGGTCGCTGCGTGTCGTGGTGACTCGTAGACGGCGTTTTCTCTTGAGTTGTTTCCCATCCAGAAGCTTTGACTGGAGAAAAAATATCTCTTGGGTCTAAATCCGTTGGCGCCAGCCCCCCCCAAGTCGGGACGCTGCTTTCCTGAAGGTACCTCGGTGACATCTGCCCAGATGTTGTTTCTCTCCTTCCTGAGGTTGGCTATTTGCCCCGCTGACAAATTTGCTCACAGTTATGAGAAAGCGACTCTTAGGGGAAAAGAAGTTTCTCCTCCAATTTCCTTGGAGCATCGAAATCCATCCCGTAGCTGAACTTTTGACCGCGTCTCTTAACTTCCTCACCTCCTGCCCTGATGTGCCATCTCTGGTTGCTCGTCTCAAACCGTTCCCCGCTCCCTTCTCTCAAATTATCAAGACTTCTTTTTCAGATTTTTCCAGATTTTTCCCCTCTTTCATTCCTCGGTAGCGCCGCAGCACGTGTGTAGGGCAGGAGGACGCTTGGGGTCGAAAGTTCGGGTCCCACCAGCTGCTACATCAGGAGGAACATCTCCGTGGAGCTGCTCTCCAGAGAACAAAGCGGAGAAGGGACACGGGTGATGGAATTTTTCGCATTTTTTGGGGCACTGCGTGAACTGTCGAGTGAGAAAACTCTTCCCGCTCGCTTCTTTCAAGTGGCAGAACTTCAGGAAGGTTTTGCCTTCTTCTCCGAGATCTTCTGTGGGTATGAAGCTCTTTGAAGCGCTTCAACTTTTTTAGCTTTTTTTTAACTCTTTTTTTTATCTTGTTACCTTTGAAGCTTTTTTAAACTCCGCGTGGTTTCTGCGTTTTTGAGGCTGAAGCTGCGGGCGGCGGGTACCTGAGGAAATGCTAATGAATAATCTGATTAAAAATAACCTTTTTTAAAAGCCAGACCTCCTCTGCTGGAAAGAGAGGAGCTGGCTGGTGGGCTAAACATGAAAACCATTTTGGCCCAACGCTTCTGCGTCGATCCAGTTACGGGGCTGGCAACCAAACTGGTTTCCTACCAAGCGTAGACTGGGATTATGCCTTGGATGCAGATGGTTTCTGCAAAGAAAGAGCTGAAAACACTCCGTTAATTCTTCGGCGTGCAGATTTCCTTCTGGCAAGGCTGGAGCACCGAAACTCCCAAGAGCTGAGCGAGAAAAAGGAATAAAAAGGAAGGAAATCATGTAACGTCGGAGCGTGCAGGTGATTTCAGGGGTAAAAATGTTTGTACTGTGTGAATTCATCTCGTCGTCTCATCTGGACCTGTTGAAAAATTGCACCTGGATTTTCGCGCGCGTTTGTCTCTGGAGGTGTTTGGGTTTTTTCCTAAATTATCCTTTTTTTTTTTTTTTCTTGTTTTTTTGGCCTGGAGATCTATTTATACCCGCATTAATATCCGTTGACGAACAGTACGGATTATTAAGGTTGATTATTCATCGTAGGTGTGATTTCTGCCACCCGGGATCGCTTCCTTTCCTGTATTGGCCAGCTAAAGGTTTCATAAGGTTTATTAAGGCACAGCAAGGAATAAAAACATTTGAATCCTTGCAAATGCAGGTGTTTCCATGAAAAGAAATAAATAAAATTCTCTTTTCCAGAGAGAATTCCATCCCTGCAAGGTGAATAAAAAAAAATAATTGAAGTGAAGCCAACCTGGAGCAAATCTGGCTTAAAAATATGTTAAAAAACCCCCCAAACTGACCAACTTTTGGGGTTTTTTTCAGCCAAAAACCCACCAGGTTTTGTCGAAGCCACTTTTCTGAGACTCTTCCTTGCAGGCTGCGCCGAAGCCAAACCCCCGTTTGGGTACAAATGCGGCTCCGATGGAGTTTGAGCTCATCTCGGCACGTTTGCACAGTATTTTGAGCTCTTGATTACCCACCTTCTGTGTAGCCTGAGCAGACTAATACATCCCACGGGCAAGAAGAATATTTTTCAGGTAGTCTAATTTAATTGTTTTCCACTGTCGTGCAAATGAGGTAGACGAGGTGCGCGGTTTCCTGCCGAGACTCCGACCTTCGGCGTTTTCCTTTCGCCGTCCGAACGACCCAGGGCCGTGATGTTGACTTGACATCCCCTGGCACGGAAGCAGCTGTTATCTAATATATTTAATAGATTTCTGAGGTCAGAAGAGACCGTTACAATCACGTGGCTTGACAGTTACTACGATCAATGGGGATATTTTGGGCTCCAGCCAGCAGCCTGCGAGGGTCAGGGAGGACTTTTTCCCCCCCAGTGCACAATTACTGGGTATTTGCTGGGTTTGGTTTATGAGCTTGTTTTCCTGTTTTGTTTTGTTGGTTTTTTTTTTTTTCTCTGCAGGCATCCAGGGCTGGTTACAGCTGGAGATGAGGCTCAGCAGGGCCCCAGGTACAAAAGATGGTTCTCCTGGAGACTCTGACAAAGCAGGGAAGCTTTTGGGTGTTGTTTCTGATGTTATATTACATTTTTTCCCCCCCCTAAATCAGATCAGAAGGGTCTTTTCGCTGCTTCCTGCAAGATGTGGTGCAGGGGGGCCAGATCCCGGTCCTCCAGGCGTAGCTCGTGCAGCAACATCCACTTCAACCCACCTTTTTTTCCCCGTTGCACCCCGAAGTTCAGCCTCTGGAGAAGAAAACCTGGCGAGAATCAGTCACTGCAACACACTCGGGGAGGAACCGGGTGGATTACGGGGAACGGGCGGTGATGTTGGTTGGTCTGCTTGGCTTCGTGAACGTGAAGGCTGAGAAATGACTGATCCTGGCTGTGGTATTTGACCTTTTTTTGATTTATTTTTCCCTAGGGAGCGTCATTCTCAGCGCTGGAGTGAAAAAGAGCGACGGGGTTGCCTGCCAGCGGTGACCTGGGAAGGCAAGGAAAGCTCTCTACCGCCCGGCTTGCCGGGGGAGTGGGAGTTTGCTGCGCGTACTTCGAATATAAATAACCGGATCAGCGCAGAATCGACAGCTTTGTCAGCTGTGTGCCAGAGCTGTGCCAGCTACAGGCTCTACATATGTAATTTTTATTATAATCCTTTCTCTTACACTGGCCCGGTTGCGTAAGGAGGGAGTTTAAATGGGGTTAGAAAAGGGAAATGTTTCTTCGGATCCGTTGCCGGTGGAAAGCTTTGTGGAGGATGGACCGCCCCGCTCCTAAAGCCCGGAATTTATCCCGGTGTGTCTGGGGAAAAAAAAAAAAAAGGCAATGAGCTTTTTCATTCCAGGTGAGGGAAAAAGCATTGCTGGAAACCCAGCCAGGAGCCCGAGCTCGTGTTTCGTTTTGTCAAGCCTTGCGCTTGACGCTACAGCTGCTGTTTTACACCTCGCTGGGTTTAATCTTATGAATAAACAGTATATTAATTGTTTCAGCTTTCAGGGCAGCCTAGTCATGCCAGGAATTTGAGTTTATGTAATTCCGTTTTCGCCGTGGATTGCAGGCACGGCCTCTGGCCGGCCGGGGCGTGAGACGCTCCGCGTCGGAGATGCCCCGCTCTGGGGGAGAACCTGCTCGGTCCTTCCACCGCCAAAACATCCTCCACGGGCAACGGGTCCCGTCGCTGCGGTCCCGGCGTGGATAAAGCCAGGGCAGAAGAGAGCTTGAGTATATAAAAAAAATGAAATTTGGGAGTGCTTTTAACGCTAGCTTGGATGGAGGCAATCCAGACACGTCTGATATTTTTCCTGCCCGTGTGGTTTTAGTCCGGCCTCGGCGGCGACCACCCCACTGCCCGCCGGCCTGAGCGGCGACCAGGGAGCGGCGTCTCTCGACCCGCCTCCCTTCCACCCACGGAATTAAACCCAAACACGCCGCCTCCTCCTTCGGTTTGTGTTTCAGCTCCCCCTCCCATCTGCTCATCTCCTTCCCCGCTTCCCCGAACATCCCTCTGCGCCATATGGTCCCTCTCTCCCGCGCGGCCTCGGCAGCTCTGGCTGGTCCTCCTCCCCTCCGGGCACCCTCAACCTTGCCAAGCCCCGGGATTTTTCCTCGCGAAACTCGATGTTTTTAGGGATGCCCCACCTCCTGGGTTGCAGCTGGTTTTTTTTCTTCAACACAAAACTTTCCACACCCGGGGCTTGAATTTATGATACTTAGTGCCTTGGGAGTTTTTAAGCTGATCAGGGGGGATTTCTTCTTGATCTTTGAAACCCGCTGAGCCCTCTGGCTGCCTTTTTCCTCTGCGTTTCAGGGATATTCTCAGTTTACCTCATTCCTTTTCAACTTTCTGCTGACTGGTCAGGTCTGCGCTCCGGTTTGAGGAGGATTTTCCTGTTTCATCTCCTCCTGTTACTCAGCAGTGACCCTGAATAATTTAATCTTTCTCTGCCAGCTAGGTAAGCGTCCAGCTTCTTCTGCGGTGAGGAAGGGCGGTTTTATAAGCAGCTGGAAGAAGCAGGAGGAGGTAACGCAGCCACCCATCCCTTCCAACTATACCTGCTGGCGGTGGGGATTTCCATGGGAGGTTTAATTTAGAGGGTTGCCACGATGTGGCCTTGCTGAAGCCTTTCTTTTGCTGAATGTGTTTTAATGGTTTATTTTGGGATGTTTTCTAGCGCTCCAGGATCAGGCTGTGCCTACGAAAGCTGTGGCGGTGACAGAAGAAGGCGAACAAAAGGACGACGAAGTCGGGGAGCGCAGTCACAGGCAGTTATTCTGGCTGTGAGAAGGATCCAGACAAGCCCTTTTACACCGAGTAAGTCGTTTTTTTTGGCTCATCCTGCTAATATCAGAGTGTGTAAGCACGAGTGCCGGGGAGTTTTTCTTTCTGAAGGCATTTTATTCCGCTTTTTGACAGCTGATGCGAAGGGAAGCCATCGTGCTGCTGCTCCATCCCTGCAGGATGGTTGCCATCCCGAAGCCACCATCTGCCTGGCTTCGCTTGCGGATGCGCCGTCTCGTTTTTACCAGTTACAGATGGCTCGAAAAGTTAAATCAACTTGACACAAGCGTGGCACGGGATTCTGCCTTCCCTCCCACTCGCGCGTGTCAGCGCAGCTCGTTACGATCCATCAGCCGTTCCGGTGGGGACGGATCGTTATCGCCCGCCAGCGCTGGATGCTGGAGTTGAGCATCCTGCAGCCACGGGATCGCAGCGAGCTTCGGCATCCTTATTTTCCAAGCGACACCTGAAAAAAAAACATCTGCCTGTGCATCTTCCTCAGCAAAACTCCTAGATTTAGAGGTTTGATTGGTTTTTTTGCCCCCCAAATCTGTCTGGCCTGGAGCCGTAGTGGTGAGAAAACACAATCCATTGCTTGTTCAACCAGCAACCGGTTGAAACCGTCGGTGATCCAGGTCTTGCCCTGATCTGTTTGGATCTCAACAGGAGGCTTCTGAATTAAAAAAGGCCCCAAATCTTCCTTTTCTCAGAGCAAATACTACTCAACCACTGTTATTTCTAGATTACTATATTGTTTTCTATATTACTCTGTTATTTCTTATTCTATATTACTGCTTTTATTTCAACTCCACATGTAACCATTTCAACCCCCAGTGGAAAGAGCAGAGGATGGAGATGTCTTCTCCACCCATTTTAATTAGAGTCCTGTCACTGCGAGGCGGAGGAGAGTCCTCACCTCTGAAAAATCACGCTCAATAGTAGCTTTTCATTTCCACGTGGTGGCTCGGGAGGATTTGAATCACAGAATCACAGAATTATTGAGGCTGGAAAAGACCTTTGGGATCGAGTCCAGCCTACCATTAGTATCTGGTCCAGTGTGTACAAGTCTTGGCCTCCGAGTAGTTGATAAAGAACAGAAATGTAAAATTCAGGAATTCAGAGTGGATTTGTGCCTACTCGTGGGTGTAAATAGGCTCACCTGCTAACACACGGGGAGGCAAACAGGTTAATTAGAGCGCAGCTAATCAAGCGCTCCGCTGAAGCAGGGCTTTGATTGCGCTGGGAGTTAATCGGCAGCTCGAACATCGAGGTCCCAGCCTGCCCTTAGAAATGGGCTAAAAATGAACTTAAATGGGCTACTGGAGTAGAAATACAAGGGAGTGAAGCGGCCGTGCGGCCTGCGGTAAACGAACGACGGGCAAAATGTCGCACCTCCCTCCCTGGTGCCGTGAAGAAAATGCTTCTTTGTCGAGGCTGATTGGAAATCTTTGACAAACGAATGATTTTGAGCCAAGTTGGGGCCAATTTGCTCATTACTACGCTTAGGAGAGTCCTGTTGAGCGGCTCAGTCCTGCTAAGGAGAAGTTACACCGGGGTGCAGGGTGGAGGGAGGATGTTTGCATCAGGATTTTGAGCTAAAGCTTGAGAATTACCCATAAATCTAATTATATACTTTGTAGATGTTGCTGGTATTTGCGTAATTGCTGGGTATTTCCGAGGTCGCAGGTAAAGACGATTTTGCCGTTAGCGCCGAAATCTCAGGAATTGGCTAAACCTCCTCCCTCTGCTGTAAAAGCTTTGATTTGGGGTGCTGAGCTTCTGTGAATAATTTTGGTTTTAACGAAGACATAGTTCAGTGTTGCTGTCTCCCTGTTTTACGTTGCTCGGCGAGGGAATAAGAAACTTCACCTGAAGTTGTTTTTTTAAAACTAGGAGAAAGAGGATCGGGGCGTTTGCCACGCGTAGGAGACGCTGGTTCTTGCGGGAGAGCTCCTTCAGGGAGACAACGCCTCCGATTCCTGTGATCCAAGATGGTTTGTCCATCGCTCGTGTCCCCTCCCAACTCCCTTCCCAGGAGATCAGCGCGTGCCAAGCTCGAAAAACGCAGCGGTGACGTGAAATTATTTTGAGAAATCAAGCGACAACCAGCACGAACGGATGTCCCTGGAAAAAAAAAAAAACACCAGGGAGATCGGGCCGGACCGACTGGCTTCTCCAGCAAACGTGTAGCCCTAAATAATTAATACACGTTGCTGAAATTATTGCTACAGCTTTAGTTTGGGAGATGATAAGGAGAAAATTAAGTTCTGAGGTAGCGATCCTGCATCTGGACACTCTCCTCTCATCCCTCAGAATTTCTACCTGAGCAGCAGCCAACACCGCAGAGGTGGAAAAGCTTTTAGCAGGCCGCACGTGAATCATAAAATTATTTAGGTTGGAAGAGACCCTCATGAGCCTTATGGGCATCAATGTTTCAGTAAACTCGGGAATTTAATAACCAACAGCAAACTCAAGTGTCTTCCGGTCTTCGGTGGGACTTATTTTACTTATTTGGAGTCCTTTGACAGCAGCCAAAAAAAGATGGTCCCGAGCAGAGACAGCTGGTAGAAAAAAATGTGGTTGACAAGCACAAATAAATAAACCTAATTGAAATAGAAAGACCTTCTGCTGCTTATGGTGACGGCTTCGCTAAAAAGGGATCGACTGCGAAGGAGCGGAAAAGAAGAGGTGCTGTAATAAGCTGAGGAGGCCGCCTGGAAACTTATTGTTGATGGGAGAGCGAGGTTTCAATCAGGTTTTTTTTCACTCGCCACATTGATTTTCCGGGAAAGATTTTAATTTTTTTTTTTTCCCCCAGGAAAAATATCAATACCTCACGTCCTAAAACGTGGCGTTGGGGCTGTAATCTGAAACGTAGGTTGGAGCCTCGGCTCGGTTCCCGTCCCTTATCTCGGGATTGAGAACTAACTGTGCCTTCTACCGCTTTATCTGAGATATAAAAAGTCTGAGCGACAAACTCGGCTTTCTCTCCTCGGACAATTGCCTCCGCGTTCTCCTTGCTCCGTGCCCAGGAAAAAACCACAACGCCCTAACAGCTGCAGATAACTGGGCTTAAAATAAAGCATAAATATCCTAAAAAAACAGCTGGACGTGTTCTATTCCTGACCTGAACGTAGCCTCAACCTGATTTTATTTGCTTTGGTCAGGGCTAAGTTAAAGCCTCCTTATTTGAGCGTGGTATTTTTAGATGCAAAAGACAGAATGCCCGTTGTGGGTAGTGGCCTTGCCCTCGATTTATTTTATTTTCTGTCTCCGTTGTTCCGCCGTGCTATAATCATCTCGTGGCTTGTGTTCGTGGCGTGCTTATATTTACCGCGCAACGTGCAAATTGGTGTCTTGTAAAACACCCGACGTCTTTTCCACGGCGGGAAGCGCTCGGTTGGCTCGGGAAAATCGGGAGGCGATGAAAAACCAGCCCCTGCTTATTTTGTAATTAAGTGGCAGCGTCTCCCATCTGGGTTTTGCGCCACTTGAGGAAGTGGAAGACGGGAAAAGAGCAAAACAGTGTGCTGGGTGAAAATCAGGAGTAAGTTTGCCCTCTCCTCTTACTCTTGCTAGTTGGCGCTTTCAAAGCTGGCGCGACAGTCACCAGCGAGAGCCGAGGGGGAGGTTGTCCCATCCCCAGGACCGTGCCTGAGGGCTTCCACCTGAAGACGCTGGCCACGGCGTGAGCAAACCCACACCTTCCCTTGCTGCAGAGACAAATCTTCTCCGTCGCTGCAGCGCAGCCGCCTCCGTGGTAAAGGAATTCGAAGCAATTCATTAGTTTTGAGTTCTGACAAGAAAATGATGAGGTCCTGGAGCGAAGCTTCGTGTCGCAACGTGTCCTCGCGCGCTCTCCGGCAGCTGGCTTTCCCCTCAGACCTCAGGCTCGTCGGCAAAGCCTACGGTGAAACTGCTGGAGGCTCCAGTCCGAAGGAAATTACAACCTGGGTGTGCTAGGAGAGATCAAAGGGGCTCTGGGCAGCGCCCTCAGGGCACATTCAGGCACCAAACCTGAGACTGAGAGAGTAGAAACTGGATTTAGCAACAGTTCAAGGACCATCAAGTCCACCCTGGCTGCGCCGTGCACATATTTTCACCAAGTGTAACTATATTTACCTCCTACCTTGCATCCTCAGGAGGCACCAGTATGGGTACGCACTGGTAATAGTGGCAGCCTTCCTCTTTCCGAGGGAAATAGCCATTCCCACCAGAATACACACGCATATATATATATATTTTCTTGTTCCAGGTTTCGAAGTGAGCCTGGTTTTGAACTTCCGCAGGAAAAACGGAGGCGAGAGGTACATCCTTCCGCGCCTTTCCCCAGTCCAAACCGGTCTTGGCGGTTTTGAGACTCCTTCTCACCGAGTGAATGGACCCTTGGGCAAGGTCCAACTACAGCGCGTGCCAGGATTTTTTTCCTAACCCAAGAGATAAGTCCTCCTCTGGAGCAGGGTGTCGAAGGGCTGAGCCTGCGTTCCTCTGGAAGGTCGTCTTGGAGGTTTTATTTCGTGTTACTTGTGCTGTTACGATGGAGACGGGTTTCAGAGTCCTGGTGCATTACAAGCTCCTTTTTTAATTTTTTTTTTGTGTGTGTATTGTAGCTTGTTTAGAAGCTGAGATGCTTTCGAGGAGCATCGCTTTTGCTCTTGATGCTGGCAGTGAAGGCCGGTGGGAGCGCGGTCACGTCGAACGTCTCAGACCTGGCGGAGGTGATGCCTCGTGGTGAGAAAAGGGTCAGTGGGTGCCATCAAAATCGGCCCCTGGGAGGCTTTGAGCACCTCCAAGCAGCTCGCACCGGGGTCCTGAGCTGCTGCTGCATCTCTGATGGGAGCGGTGGTGACACAAGGCGCAAAGTGCCACCTCCTAGGTGAGATACCTGCAGAGGGACAAGCTCCAGATGTGACATTTGACGGAAGATGATTTCTCTTTTCTCCCCGACTCAACCGGGACCCGATTACTCGCAGGCTGCACCAGACCATGGGCTTGAGAGTTGAGGCATTAAGCTTTACAACGTGCTTTCCAGCCCCCAAAATAAGTCAGATTTTTCTTTTTTTCCTGATTTTTTTTTACAAAAATAACCTTCCTACTTGTTAGATAAAATTCTCTAACAGACCTGCCAGGCTTTCTGGCAGAATTTCAATAAACCCAGTATGGTCCCATGTTGTGCTTTGCCTACAGATAACATTGGCAAGTGGAAAAGAAATGTTTTCAAACTTTCCTCGTGGGCTCTAAACCGGTGACTCACCGCCGCTTTCTCAGCCAGGATGAGGTTCAACCAGAAAAAAAACCTCCCCGGGATGGCAAAATCAACTATTTTACCAATCTAAAAGTGCTGTGAGAGTAAGTTTTGCATAGGAGCAGAGGAGAATACAGTCGCCCTGCTTTGACTAACAATACGCCAATTTTTTAGAAAAAGACACAGAAGGAAAATACGGCTTTGACCTTTACCATTTAGAATCAGACATACATATTTATCCACAATCCTTTGTACAAGCATTTATTTATTATTATTATTTTTTTCTTTTCTTTTGGTCGCAGGATGAAGCCGCTTGCGTTTCAGGGAAATTTTTGCCGCCATCCTTCGGCATTGCGACACGTGGTGACGGCGACATCCTTAGAGGCGGCATAAATCAGACGCGCTCGAGGTGAGTCCTGGAGATGATGTGACCTAAATTTTTGTGGTGGTGGATTACCTAGTGAGAAAAATCCGTTGTGGTGTGGGGCTAGTATGTGGCAGCCCGCAAAAATTAATGATTTCTGCCCCTAACTGGGGAAAACCAAGCCTACGGTGTTGAGGAACGTCGTCGAAAGCGGATAAATGTCCTTCTAATTTGTTAGCATAATTACCACAGCTTCGCGTAGCCCTCAGCCGGTAATTCCTTTCTCAACAGATTATAAGTCTTCAATAATTCTCTCGGAAGATTAATTCCTCCCCCTTGTATTTGGGGAGCGTATTTGCGGAACTCCTTTGGGTGTCATTAACGTCCCCGTGCGATTGCGGCGGTCACGTCGGGATCTATAAACGTCCCTCCAGAGCAGCTCCCAAATGAAACATCCACCTTGTAATTACATCCTCGGGACAGGAGCGTGGCATCATCCTCCCGAAACGCCCTACTACCAATTCGGAGGCTTTAAGTTTTGGGTACACACCCTGTCATCTGTCTGCTTGAAAACAGAGACTGTCCCTTCACCCTTTCCAAATTATGGCTGTAAAAACAAGCTATAGAGTAGAAGATTGTAGATGTGATCTCACCCCTGAGGGTCTTCACTTTCTTTTAAACTCTTTTAACTCTCCTTCAGACTGTGTAGGAACAGTTCACTATGAATTTTGGGTCAAGAAACCTCCCTGAAATGTCTAGGCCTGTTTTTCCTTCTTTTTCTTTTTCTCATTCCTGCTACCAAAGTTAATATCAAAGCGTTACACGCTCCGGCTTCTCTTACATCAATAGGAAAAACAACAAAGTCCCATCTCTGTGGTGGATCAAACCCAAACCTGGTCTGGGCTCTTCTAAAACAAAGGTTTAGAAATCTGAGTTTGAACACCAGCCTTGGGGGGTGTTAGATTTGCCCTTGGAGAGCACTTGAAAGTGAGTCTTGGGTCATTTGTGTAGGTCGACAGAAGAAGACGTGCAACCTCCTGTGCCCAAGGAGTCCTCTAGAGAGAGGGGACAATGTCCCTGCTGAGCCACACAGAGCACTTTGCTTTCAGAAGGTGTTTTAAAATGTGTTTTCATGGGCATTTTACTTCGTTAGGTGTGTGCCTATAAATAAAAAGCAAGTGTGAGACTGCGAAGGCATGTGTCACCATCACACTTCCCCCTGATTTTTACAATACTTCTGCTTTCTTCCCCAATTTTACCTGCTGGCTGAGGACCTATGGGACAGCCTCTCATCCCGGAAAACATTCAGATCAGCTGAAGAGGCTGCTGGTTTATTTCCCTGGATGACAACTGCTGATTTTCCTCTCACCAATCTGCCAGTTCCCTCGTTTTTCAGCCCTTCCAAGACCTCAGGGTACCGGGTTTCTCCTCCTCAGCCCTTGGCCGCTGTTGGATATTTGCCCGAGAGATGCTCTGGCTTGCCTGACTGATCCCAGGTGTCTACACCGGGATGAGAAAACCCAAAACCTCATTCCCTGGAAGCGCCTGCTTCTTTCTTACCAGCTATGCAGCGAATTGGGGTGTGCAGTTTGGGTGTAGACACTGGTGTGGTGGGCAAGGATGGCCTGGTCACTCCGCTGCTGTTGCAGTAGGGTCTGGCAAGCTACACGGATGCCTTACCTCGTGCTGGAGCTGAATTAATAAACCCAAGAGTTATTCCAAGCAGGATTTCATTAATTAAACCAGTTGAACTGTCTCTGGAGCTGCATTTGTTGCTGCCACTCAGCTGCTGGACGTGGCTTTGACGCTGGCGATTAAGTGACGCTGGAGGTGACGGTGCTGGTGGCCCTACCAGACCATAATCCTGATTTATTTCAAAATACAAGAGCGGGTTGCGAGGATGCTCAAGGATCTCCGGGGGAAGGGACGTTTGGCGATGCTTCAAGAAGAAATAAGTGATGGTGGTGAGGAAGGGGCTGCCCCTCTCCTTGCTCCTGCTGACCCCGCGCTGGGGCTCGGTTGGGCTGATCTGAAACCGAATCGCAAAGGATCTCTCCGGATAAACTCCTCCCCGCATCCCTGGCTACGGAGCTGCTTGTTATTTGAGGAAACCGGAGGACTCTGCGCTATTTTGCGATTCCTCGGCAGATGAAGCCTTTGTGTAGGATTGGATTGTTTCGAGCTGTAACTGCAGCGTCAGCAAGAGAGGTTTTTATTTTTAACAGCGTTACTGATTGCAGCCTTCCCTTCGAGGGCGAGCTGGCTCCGTGTGGCTGTTCCTCTGTCACATTCAGTAGCTGCTTTGCCGTGCTGGAAATGGCTTTTTAATCTTTGCTGCTCTCTTTACGCTTCGCAGGCTGCCTCGGTGCCACTTTGGCATCTCAGGGATGAGAAGAAATCTGTGGGTCCCAAGCAAACCTTGCACAGCCCTGCACAACCATCGTCATCACAGCCTTCACTCAGGGAGTGCCACTTTCATCAAGTTTTTGCTTTTCTTTTTCCCTTCCCTTCTGAAACTTGGAGGTTTGCGAAGAAAATATTCTATGGCCTTTGAAATCCAATATAAAATACCCAGGGTTTGATGTTTGCGGGCACAGGGTTGATGGTTGCGCTGTCATCCGGCAGCATCCGTGCTGCGACGTGCGCTCGTGGGGCATACTTGGAGCCTGATGAAGCTCTTGCTTTATCCTTGCCTGATGCTTAAAAAGAAGAATAAAAGAGAAATTTCGCCAGATGCCTCTAAAATCAAGGTGTTGTGTTGGGATGTATCTCTCTGAGGGACTCCTGGTACCTTCTTGATGCCATTTTCAGAACTTTCCTTGGTGTGGGGGGAGATGTAACGGGTCCTCGTGGTCCGAGAGCTGCCGTGATCTTACTCCACCGTGAGAGTTGAACATAAAGGTTTAAAAACACCGGTGTCCGCTTATATCTTGCGCAAACATTGGCCAAACAAGCTCAGCAGGAGAAGCAACCAGAGGAGGGAGTCTTGCGGTGCCAAGACAGTCCTGTTTTGCCCAAAGATTGTGGAAGTGAGCAGATAAATGGTTTAAACACAAAATCTTGAAGGCCGCGTTGCCCGGAGCGATACCTTTTGCTTAGTTATCCCTGAAGTGAATCTTAAAGTTAACACTCTTGGCTATGATAATGAGCGTAACGATGTGCGTGCTAAACATCTGTGACTGTAATACTCGACTCTCCGCCCAAATCATGCCAGAGAAGGGGATAGATAAGGTTGGGATATAAAAGATGTTGAAGCGAAATATCCCTGCTGGGAGAGAAGAAATGGAAGCTCCAGCAGAGACAGTCGATGGGTTGTGCTCCCTCTCCTCCACCCGAGGCAGAGATGCCTCCTTGGTAAGCATTTATCCTTCACTTTTGGGTGAAGAATACCTGGGATAGGATTTTACTGGCGCTATTATCATAAATCAGCGCTCCCGCAGTAAGCGCGTGTATCGGTGGCCACCCCGAATCTGTTCTCTGTCGCCTTATTCAATTTTCTACTTCTTTTTTTTTCAACTTTGCCCAACTGCTTCAATGAAAGTCGTCAGCCGGGCTCTGAAACAAATGTTGACTCCGATCCGTGTCTACGCGCGTCAACGAGAGGGACTCTCTCAGCCTCGTGCCTTTTAACGTGATGCCCGTGAGCCCAATTTCCACCTACGTGAACAACCCTGCGGCCGTCATCGTTCTTTTCGCCACTTCCCAATAAGAGGGAGATTTGGGCTTGAAGTGCTTCTTTCCATTTTTCGTTAAGAGCTTGTTCCCACCGAAAATTCTCCTTGAGTGCTAAAATGAGAGAGAGAAATCATCGGCATGGAGAGGAGAGCCACTCTCTGGCAGTTTTCTTGCCGTCGCCTCGCCACCTTCAGCAAATTTTTTTCATTTATTCACCGTATTAATCCCACTAAATCTTCTTTTTCTGGTAGCAGCCAGCCCAATAATTCGAGCAGGCACTAAGTGCCGGTAACAAACGTTAAACCTCACGGCGGGGACAGAAAATATTAATTTTGCTCGTTGTAGGCCAAGAGGAATGGAGTGAAAGAACACAGAAAGACGATGCCTGATTGATGACGGCACCCGAGCCCTGGGAAGTGTGTGGGATGCTTACAGGGCATACATGTATATATTATATATATCTTTATGTTATTACTTTTAAAATTATTATTTAATTATGAAAGTGAGGGGCTAGATTGGACTTCGAAGTAAACGATTTAGCTGTCACACCTTCCGAGGTGCTTTCCAGATTAATTTAAACCCCGTGAAGTGAAGTGTCTCGACAATAGCGATAGGCCCCGTCTGACCAAATGCGAGAAACCAAGATACCCGGGTGAGATTTCTCTCATCCTGCTGAAGACATTTAAAATAGATTCAGTGAATCACTTCTTAAAAGGGCCTGTTTCTCTTCCTTGACTAAAAGAATCGGGGAAGGACGGGTGATTAACTCTGGTGGAGACATCTACGCTGCAGATGCCTCAAAGGGAGCTGAATCCTGCTCCAGCTGATGATAAAGTCTTTATTTCCCGCTAGGTCCCTGCTGACCTTTTGGCTCCGGGGCTTCCCTGAGCTCCAAGTAAGCAATAACTCATCTACGATAACCGATCTATTTCCCAGGTCTCTGCTCCACCGGCAAACGTTAGCGCGACGTTGGAGGCTGCCCCGGTCGAGCGAGCATCTGGTTTTCGTCCGCTGCAGCTGTAATAAGGCGTTTAATGATGTGTCCAACGACAGTTTGGCGAGGTAAATAAGGCAGCGTGGCCCAGAGGAAAGTATTTTAAGGTGGGGAAGGAAATTACCGTTGGCCAGCGGTCATCAGGGGCTGTCGAAATGGAAACAGCCACGAGTGTGTTTTGGGGGTTACCTAGAGCTGTCCCGGGGTGGGCTCTCCTCTTCGGTTTTGGGGGTGATACGGGTGGCGTACTTTTTAAATTCGCAGATGATCCGGGAAAAGGTTCAAGGGTTTTGCAGGACGGGGCTAAAATTCGAAAAGGTCTCCACAGCTCGGAGAAATGGCCGTAAAAATGATGCCATGCTCTTCAGTGAAGGTAAACGCAACGCGGGTCAGCGTGAGATGGGACGTAACGGGAGAGATCGAGGCCTGGGGGTGTCAGAGTCCTCAACAAACCTTTGTACTGGAGGTGACCATCACCCTGCGCCGCCAAAATAGGGGTGTCGTGAGTATCCAGAACATCTCAGGGACAATCCTGCTTGTCTCGGTGCTGGCAGAGCCCCGGCTGGCGTTCTGGGTGCAAGGCTGAGTGCGGGTCTAGAAGAGAACAGTGAGGAAGGGCCAAGAAATGAGATCCTCAAGAAGCAACTTGGGGCTTGTGTGTCCCGTGTTAAGTCTGGAGGAGGTGGTGGAGAAACCACGTGGTGGTTTTGCGACGCACGATGTGACGAAGGAAGGGAATAAATTGTTTTCAGGGCGGTTTTTTTTGTGGTTGGCGCCTCGGAGTACCGTGAGCGTCGGCGCAAGATACGGTTTCTTATTGCTTAGCAATTTGCATTTTTCGAGATCTGCCGCTAACTAATCCCATCGCGCCCCCGCGAAGGGGCGTAGGTGGGTGAGAACGATTATCCTTATTTTCAGATAACAGGATAACAGGGGTTAAACGATTTCCTAAGGCAGCTGAGTGACTGAGCGGGGATTACAGCTCAGCGCCGAAATCCTGCCCCGCGCCGCAGCCTCATCGCTTCTTTCCCTTTTAACTTTCCGTGTTTAAACCTGCAGGTTTTTTTTTTTCTTCTTTTCTTCACCCTTTTGGGGTGATGGCGGAACGTATTTTTCTTTCTAACGAGGGCATCTTTTTCCCCTAGCGGTGGTGCGGCGTCGTTGACCGGGTGCTTGACAATGCGCCCGTCTGACTGAGCTTCTGACCGCTGTGTTTTTAACGGGTCGACAATTTATTCGCCAGCTGGGACAGAACCACTTTTGGGGCCAGATGTACGACTTCCAAATGCAGCGACTGCTCCGTGGCTGGCGAGGGAGTCCTTACCCTGCTGCGCCGGGTTGCTAAAACAGGTAATTATCACCAAAGGATGAGCTGTGGGGTCTGGGCAAGCTCCCCCCATCAACATTAACCTCAACTCAACCTCTTGACTCAACGTTGGCCTCCTTTTGGGCCGCTGGGCTCGATGGACACCACCTCATTCTTGCTCCTTTTAGTTTTGCTTCTCCCTTCGATTTCTCCGTTGCCTTGAAGAACATGACCCGGATTATTGGCTTCTTTGTTCCTCTTCCTTCTTGACCCACCAAAGTCAGTGTTTTTTTGCATCCTCATCCATGCTACGTCGTTGTCGGGTTTCTCAGCGGGCAGATTTGAGAAGATGTTAGTGGGATGAAGCAGGGGGAGCGTGCTTTTTGACGTCTGCATTTTACATTTGCCACAACTGTGGGTCTTTCGAACCTGCAGCTTCATCAAAAAGAGTTTTTAAAACTCGGTTTTGGTTGATCGAAACATTTCATTTGACCGTAAGTGCAATAGTTCTTCATACTGCCTTTTTTTGTGCACCTTCTCAGAACTCAAGTATCATCTTCAGATAAAAACTAAACACGAAGGTATGTTTTAAATATCTCCTTTTTTCCCCCTAGCCTGGTTTTACCTATCCCCCAGCTGCACTGTCATACTGGGTGGTCTTCCAGCTCAAATAACCAGCCAGTTCCTGTAACCCTGGTCAGAACATCTCCCCATTAGCCACCTTTCTTGTTATTATTAAATCTCAGATTATTAAATCTCACTTAAGAAGCAGCCATTGCTTGGAAAATCATCCTCTCAGTTGCCCTCTGTGATGTCTTGGTCTTGCCGTGCTTCACAGAAGATGCTCAGGGCACCCGAAAAAACCCACGAGGTGGAGAGTCCCACTGACGCTCCCGTCAAGCAAGGGAAGCTGCTGCTCTGCTTCGTGAAATGGAGAGGAGTTGGGGATGAAAATTTCTCATTTTGGACAGACTGAGAAGCTTTCGTGAAACCGTTTCAAATGATTTGTTGGAAACAGTTGTGACAATGGCGTTCTGGCCTCGTGTGTCATAGAATTGTTTAGTTTGCAAAAGACCTCTAAGATCATCTAGTCCGACATTTCCACGACCACTAAACTATGTCCTGACGTGCCACATCTACACATTTTTCAAAAATCTCCCGGGTTTAGACTCGAGCCGTTCGCTTTGCAGAGCTCGCTCGAAGGTGGCGCCAAGGAACTCCTCTGCAGCATCTCCTGGTGACGGTGGTGGCCTGGGGCGAATCCGGTGCCCATGGCAGGGTGGTGTCATTCCCCCAGCGCTTGGGGCAGGCTCCTCCACGTGCTCGGGCTGATGGTTCAAGGGGCTCTCGGGGGTTTAGCAGCACAGAGCGTCCTTGTGTTCCCCGGCACTGCTTCGTTCCCTGGCGCAGACCCTGGCTTTGTCCCCTTGTCCCCAGCTGCCGCCTGCGACAGCTCGACAACAGTCGGGCGGCCGCCACGCGGGGCTCGTGGTGCTCCTCGCAGGCATCTGTTGCCTCGGGCTTCCCCATCTGCTGCTCAGATCTGCGGCCGTTTTCTGCAAAAAACCACGCGGGCAAACGCTGCCCTTTTGCCCCTGGAGGGTTTGGCTGCTCCTCAAAGGGTTTTGCCGTGGGGAGATGATGTCACTTGGCAAACTGGAGTATCGTAGAATGGTTTGGGTTGGAAGGGACATCTAGACAACCCCCCTGGCAATGAGGAGGGACATCTTCGACTGAATCAGTTTTCTTGGAGCGTCCTCCAACCTAACCTGGAGTGGGTCACGGGATGGGGCATCTACCACCTCTCCGGACAACTTCTGCCACCACCCTCATTGCGAACAGGTTTTTTTCTTTATAGCTACTGTGAAACTTCCCTCTTTTAGGTCAAAACAACGATCCCTTGTCCTATTGCTAAAAAGTCCAAGGTGGCCGACCCGCCTCAACCCAACGCACGGCCAGGCTGCTAACAGCGTTATTGCTGATATGTGGAGTTATCGTTAACAATAACTCGTTTAAAAGGGCATTAGATGTAAAGAGGCCTGGATTTTCGGAAGAAGAGCGAGCGCTGGTGTCACGGGTGAGGCCCCACCTGGGTCTGTGACACGTTCTCTCTCCGGGGAAGGGTCTCAAAGATGAGCTGTAATTGCCTAGCGTAACTTTATCGCTCCGTATAAATTTAATCCTGTTACCTCTGCTCACGCTACTCCCACGCACCGAAGTGCTTCTCATCAAGTCTGCCGGAGATGTATGTAATAATTAAATAGTCCTCCCGTATAATTTTGCCTTTCAGAAGTAAGAAGTTCATCTTTCTGACTCCGCGAAGACTCGCGTGTAACGAGAGCGAGCGGACGACTTCTGAATGGTATGTCCTTGGGGACAAAAAGGGTTGCTGCAGCTCAGGAGGGCCAAACAGTTTCCAGCCTGAGACCACGTCGCTGAGCGGATGATAAGGTAGGAGAATTAAATAAAGGCTTTTTTGGGCTGTAGAGAACCCAGAGGCTGGTTTTCCTGGAGGAGGCGGAGTGGGCTCGGCGCTCGGAGCTGCACACAAGGGATATCTGTGTTATTATTTTGTTTTCCCTCCAATGATGTTGGGAAAAAAAGCAGGAAACATCCAAAGGGCTATTGAATGAGCATCACTCATCCAATAAAACTACCAGGTGAGGGATGTTTTCTTAAACTCATGGACATGTGCTACAGGCAGGTTAAACCCTCCTGAGTGTGTAAGAAGGGGAAGAGAAATCGTAGATGAAACTTTTATTTCCACTTCACGTCGCATCTGACTCCGTTTGCCATTTTAAGGTCATTTAAGCTTTTGTTTCGAGCTGTCTGCATTTGTTTCTCTCCTTCTCCGAAAGGACCTTGCACAATATCATCACATCCCAGGCAGAGAGAAGGTATTTCTGGTAGGGGAAGAAATGCAAAGAGAGTTTGGAGGGAGGAGCTTTTCCTCCTCTAGACTGGATGAAAGAGCTCCCCAAAGGACTCTTTAAGGCTCTCCCCAGACAGAGATGGGAAACGTGTGCTTGTTCTGCGAGGGGAAAATTCCAAGATGTTTAAAAAAACATCACGATTCCCAAGTGAACGGGCAAAGGGGTGGGAGGGAGAAGATATTTTTCGGTTCATTCAAGAAGTGCTGATGATTCTCTCTTCCAAACCCACCCTCACATTACCTAAAACGGAATAGTCGGGATATTTCAGGACTGAAGGGGAAACCCCCGTAACCGCACCGAGTCTGCGGCTCGATCTGTCTTTTTAGCTGGCGAGAGCAATGCAAAAAAATAAACTCATCGCTTCTTCGAGCCATCAGAAAAAAAGGAGTTAGGCAGCTTGCCTTGCTGGATAAAATATATATAGTGGATATATCTATATATAACTTCAGTGATGTGCCAGCTCGTTCTCTCCCCACATTTGCAAACAGAGTTTTTGGGGTACGTGGCAGTAATTATCTTGTACCAATGTGGTCTGACTCCACTTTTACTCTGGGTCAGGAGAGCTCGGCGCCGCTCGGGATCGCCCTAAATACGCCCCACAAACCCGCGTAGCGATTTGAAGGCAAAGCTAACCTTGAATCCTTCTGCCTGCGATGCTGCAGGAAAAGGAGGAGGGAAAACCGCCGCGTCTTGGCCATCGTCGCACACTCAGCAGGAGCTCATGGCTTGGGCTCCCCCGTGTGGGACGGGATTTTTTTTTTTTTCCTTTTGGATCAATTCTGCCCGTTGTCCGTGGACAGGCGGCCAAATAATCCCCGCGACGTACTGACCGGAGGGACAACATCTCTTCACAAAGTCACGAAGGAGAAGGAAACACACGTTTCATTTAGTTAATTAATACAAACGGCAATTCAGCTTACAGCTCCGGCACAGGTGGGTGGTTTTGCCCTCAAACTGCCTTTCTAAGTGGTTTTTTTTTTTTTCTCAGTTTGAGGTTTTGTAACTCTGGTGCCTCTCACCGCTCTAGAGCTTTGCTGTGAAATGTGCCTGATGGGTTTATTTCTGCTGCTGCTCTGCAGGGGAAGTCAAGTATTCTCTTTCAGTCTGCAAAGATGGGTTTTTTTAAAAAAAAAAAAATAAAAGCGTGCGTGCAGAAAGGCATTGCAAGGTGCCACAGTTTTATTCAATGCGCGACGGCGCAGCAGGGTGGAGCGAATAATTTACGCTGAATAACTGAGTCAATTAATTTGGCTTCGTTTTTTCTCGCTTCGCAATCTTTCCGGCCAGTTATAATTATGATTTGATCCACCTGAAATTTTAAGCACCGGGTAACTTCAATGAAAAACCGTCACCGTCTATAGCTAGTTTATCTTATGGGCATTTAAGACAGGTTAATTAACCTTAGCAGACAACCGTGTCGCGCAACGTCACATCTTGCTTCTTGAACGCGTTCACCTGGGGTTTGGAGTCAGCTCTCCACAGCGAGTAGTTGCGGATCCGAGGCCGAAAACGTAATTCTGAGCAAATTGTCTCTGATAATTGCCTCCTGAAATCGCCCGTGGTTGTAAATATGCTCGACCGCAAACCCGCTTCCTAAAAAACGCTCATCGAAAACAAATGAAAAAGGGATGAAAGTGTGGCTGAAGCAAATTCTGTCGGATCTTCTGAGTCTTTGCCGGTGCCTCCCTTCGGTGTAAAAGACCCAAGGTGGCCCCATCTCCTGCTCTTCTCTCCATGGGCCTCTTTCTTGTGGCCCCGTTCGGGGCTGGGGAGTTATCTGGTGTGACTTAGGGTCGAGAGATGAGAGCAAAGGGCCATCCCCTGGGAATCATCTTAAAACATCTCTTGGGAATCATCTTAAGAAGATCTGTGCAGCTGGTAGGGCTGATAGGTTGGAGCCATCCAGTCTTCACCTGCCAGGTCAGACCCCGAAAATAGGATTTCTTGGTAGTTCACAAGAACGAACCCTCTCCAAAATAACTGCTCTCCTCCTTTTTCCTGTGCTCCTGGGTTCACCATGCCGTCCAGGACAGGCCAAGAAAACCTTGACGGGCTGCTTTGAACTAGAGGAGCTTTTCAAATTCATTGTAATAACTTCAGTAATCAAAGAAAGGCCACAAGGTACACATTCCGCGTTCCAAATCGGCGTCAAAAATCATGAGTCATATGCCAGAAGAAGTTGACATTTCTGATTAAGTGGTTTTTGTGTTCTTTCTGGTTTGGCACCTTTGGGGTCACATCTTCTGGTTTTCCCTCCCAGTCACAAAAGCATTAAAAACTTGGCGTAGAGCTCCCAGTTCTTGTGATTTTGTTACAGGTCTGCTGTGATCTGGCTCTTTTCCACAGCTTCAGCTCCTGGGGATACTGGAAAATGTTAGAAAAATCAGTGAGTAAACTGCAACTCAACAGAAGATTGAGGGCCGTGATGTCCTGGGCACTGCATCCATGTGCTTTGGGTCCCCAGACCAGTCCCCCTGCTCTTGCCTCCCTTCTCAAATCCCTTAGTTGAGGGGGGCGCATATTTAAATTCCGAAAGAAAACGTGAGAAGCCTGAACTCTGCCTCGCAAGTCAGCAGAAATGCAACTTGGCTTCAATACAGTAAATTCCTTCAGCTGTGATGGGGGTAAGAATGAGTGTGGAGGGTTAAAATCGCTTCGCCGGTGTGAAGTGGGCTGCGAGGAGCAGGTCCCAACAGGCCCCCACGTAAGTAATTCTTTCTTCAGACTTAATCTTCCGTCTCAGTTTACAATTAAGCGCATAATCCTGCTTGCTTTAGTATTTCTGCCTCACTCTGTGGCTTCTCTTTGTTCTACCAAAGCAGAGAGAAAGAAGGTAGGACTGGAGTAAGAGGTTCAGGTGTGTGGAGACCTCGTAGGTCCCTCTTCCATTCTTGGAGAAAATCCAATTTTGGTGTCACACAGGGACTTGGGGTGGATTTGAATCGGTCCTTACCTCCCTGTATGCCAATCCAGCTGAATAAATGAATCCCAACGATTTTTGGCGAGACGTTATTCTGGAGAACATTAAGGAAACTGGGAATTCATTTGACCTGCAGATGGTAGAAATGTGGGCCTGGTTAGAAATATAGACTGGGATTGAGCAGAAACCAGACACCGCCGATCTGGGAGCCAAAAACGAGCTGCTCGACGATGGCTGAGAGCAGCAGGACGTGTCCCCCCAAGACTCGCCAGAGTCACTGTGTGGGATTTACGGGGAGCGTTTGTGGTGGGTGAGGTCAAGTCGTTGCCGCGGCAGGAGTGGCCCCGAAGCTGCGAGCTCGTTTTGCCGTTCGAAGGAGAGAAGTGAAGCAAGAGGCAGAACCTCTGTTGCGTCAGCCCACCCGTACCTGCGTATCCATTTGATATACCCCGTATTCCTTCCACACGACCTACATCTTCCTCCAATAAATTTATGTAACTCTTTTCCGAGCCATACGGCCGAGAAGTTTAGAGAATTAGGCATTTTCTCGTCGACTGCGAAGTCATTACGCAAATCTATCCCCTAAAATACGAGCGCCGCCGGAAGAACTCGATACTCCTAAAGCAGCGTTTGGAAAAGCTTGATTGGATTTTAATTCGTGGCACGGGCTGCAAATCGTGCCGGCTGCAGCGTTCGCGCCGCGCCGGACGTTGAGCTGCCCTTGAACCAATGACGGTGATAAAGATGCTCTTTCTAATCGAATAACGAACTCCACGAGAGGTCCCCTTCAAACGCTTCGTTGCGGTTGCGTTAAGCTCTCCGCAGCCTCGGCTTTTTGAGTGGAGAGGGTAGATGAGCTCTCTTAGGGATGCTCGGATTGCAAGGGTTGACACCTTCTCTGCCAGCAGTCAAAAATGTCCTGTCGCTTACATCTGAGGGCTCCCAACTCAGGTCCTGGGGTGTCCTTAAATCCTCTCACTTCAACCGGTGTGCGTATATGGCAATGAGAAATTCCCCCGTGCCTTGGCTACTCGTTCCGCGCTAAATTCGTTCGTGCGAAGCATTTAAGCTGGGGCTTAATCCTCTCCCCGTTTAGCGGCGTTCCTGCGGTCAGGTGATCGCTTTTAACATTAACGACGGGCACAAAGGGGGGAATTTTCCGAAAGCTTAATTAGAAATCCATCTAGATGTGTTTTAGGTGCCTAAATGTCTTTCAAATACCTGTCTCAGAGCCGTACTTAAATGCCAGGCAGGTTTAAGCAAATTCTAAACGGCAATATATAAAGTAATATGCCCATGGGAATTGTCTTGCTGACTGCAGTTATTTCGTAGGTGCTTAACGGCTTCGATACATGTGGAAATTCCATCGATTTTGACCCAGAACAAGAAACAGCCGCATCACTCGGAAGTTCGTGAAGCCACGTGGAGCCAAGGAAAGAGCAGCACCAGGGTTTTAAAATACGGGACGATCACGGACTTCTGAAGCCAGCAAATAAAACACGGTGAGAATTTCTGATCTCTAATGGCAAGAGGTGTCCTGCTTTGGGGACTGTGATGGAAAAAGGTGAAGTGAGGCTTCTCTGGGACTTGTTTCCTGGTCTGGAAGTCCTCACGGCTTAATTACAATCACTAGAAATAAAGTAAAGCTTCAGGAGGAACGTGCCGTTCCCAGGAGGATCGTTCGACGGCTCGTCTCTGGTGCACGGCGGTTGGGCTTGCGCGTCCCTCAGCACCGAGCGATGGGAATGCAAAAAATGTGATAAAATTAGAAGGATTGGAGCCGTGTCTGAAATTTAGACCTTTCTCTGACTTTCGTAAGGTTCATTTTTCGGGTTGTGAGAATGGGTTTTCATAACCACCCAAACTCAGGCTTAAAGAGCCGTGAGACATAAATCAAGTTGTAGGTATTACCCTGAGTAGGAAATCTGGTGATGGAACAGGAGGGGTAACACACCTGGGGACGTAAAGAAGACTTGAAAATTAGCTGGGAAGCTGTTCATCAGCCTCAACCTTATCGCATTTTTCAGTTTGCCGCGCGATTAATGATTTTAAATCATTTATTTTGCAATTGGTGGCTTGGTTTTGGAACTGCTGGTCCTGATTTGAGTCCTGATTTGGGTCCTGGCATCCCGTGAGGATGCCTCAGAGATCCTGATTTCCTAAAGCGGGGGGAAGTGGTAAATGGCTTTCCTTGGGAAGAAAACAGAAAGGGCAGAGAAATCCTGAAGAAATTCTATGGACTTGCCAAAATGTGCCTCGAGAATCGGAGAAGGATGCAACAACATCGTCTGCCCGTGAAGCGATGGCTGTTAACTTGAAATGAGAAAGTGCAAGTGAAAAAAAGGAAAAGGAATTGGAAACGGCACCTGTTTTAACAAGAAGATGGAGATGGATGAATCATAGAATCACAGAATGTCAGGGATCGGAAGGGACCTCGAAAGATCTTCAAGTCCAATCCCCCTGCCAGAGCAGGAACGCCTCGATAATGCTACACAGGAACGTGTCCAGGCAGGTCTTGAATGTCTCCAGAGAAGGAGACTCCACAACCTCTCTGGGCAGCCTGTTCCAGGGCTCCGTCACCCTCACTGAGAAGAAGTTTCTGCTCGAGTTTAAGCGGAACCTCTTATGTTCCAGTTTCAGCCCATTACCCCTTGTCCTATCATTGGTTGTCACCGAGAAGAGCCTGGCTCCATCCTCGTGACACTCACCCTTGATATATTTGTAAACATTCATGAGGTCACCCCTCAGGCTCCTCTTCTCCAAACTAAAGAGCCCCAGCTCCCTCAGCCTTTCCTCATAAGGGAGATGCTCCACTCCCTTCATCATCCTAGTTGCCCTGTGCTGGACTCTCTCCAGCAGTTCCCTGTCCTTCTTGAGCTGAGGGGCCCAGAACTGGACACAATATTCCAGATGGGGTCTCACCAGGGCAGAGTAGAGGGGAAGGAGAACCTCTCTCGACCTACTAACCACCCCCCTTCTAACACACCCCAGGATGCCATTGGCCTTCCTGGCCACAAGGGCACACTGCTGGCTCATGGCCATCCTGCTGTCCACCAAGACTCCCAGGTCCCTTTCCCCTACACTACTCTCTAATAAGTCATTCCCCAACTTATACTGGAACCTGGGGTTGTTCCTACCCAGATGCAAGACCCTACATTTACCCTTGTTATATTTCATTAAATTTTTCCTTGCCCAAC